>JBBBDQ010000680.1:2220000-2820000 GCA_037127315.1 Ascarosepion bandense | reverse complement strand
CGGAGATATGTGTGTTCATGTTTAATGTCGTTGTTGTAGAGAGACCTCGAGTAGAGGAGGCAAACGGTCATTAGTTGCGACATGCTCGGGCTGCAGCATAGTGTAGTCTCGGGGTTGCCCACCGAAAGCACCTGCAGGGACACCCTATCCATGCGCGTCATGGCACTGCAAGAACCCCGATATTATGAACTGTTGATAAGAGCGGCCGCTCTTGACGCTACGCAAGAGGTAGGGCTCCTAAATTATTGTTCCATTTGAGATGATAGTAACGAGCCTCCAACAATTCAATGATTAGCATATAATATATGACCTTGTGTTAATATTCACTTTCCTGACTATTTCAGACCAGCTAACAAATGTTTAATGGTATCGTTCTTTTTCTCTTTTTTTAAAACGAAGGTGTTTCAGTCTACGCCTCAAAGAGAGAAGAAATGGTAAGGAAGGGAACTCGATTGTAGCTTTAGTGAGAAGAAAAGCATTATCGGAAAAATTTGGCTGAGAATAAATTCACACAGTAGAGAGATTAAAGTAAAATTGCAGAAGAAACAAACTATGGCAGCGGTAGTATTTTTCCGTACTCGGCATATTAGAAGTGAGGTAAACTAGCTGTGTGTGATTCATCAGCACCCCTACTCATTTCCGCCTACTCTTATAAACTGGTTCTGTTAGAGCTGCTCAGTAACCTTGACAGATTAGGGAAAGACATTAGAATAATCAAGAACCTATACTGGCAGTAAAATGCCTGCATACAGACAGGAAATGAATTCAGCAGATATACAAAATAGAAAAGGGTGTAAGACAAAGATGTGTCTTCTCACCGGATTTATTCAACCTATACAACGAGGTAATTCTGAGAGAACTATATATTTTGCCAGGATTCATCATTGGAGGCCACAATCTTAACAATATAAGATATGCAGATGACACAGTGCTGATAGCGCACACAGAAGGAAATCTACAAAAATTCTACTTTATTAGGACCAAATGGCAAGAGTTGTAGAACTTCTGCAAAAATAACAAACTCTATAAAATTAAATCCATCCTCAAAGAGTGGATAGAAGTTAAAATTTCCAATAGGAAAATGTCAAGAAGAGAAGAAGTAGTAATGACTAGACTTTAAATAGGCCACACCGCTGTCACCCATTCACACCTACTAAAAGGTGAGGAGGCACCGTTTTGTATTCCATCTCAGGAGCTCTACACAGTGAAACATATACTAACAAGTTGCATAGATCTTAAACAAATGCGATTAAGAATCAAGTATCAAGAAAACACTCTGAAAGACATCTTCAACAAAGCTGACCCAAATGACCTTTTAGAATTTCTAAAAGCAACAAAATTATATAACAAAATATAGTTGCAAAAGAAGATAGCATATAACCATCACACATCAAATCACGACACCTCTATGTATATCTCGACAGCAATAGACTTACAAAAGATTAACAAGCAGTAAACAAAAACAAATTCTTCAGCATTAAATGGCTCAAAAGGTAAAACAAATGCTGGTAAAACAAACAAACAACTAACTACAAAAACTCCTACAGAATGTAGTCAGGAAAGCGAAGAGAAAGATCTAAACATTAACTACAAGAAGGCAGAATACATGGTCTTCAGCAAAAAGAGTAGCACAAAATACCAATTATAGGTCGGAGATACTAAAATCAAGTAGGTACAGAAATTTAAATACCCAGAAAGTGTTCTAACAGATGACAGAAAGTACGACATTGGGACCCGAAGGCAATGATCAAAGAATCGTTTTAAAATCTAAGCAGGATATTAAGTGACAGGAACATTTCGTTGGAAACAAAGAAAAGTGTTATGAACTCTTGTGTGATATCTGTTCTTCTGTATGGCAGCGAATGCTGGACAATCTTCTCAGAGATGAATAAGTGACTCGATGCAACAGAAATGTAGTTCTACAGAAATACCCTGTGGATATCATGGGCCGAACATATGAGCAACGACGAGAATATTGTGAATGGAACTAAAATGTTTGACTTAACATACATCAGGAAGAGGCAGTTAAAATTTATGGGACGCGTAATGAGGCTTAGGGAATCTGATATTCACAGAGTGAATACAGGGAAAAAAGGATAAGGTAAAAAAGCGCGTGACATACTTGATGGACCTGAGCAAATGAATTGCATAATCAGTTTTGAGAGAAATAACAAGACAAAATCTATTAAGAGCGATAAGGGTCAGGAGGATATGAAGGTCTATGATCACCTACGTTCTGAAGAGATACGGCAAACAAAGAAGAATTGGGGTTTATGCAATTCACGTACCAACGAACTTTACTTTCGCACATTACTTGTTCTTGACATAGACGTATTCACGTTATGCTTCATGCTGAAAAGATACTTTTACAAATATATACAGGAAGAAGCATACAACAAGCACGCAGAAGTATGCAGAAGTATCACGGTTCAATTATTTCCATAAGTTTTGTCTTGTAGAAGAGTTAAATTTCTGTCTTCGAGACATTCAATTCGTAACGGTTGGCCAGCGAACGCAAGCCGCATAACTCGACTATATTCTGTAAAAAATGGTTTAATTTCTATTTTTGTCTTCAGAAATTTAATTAAATCAACTTTACAGTGTTAGCTGCTTGTGGTAAGTCAACCGGGATTCAGTGCACTTTTCAGTCTGTTTTTCTGTAATTTTTGGAAATTTTTTTTTCATTTTTTGTTCGTCTTTGATCTTTGATCTGTAAATTATTTTGCAATTCAAGGTTATTTTTGACTTTTACTAAGTTAAAACTTTGTAAACCCCAGTCACATTTTTTTCTTTTGTTTTTTTTTTAATTGGAGTAGATAGTTCTTACTATCGCCCGGTTTCACACTCCACCCCCTTCTTTTGAATGAGTTTAGAGGTGATCGCCTTGTTTCTTGTTTAGGAAGGGGTTCCCGGTTCATCCCCCTTCTCCGGTCTTAGTTTTAGTTCAGCTGGAAGCTCTTTGCAGTTACGGAGTATGGTGGCAACGTCTTTACATTCTGAGGGTACCGGGTTGGCAGTTTCCTGGTTGCTGCTTCCGACTGGTAGTTAGGAGCCCGAACTCTTGCGGAGCGTCTTGAGAGGCTGCTCTGATCAACAGTTGAATAATACCGGGGTTCTTGTAGTGCCATATCGCGCATGGACGGGCATCCCTGCATGAACGTTCGGTGGGCAACCCCGAGGCCACATTATGTTGTAGGCCGCGCCAGTCTCCATCCTTCACAAGTTGCAAATGATTGACCGACTGATTCTATTCTAAGACCTCTCCTTAACTGAATCACTATGGAAAAAATCAAACATAATAGCAAAACTAAACCAGCTCATTTGAAAATACCCAAACCTGTCTGCATCTCTTTCACTAACATACGCGGCATCCGCACCAACTTCCTCAGCGTAGATTCATTCCTCCATAATAACTCACCTGATATATTAGCCCTATGTGAAACTAATCTTAACCCTTCTATCCCCTCATCTGAGTTCTACGTTCCTGGCTACCTTCCCCACTTCAAGAAGGACTCCAGTGTTCATATGCGTGGGCTTGGTGTCTATGTCAGCGAACACCTTCCCTTAGCTAGGATGTCATCTTTTGAATCCCCAGATCATTCTTTCATGTGCTTCCGCCTCTCACTTCTTAACTCGATTAGCTATCTCTTCTTTCTCTACCGCTCTCCTTCCTCCCCTGACTGTTCGTTACTTGAAATCATTTCTGACAATATCGACAAAGCCATTTCTTCCCATTCCTCTGCCCATGTATTCGTGTTTGGCTGAAGAACGCTGTCGCTGACTCTGCTGGTGTCCACACCATGAACTTTTCAATCACCCAATCCCTTACGCAAGTAGTGGACTTCCCCACGCGTTTCTCCGACAACCCTAACGGAAGGGACTCACTTCTAGACCTCTGCTTCACTTCCATCCCAGAATCTTGCACTACTAGACAACTCTGCCCACTCGGAAACTCTGACCACACTGTAGTGTCCGTCAATATTTCACTCCACTCCCGCCCGACCCATGAAACCCAGACAAGTAGAATATCCTACTGCTATCAAAGAGCAGACTGGGATTCGTTCCGAGACTTCCTCTGTGACATCCCTTGGAACAACGTTTTTAGTCTTCCCATCGAAGAATGTGCATCCGAGGTCTCCTCCTGGGTTAAGGCGGGAATCGATTCCTTCATACCTTCTAGGAAATTCCAGCTTAGATCTCATTCGTCTCCATGGTTCTCGCCCGCTTGCTCGGCTGCCATTGCCCACCGGAATCATTTCTTCCGACTCTATCGTAACTACGCGTCGGACCAAAACAGGCGCCTTTTCACTTCAGCTCGTAATAAGTGTAAAAGATACTTAACGAAGCTAAGATGTTGTTTGCTGCCAGAATGAAGCAACGCATAGCATGCTCTAAATTCAGCGCTAAAGACTACTGGCGACTCTGTAAAAGAGTACTTAACAAGAGCAAGTCCACAATACCCCCGCTAATCAACAAATTTGAGGTCCTCACCTCTCCAGCAGATAAGGCTGAATGCTTTGCCCGCAGATTCTCGAACAATTCGCGTCTGGACTCATCTGGAGTTTTTACACCCGACTTCTCACCTAGAACCGAGGCATAACTGAATGATGTCCACATTACACCTTCGCTTGTCTCTAACATAATCTTAAAACTTGACCCTCACAAAGCGAGTGGTGGTGGCGGAATCCCAACCATAGTCTTAAAGAAATGTGCCCCTGAACTCTCCTCTGTCCTTTCTAAGCTCTACAACCTCTGCCTATTTGCTTCCTGCTTTCCTGCCTGTTGGAAATCTTCTTCTGTAGTTCCTATATTTAAAAACACTGGAGAAACCTCTGACCCTGCAAATTACCGACCTATCAGCCTTCTTCCGATCTTTGGCAAAGTGTTCGAAGCCATTATCAACGCCGAGGTGGTTCAGCATCTCACAGTACACAGGCTCCTCTCGGACAAGCAATATGGTTTCCGCTTCACCAGGTCTACTGCTGATATGCTAACGACCATCACCGAGTACATATACCAGGCACTCGACAGGAATGGCGAAACCCGAACCGTTGCATTGGATATATCTAAGGCATTCGACAGAGTTTGGCATGCTGGCCTTCTATGTAAACTGCGGAGATATGGTATAACTGGACATTTGTTTGAACTAATCCAGTTATTTCTCTCTAACCGCACAATGAAGGTGGTATTAAACGGACATGCCTCCCAGAACTACCATACAAACGCAGGTGTCCCCCAAGGCTCCATCTTAGGTCCTACACTCTTTCTGATATACATTAATGATCTCCCTGATTCCATTAGAGCCCAAATAGGTTTGTATGCCGATGACACCACAGTTTACTCTCGCCTCCTACAAAAATCTGGTGTAGGCGTCAAAGCTAACCTCGCAGCCGAGATTGAAAAAGACCTCCAATCCATATTGGACTGGGGTAAGAAATGGCTAGTAAATTTAAATGCTTCTAAAACGAAGCTACTCTCAATTAACCATCATCGACAATCTCACCTACCTCCCATTAGCATGGACCAGGCTTGCCTCCCAGAGAGTAAAACACTACGCCTCCTTGGTCTCACACTTTCAGCGGACCTCAAATGGAATGACTATATCGAATCCATTGCTAAATCCGCTGCTATGAAAGTCGGTTCTCTGTGTAGGGCCCGGAAGTTTTTTCCTTCTAAATCTATCCTGCACATATATAAATCTACCATCCGCCCGTGCATTGAATACTGCTGCCATATCTGGTCGGGTGCCCCTGCTATTCTCCTCGGGCTTCTCGATAAAGTTCAGAGGAGGATCTGTAATGTGATAGATACCGACTTGGCAGACCGCCTGCAGTCTCTCTCCCACCGGCGCGACGTTGCTTCCCTGTGTCTTTTCTGTAAATACTTTCATGGCTTCTGCTCCGATGAACTTAGATCACTGGTGCCCCTAAATACGAATTTGAACGAGATACTAGTTTAGCAACTAGATCCCACCCTTTTACAGTGAAACCGATAAAATACAACCGTAACTTCTACTCCAACAGTTTCTTTCCTCGCACTTCCCGACTGTGGAATTCTCTTCCACACGATTGCTTCCCCGACGGATACAATCTCCAGGAGTTTAAATGTAAGTTCAATAGACACCTTCTAACACACTAACCTGCTCCCATTCTATCAAGCACTCTTCCCATCTGCCCGACACTCATCCTCGCTATCCTTACTCATCTATCACCTTTCTCCTGACATTCCCTATGTCTAACCACTCCTTCTCTTTACTTTCCCCTATGTAGCCCCATGCGCAATAGTGGCAGTGGAATGCCTTGCTTGGGGTGAGATTATTAAAAAAAATGCCTTCACACACTATATTTAAACTATCTCCTTCTTGGGAAAGACAGTGGATGGGTTTCCTGCTCCCTTCTCTTTGGTTTTAATTCAGCTAGACTTGCTGCTACCTAAGATTAGAATGCTCAGTTTACACTGTTATTTAACCCATAGTTGGTAGAGGAAAAAGTGATGGATTCATGTCTTCCTCAATTTCATATGTAAAAGCCAGGCTGAAATTTGAACAAGGCTTGCTGTTTCCACTTTACGCACCATTAACAGTTACACCACATACACATCCTTTGCGTGATTCTTCTGTTATGTGACGGTCTATTTTACTTCTCTTCCAGCTCACAAAATGACGCTGCTACAACGCTTCTTCAACGTTACATCGAAGATACAAAGATCAATCCTAACCATACTTTTCACAACATTGCCTTGTAACATTAACAGAAAAAAAATTGGATATTTTCAGGCAGATATTAGAACGTGCCTTAATGATCAAAAGTAGTGATTTGCATAAAAAAAGAAAATGTATACCTTCCTATGAATACTGCTAAGTAAAGAAGTATTCTGATGAGATAATTAACCAATGTGGAATTTTTAAGCTAAAGCACTTCTCAACGTTACCATAACGTTGTGGATGGGTTGTCAGCTTTGATCCAGGAAATAAGTTGATTGCAACGTTACAGCAATGTCACTACAATATCACATATCTATCAACTAAAATACGTCCCTGCATCGTTGTAAGAATATTCTGTTAGCTGGTATCATATCTCATCAAAGGCATTAAGCAAGTTTTTGTTACCATTACTCCCAACTCTGCCATCCATTTCGTTGTTATTCTGTTTCCTTCAACTCTTTTGGCCTTCAATATGTTTTTAAGTGTTAAACTCTCCAAGCACTTCTTTCTTAACGTTTCCTAGAAATTTCAACTCATTCTGATTGTAAGTATCATTTTCGTTCCTATTTTCCTTAAAATGTATTCGTTTTTCTAATTTTTCATTCATAGTATTCTCAGCGTTCTTCTGTAGAACCATGACTCCTTCACATCCAGTTTTATCTTCATCTATCAATAATTCACAGTCATAGTGAAAGGGAATCATTACATAACAGTTCATCGCATTTTTTTAATGTTTTAATACTGTTAGCTTCTGAAGGGCATATTTTGTTATTTCAATACATCTTGAAATTTGTGTTCCATTTTCTACTGTTTGTTACAACACTACCAAGATAGTTAAACAATCTTGCATCTTCTTGATGCTGATGTCTCCAGTTCGTAGCTCACAAATATAGTTAATGAATATCTGTCTTCTCACAATAGTCATATTCTTCTCATCATTAATAATTTGTTCTTAGTTTTCGTTCGAAGTCTCCCATCAACACAGTGACATCTTTAGATCACGTTAAGATTTTGTCCGCCAATAATAAATCCTGGTAGGACTTCTAGTTCTCTTAGGATCGCCTCCATTTTTAGGTTGATGCATAAAAGATATTTGACAAATACTGAAAGTTTTTTTTTTTGGTATGATACTTACATTTAAAAACAGTTTTTCTTTTGAAAAGTTTTACCCCTCAGAAAACACAGAAAACACGCAGAAAAACACTTTGTCTACCAAGACGCCAGCTAAACTATAAAGAAGAGAACTAAATCTCTCTCTCTCTCTCTCTCTCTCTCTCTCTCTCTCTCTCTCTCTCTGATATATAGTAGTGATAACATCAAGTCTAGTCCTTGCTGGGGAGAATTTTCCTCGGTGACTGGCTACTTAACTTTAACTCAACTACGTGTGCACACACACACACACACACACACACACACACACACACACACACACACACACACACACACCTAGTACTAATACTACTACTAAGTACATAAATGTTTATTTCCCTTTTCAGAGTTGTATAAGAGGAATGGCTCAACAACAAATGCGCAGAAATAGAGAGATTGAACACGACCAATAAAGGAGACGCATAAAAAATGAAATAGATAACAGGACAAAGAACATAATCCTCAACGGGATGCATAGAATCCAAGAATAGAACACTCTTATTAGAAGTGTTCTAACAGAGGACGGAAAGTGCGAACCGGAGATCCGAAGGCTCATTGGCACGACCAAGTGTGCATTCCAGTAGATGAGTACAGAGACAGGAGAATTTGGCTGGAAACGAAGAAAAAAGTACTGGATTGTTATGTGATGTCTGTCCTTCAATATGGCAGTGAATGCTGGATAATTTCATCAAAGACGAAGGAAGCAACCGAAATGCGGTTCTACAGAATGCTGCTGAGAATAGCATGGATGGAGCATACGAGCAATGACGAGGTTTTAGAGAGGATGGGCATTAAAAGGAAACTGATACTCATCATCAGGAAAAGACAGCTGAAGTTTTTGGGACGTGTAATGAGGAAGGAGAGATTGGAGAACCTGATGTTCGCGGGTGGGATAGAGGGGAAGTGAGACAAAGGAAAGCAACGCACGACATACCTGAAAGACTTGAATAGATGGCTGATGGAGCGGGGATTGAGTGGAATAACAAGAGAAGGGATATTTATAGCATCAAGGGATAGGAGGAAGTGGAGGGCCATGATCGCCTACGTCCTGAAAGGTACATAGAAGAAGATACTCTTAAATGTAAGTTCCTTTTTGTGTGCTACATTATTCCTTATATATGAAACATTCCTCCACGCGTTGAATTCATTTCTAATGAAAATGTTCGTTTCATTCGGTGACCATCCAGTATCACTAGCCTTACTTTTTTTACTAGAAATAGTCCAACTGACGCGATTTACACCTTCAGTCAACCATTCGTAAAATGTAGTAAAACCAGCATTCCGCTAGAAGCTACATTGGCTTCAGTTGAACTTTATAACTTGTCAGCGTGGAAATTATTGCGATTAAAGAGATTTAAGATTCTCCATCTGTTATAAGTTATGCAACTACTTAAAAACATGTTTGTGTTTGGGTTTTGCACCAATCAGTGATTCTCAAAAGGGAATTTAAAAAAAGTAACAAAGAGGAAACCTTATTAAAACGGATAAGATTTGGATTACCACGATTATTTACCGTATTTCCCATGTTTTTTGAAGCTCGGGTTACAAAGAGGCAAACAAATTTTTAAATAAAATTAGGTAAAATAAAAAAAGTAATTAAATTATGCGCTGTTTATAACATATCACATTCGCTTTTTAAAATTATATCAACTCGAATTTATGTTTTCTTAAGGAAATAAGATATTGTCTTAAAGACAATGATGTCTCTCCACAGATATTTTTCTTTATCTGTGAATTACTGCGCCTTCTTAAGAACGAATCGTGGTTTCAGTCACTTTCTCCATAATTTTGAATTAAGAATTTTTCTACTGTTAGATTGATTGTTTTCAAGGTTTAGCGAGCCTAATTTATACTATTATTTAACTCATAGCCAGTAGATAAATTCATGTCTTTCCAAAGGGCATTTGTGTGAAAGTGAACACAACAAATTAGCTGGTAACATGAGTTAGGTTATATAGTAATATACTACCACTTTAATAAGAAGGAAGAAGGAACTAGAATAAAACAATAATTTCGAAATGAGTTAAACTGAAAACATTTTGTTTGTGAAATCTGAGTACACAAACGTAATATTAAACGTTCAGTACGAATATATAAGTCACAAATTATCCTAACCGGGAATTAACGCATATTTATTTCCATTTTACAAATTTCTCTATATAGAAGCTCCAAGGACCACTCAAGGTAAAGGGTTACTGTAGGCGGTTGTTGTGTGAGTAAGGGGTGTTGTTTATGTGGATAGCGAATAACTAAGCGAAGCTTAGATGTGGCACAAGACCGAAAATATGGAGAGCCCGGTGAGAATTGAAATCCCTATTTAGTCATCATTGATCTAGCAAGACAATCTAGCTGGCCACTACACCACTTCAAAGAACCCAAGTTTATGCGGATATGAGAGAAAGCTAACAGTTAACGCTAGAAGATGTTAAGATGTGGCAAGGAAAGCATCCTCATGGGATTCTACTCCACAAAGCAACAGTTCCTGGGAAGAAGCTATTCGACTGGAATTTGAACATTACTAAAGGATTATGAAAGGAATGACGGTGATTCGCTTCAATGTAGGCTGCGTAGTTTTACTTGAGAGGGTTAGAGTTGAAGGAACGAAAGACTGTAGCTTGTTTTAATATTTTTCATGGAAATAGCGATAGAATAACGAGAGGTTGCAACGTTTCATATGTTAAAAAAGGATTGTAAGTTTGTAAATAATTAATCATCCACAAAGCTACGTAGACACTTTTGGATTTTTTGGACTGGAAAGTGAAGACTGGGACAAAGGCTACGGCCGGCTCAGATATGACAACAATACACCCAATTTTTGGGCGGGATCTGTCTCTTGTAAAGTTAGAACATAGGAAGAGTTAGATACTTACTGAAACGGTACAAGAAATCGACTATTTTAGCGGTGGAACATATATACGAATTTCACTTGAGGTCTGGTGTGAGATTAAGTCTCAATGGGCGTTCAAGGCAACATGCCTCATTAAGAGAACACATGTTCATTGCGATAGACGGAAATTTAGCGGCAGTCAGGTAATGATAGAACATTAAAAGGTTAGTTTTTGAGATATTGAGAGTGACAAGTCAGAAGACTGGCCACTAATAACTACCTTCAAGACCCTACCAGTTAGGAAGAATGCCGCCCTTTGTGGGTCACGAAATAGTAACTAACGATAGCGTACTCCTCCGTTGGAAATTTAGTACCATTCTCGCTAACGTATTGTCACGTAACCTTTTAGTGTCTTCGAAGGTATCTATAAATCATTTCTATCAACACTATTTCAATTATGACGTCTGGTGTATTTGTATGCTTTTATTTTTATTTGCATCGCTACTGTTTTTAATTATCCCACGTTGCATCAACTGAGGAAAGTAGATATATTGTATTATCTTGAGCGTAAATTTACCGCAGAGAAGATTTCGAAATTAGTGAACATTAAATATATTTAACTCTGATAAACAGATTTCTCTTTTAATTAGAGCCACATTCTTTTAGTTGAAATTATTGTCAGACCAATCACGATGAACGATTAATGTATTGAGTGTATTGTTTTGTAAAATATCCTTTTTTTTGTTCACGTAATATTCTATTTACATTTCTAGATTTTTCTTCTATGTATTTCCTGGGGTATTTTTACGATTTGTTTTTTTAAATCTCTGTTTAAGGTAATGATTTTGTTTTCGTACTAATTAAATTCGTTATTTTTTAAAAATCGCCGTAACAAATTTGTATTAAGTTTAGATAAATTATTTTCAGTTGTCGTCGTTATTGAGTCGATAGTTTGTAGACGATGCTTCATTTTATAAAGGTTAATTGTATTTTCTTATTTTGTGGATTTGGTTAGCTTTCCTCCTTGCATTATATATGAAATAATTAGGATATTGAAGGGGTTTAACAGTATTTTTAATTTATTCTTATCGAGGGATATAAATTATAAGTGCTATTAACCGGAAACCTATACTTACGCTGAATTTAATTTTATTATTGCACTCGGAATAGAAATTTATGAAATCATTTTTGTTGGTGGATTTTCGCTAGACGTTTAATTTTCGATCATTATCAGTACGGCTTAAACTGATATCAAGGAAAGTTAAAGCACTGTTATATGGTGTATGTGTTTTATACGTATATTTTATCTAAAGCAAATAGTAAGAATTAGAAATCAATATTTGAAGTCAGTATGTTTGTTTACAGATTAAAAATGATTTTACCGTATTTCTTTATGCAAGTAGAAAAATATTTGCGTAAATGAAATTCATATAACATCAGAATTTATTTTGTAATTTACTTCTTGGTTGAGCTGAGAACTTTTCAGCACTTAACCCGTATTGCATTTAACCACAAATTGTCACAGTTTTGTTTACTCTACGTTTTTTTTTTTGTAAAATTATGGATTTTGATTGTTTTTACGACCTCAAATCCGCCATTAACTGAGGCTTGTTAACACCTCCAAAACTAAACTTATTTCTATAAATCATCTGAGAGACCTCTTTATGCCTTCCATCAGCATGGCCGATGGTAACCTCTAGGAAAGTGACTCTTTTTGGGCTAATTTTCTCAGCAGACAGGTAGATTATATTGAATTCATTGCTAGGTTAGCTGCTAAGAAAGTCGTGCGAGTCATTTTTTCTCTTCGGGATACTATTAGTCCATGCTTAGAAGATTCCTACCACATCATTACCTTGAGCTCCTTGGCAAAATCCAAAAACGAATCAGTAATATTATTTACCCTGATCTGGCAACTCAGCTTCAGTCACTTTTCCATCGTCGTAAGGTTGCCACTCTGAGTATTTTCTATAAATACTTTCATAGTACTTGTTCGGATGAGCTCTTTGCTCTGATACCTGAATATTTTGAATTTAATCCCAGTACTCGACAACCGACGAGATTTCATAAATTTACGATTGAGCTGGCGAGATGTAACCGGAAATTCTATGCCACCAGTTTCTTTTCTCATACTTCTCGCTTGTGGAACTACTTTCCGGTTCCAGACTTTCTAGCCAACTTTAATCTGCAAAAATTTAAATACAATGTAAATCGCTATGTACTGGCCTCTTGATTACTCTTTCCACTTCCGGTTCATTATTAATGTTTCTGTTCCTAATTATTCCACACTCTGTAACACCTTGTAGCTTTACTGCCTTGTTTGGGGTGATTCTGACTAAAAATCTCTGTAGTTCTTTTATCAACTTATCAGTTAAATAAACAATGTTCTGTACTGATACCTCATCGTCGCTTTAAATATGCAAATGACAACTTGCAAATAAAGTCAATGTTATAGAAAGATATTTTATTTAGAAAATCGACAAACATCATTTCGATAAAATTCTGAAAAGTTCAATTCAGTAATTAAACTACAGCAGACAGTTTTGCATATTAATTTTTACGTGTTTACATAAATAAATTTTAGCTAACAGAACATTAATGAAATAAGGGATTTCTAACTAAATGCATTTATTTTTTATTGTTGAAGAACTATAACTGCATTGATTATACTAATTGAAGATTGTTTCCCCTATATCAAATTTAAAAAATCCATGTGCAACTCTCCTCGTTGATATTATTACTTCAGACATCAATATTTAAATTATGCTTATAGACATACGCAATTGATTTGTAAATTCATGTCCATGCATTTATCCTAAGCATATTTAAATATCGTTGCTCATTGTTTCTCATAGGTCTTTATTTAACCCTGGAAAGAAGCTACTGTTTGAGTATGACGTGTTGAGAACGGTGTCTCACAATTGTTTAAAAACTCTGAGCATTCGTGCATACGACGTTAATGCGACTATTTTTGTGATGTACTACTTTTTTGGAATCTGGAAATATGTGAAACTATCGATGGTGGATAAATAATTTAATTTAACAAAATGACAAGTGCTTTTGTTGGTTGCTTACTAAATATAATTCTTTTCTCTATAAATGTCTTCGCTTTAACGATGTTTGCTGACAGATTTAACAGTTTGTACAACTGTAGTCTCTTATTAAAAACTTGGAAAATGCATTGACTCATCTCTTCTTTCATCTATGGGTTGAACAGTATAGTAGACTATGTTCTCGAGGCTTGGGTAGCTTCCAGTATGAGGGAGAAAGAAATATTTAAATTCAAAACCGTTATAATTCTGATAACCTTTCTCAAGAAGGAATGACAATTCACAGATGATAAACAAAAGCAATCTATGGCGAGGCATGTTCGCTTAAGACCCGAAGAGACATAGCATTTAAAAGATTCTAGTAAATATTTTAAATAATTAAAATAAAAATAAATGCAAACACGTTATCAAGTATTATTCGAACTACATTGTTATAATTTAAGGATTAAAACCAAATTTAGTCTCTTATTTGCTGCTCTTTGCAAAAACCAATTACAATATATTTAATATATTTAAGATGGTAATCAATTTTAGAAAGTCAACATAAACATTTTTGAAGTCTAGAAAGCATTAATGTTATTATTATTTTTTTAGCTATATCAAATAATATGTACTGAATTATAAAGAAAATAAAGTCTGTCTGAAGTTATCATGCAAATCACACAGACCTCAATAACTTGAATTTGCTTTAAAAATTATTTGCCAAATCTTAAGCGATTAATTTACACGTAAAACAACATGTCTTATTAAAGTTATTGGATTTATTATAAAAAATGCAATCTGAAAAAATCAGAAAATCATATTTTACTTCAATCATAGGATAATAAAACCATCAACAAATGACCAGTACCTACAATATAACAAATAACAAACATATATGGTAGGTTTTTAAGCATTTAGATCTTAATATAGTAACCCTTCTTCTCCATAACATCCAGCAATCCATCAAACATTGATTTTACTGAATTGTTACTTTGTCGTGTCCACTAAAATATGTAAGACCATAGCTACATAAATATTAAAACACGTTTACAAAATATTTATAAGCACGCTATAGCAATAAGTAAACTAATATACTTCTGGAGCTGATTACTTACAAAAAGAAGTAACAATATCATGAATTTCGGTTCCCAAAAATACTCACAAATACCACGGTCCACGTCAGTGTAGCTGCTGATATTCAAGATTACATTCACGTCAACAACAAAAAGTAACATTCACCTCGTCACAGACGAGAAACAGACTGACCAAGACTATAGCACCGCCGTCCGCAATAAGAATTAAATTTTATCTCTTTTATCCACGCTATTCCTGCGCACGCGGACACATACTGACTTTTTCATGCAGATCCACATGTAACCACACTTCACTGTTCTCATATATGTACGCAATACAGTTTATATTCTTATTAGATTATTTACATTGTTCGGATAGTTGTCCTCATCTTAATTGCCATGTTTACAACGTTTCACCAGCTGTACGCTCCGGCCTTCTTCAGGTGCAAGAAATTTCGAACCAAAACCTTTATTTCGCTCAGTGGGGTATATCATTCTAATTCCATGTGCGATGTCAATTCTGCTATTCATACAGCTATTTCTCTTTAACTCGAGCAAAATTCGACCTAGAGACATATGAACAGAAAATGGTCAGTATATGTAATACCCTACAACGTAACAATTACCTGGGATACATGACAACAGATACAACGAACATGGAAGAGAGGGTGCATGAGGATAATAACTCTTAGAAAACAGCTTCGGCCTGTCTACCCTATGTGAAGGAGGCTATCGGAGAAAATACAAAGGATCTGTGGTTCATATAATATCAATGCAATCTTCAAAAGTGGTTCTACACTTTGCAGATACCTCTCCCGAGTAAGACCTCCAGTAGAGGAGAACATGACTAAGGGCTCTGTGTACGCCATTCCATGTAGCTGTGGAAAGAAATATAAAGGAGAAACGAGCCACCCCCTTAAGGTAATAATAATAATAATAATAATAATAATAATAATAATAATAATAATAATAATAATAATAAAGTAAATACAAACAAGATTTACAGTTAGTAGATTCTGTAGAAAAGCAAAACAGAAGCCAAGAACCAACTATTGCGGCAAAAAATATGAAAATGAAAGCCAAAGATAAAGCTCTTGAAAAGATGAAACAGCGCTGGCAAGACAAACCTCTGCATGGCCAATATCCAGAACGTGCCAATAAATCCAATGTTGACAAAGTTAATACTCATCGATGGTTACGTGCATCTGGATTAAAGTCTGAAACTGAAGGATTTATACTTGCAGCACAAGACCAAAGTCTTTTCACGAGAAACTTTCAGGCAAATATTATGCATAATAATATGGATCCAAAATGCAGGTTTTGTGATAAACACCAAGAAACAATAGACCACCTAATCTCAGGCTGTTCTGTGCTTGCCCCAAACGAATATAAAAATCGCCACGATAGAGTTGGGCAATATTTACATTGGACAATGTGCAAACATTATGGAAAAGCTGTAAACAAACACTGGTATGAACATCATCCAGCACCGGTTACAGAAATAGAAGATGTAACCATTCTATGGGATTACACCATCTACACAGACAGAAAAATTGAAGCAAACAGGCCAGACATTATTGTTAAAAACCAGAAGGAGAAAACTTGTCTATTAATTGATATGGCTTGTCCAGCGGATTGTAACATAGCAATCAAGGAATTTGAAAAACTGTCAAAATATAAAGACCTGGAAATTGAAATAGAAAAAATGTGGAAATTGAAAACAAGAGTTGTGCCAGTGATAGTAGGTGCACTTGGAATGATAAAAAATGGAACAAAACAACACATTGAAAGAATCCCTGGAAACCCCAGCTTAAGAGACATACAAAAAATTGTCTTATTAAGTACAGCCCACACACTAAGGAAAACTTTATCTATGTAATGCTGAGGATGATGGGGAAGATAGAAAAACATGAAATGGAGCCATAACAACACGCCACTACCTGCCTTAGGTCTCCCCGCAGACTTGGTTGGTAGTGAGACCAAAGCAGAAATCGAAATATGATGAAAAATGACATAATAATAATAATGAAATAATAGATACAGAACACCATTGAAAACTACTTAAACATAAGGAATTAGCGCATATGCTAGGCCACAAAAATCTCCTAAGTTGGAAATGAATACAATATGGGAACCAGTAAACAGAGTTCTAGAGAAAGTCACTAGCGTCAAAGATTGCAATATGAGCTCTGGTAAAAAAATAGTTACTGAGACATAAGTCTCTAAAATTCATCCACTGAGGACACATGGCTCAGTGGATAAAAGCATTGGTTAAATCCAGTGACTTGACCCAATGAGTCACCGGCTACAGCAGTGATGAATAAATAATTTAGAGAGTTGAGTTAAAAGGAGATAACGAAGATATCCAGAATAGTCTCATGGAACGAGAACAACTGATCAAAATAAAGGCTTCGGTTCGAAATTCTAATGACCTGAAAAAAACAAACAAACAAACGATTGAAACGTCGTGAATATGGCAATAAAGATGAGGACAATAGTCCGAACAATGTAAATAATGTAAATACTACCTGAAATATTGAATAGAAAATAATTTATGCTTAGTAATTGGACATTAGGGATTTTCTTACGTAAACGTCATTATCCACTGCAGTGTATATCTGCACACCATTAAGTTCAGAAAATTATTAGCCGTTCTTTAAATATATACTGCGCATGCGTGCACACACACACACACACACACACACACACACACACACACACACACACACACACACACACACACACACACACACAGAGCGGAAAAGCATGTTAGATAATTTTATGTCATAATTTTACAATATTAAAATGTCAAATTAAAACAAAATTCGTATAAAATATCGCATAAATTCAGTGAAAAGGGTTTGTTTTACTAATGTTCTAAAAAGTTACTCAATCAATTACTGGTGATTGCTTATGACTAATGACAATAATGAGCAGCATAATGAGAAGCAAAAAAGGAAAAAGGTAGTGATTTTGTGATGGCTTTTAAAGATGTAAATTAATTTAGCACGTAGTTAGCTGAAAAAGTGATAAATGACTGGTTTGGTTAAGATAAAAAAAACGCTCGTGTTTCGCATTGTCTGCAGGTTTTAATTTTGACTATTTCACTCTCGTTCTCTCTAATGTGTAATTTAAGGCATTAGTAGTGGCGTAGGTTTAGGGTTCCCTGTACTCAGGAGCAAAGGTACTTTTGACGTCTTCATATTTGACATATTTTGTGGTTCATTACCTATTTAATGAAACGTAACCTGAAATAAGTAAATAAATAAACTCTCAGTGTACACCTCTACCAAAGCCACGTCTACCAAAAACTACAAGCATCGGAGGTTACTAAAGAAATTTTCTAAGTCAAATTAGTAAAGGTAAACGGGAAAATGATAAAGTATCAATTGAACAGAACATATGATTATCAATAACAACAGCTCAAGACACCAGCTACTAAATTTCCATGTCAAAATCAAGCCAGTACAGAAATTTAAATATTCAGGAAGTCTTTTAAAAACGGATGAGAAATGTGACATACAAATCCAATATCGGATCGAAATAGTGAAAGATGCCCTCCAAAAGATACACAAAGTATTAACAGGAAAGTTTCGCTAGAAACAAAGAGTGATAAGAATACCATGTGAACAACGAGGAAGTTTAAAAAAAAATGGAAATGAAAAAGACACCAAGAATTTGACATTTACAAGACCCACTGAAGATAATAAAAGAAACAGCGAGTATTTTCGCACATTAACGAACTGTTCAAATGTCAGAATGAGCGCATTTTTCTTATTTTTCACATAACACATTTTGGATAGTTTACATTTCATTGAGTAGATTTTTATTCTTTTTTAACAATTTTTGACCGTTTAAATACCAATGATTGGACTTTTATAATTTCTCTCATTTGAGATATTCATAACAGTCCAAATGTCAAAATGTTATTTTTCATGTATTGGACTTTTCTTTTGGATTCTCATATGCCATAACGAACAATTTTGTTAATTAAATTTTAGACAGTTCAGGTTTGAGTATGTGTGAGTTTTTCTCATTTTAATTCATCTGGGGTTGTCCTCATGTCAATATCAGTAGATTTTTTTATATTTCCCATTTTAGCACATTGACGGTTGAAATTTCTTTGTGAATGTTGATTATTTTTCACATATTAACTCCTTCTGGGCTTCTTATAAGTTAATTTTTTATCTTATTTTTACTTTTTATATCTCTAAATGTCCATACGATGGGATTTACATTTTTTTGATGTTTCAAATATCTATATGAATGCACTTCTTATTTTGCTTTCACATGCAACATTTGAACGTTTGATTTCAGTCGGAGTGTATTCTTAAAAAATCAACCATTCTATCTCATGTTTTTCTATTTCTCATTTTATCACACTGAAATCTTAATGATTTTTGTTTGTTTGGGTTTTGTTTAATGGCATATCAACCTCTGTGGGTTATTTAATGCCAAAAAGGTGGGGTTTTAAGATATTGTTTTTAATGTTTGGTTATAGTGAGAAGGTTCATTTAGTCAGATTTTGATGAAAAAAAAAATTATTATCATTTTTTCATTTTAGAAAAATGAAGATGTGTTTTGTATTCAAAACTGTATTGCTGGTAATAATTTTTTCGTGTTGGTAATATTTTTCCTTCAAAAAAATATATTTTTCTATAAAAGTCTATTTTTATTTCCTGCTCGCATGTCTCTGGATTGCCGTTTATGACATTTACTTGATGTTGAAGGTAGGAGACGATCCCTTTTTTTACACTGTATGGGTGGTGGGAAGTGAAGTTGTCCGGTGAATGTTGGCTTGCGGTATACGGATGTCTTGAACCCCCTTTCTTTTAAAGATATTAGTACATCCAGGAATGCTATTTTGTTGTTGCTCTCTTTTCCCATAGTGAACTGTATCGATGATCTTATTGTTTTCATATGGTCCCGTAACATCAGGGAGTGTCTTCTTGGTATGACCAGAGTGTGGAGGTGTCATTAACGTATCTCAGCCATTGAATTGGCTTTAGAGCTAATGTCATCTTTTCAAAGTATTCCATGTATATGGATAATGACGAGCCCATTGCTAAGCCTTTATTCTGTCGATATATGTCTGAACTCCTTCCAAAGTGTGTTGTTTGTGTGCAGAAAGTCAGAATCTCCATCAGGTTATCTAGTAGAATACCGGTAGGTTCTATTAGGGATGAGTCTGATTCCAGTCTATCTCTGACTACCGATAGGACCTCCACCTCTTGGTGAACAGACTCACCACATCCAGGCTCTCCATTTGGTGGTGTTTAATGGGAGCATCTTTGATAAGTTCCACAAAATGAGCGAACATCGAACATATGGTGACTTTCCTATCAGTGGGTCCAGTTATATCAACAAGAAAAAGAATCAGAGAGTGGCACACATAGCCTTGTATGCCTGAGCGGAATACTGTCTTTGTGAATCTTAGGTAAACCATATATGTGTGGTAGCTTGCTGTAGCATTGAGACGACTGCCTGTATGTCTTAGGCTATAAGTGATCCTTGTTCTTGATTAGGATGCACGACAGCTGTCATTATTTCAACGTGGGGTCTTTCTTTATCTTGCTATAGCTACCACTTCAAATGAGGTCTTCCAGTTTCTAGGTGTATTCTGTTTTGTCCATCACTAGAGTTGCATTGCCTTTGTCAGTTAGTAGTATGATGATGTTCGCATTCCTCTGTATGGCCCTAACTGCCAGCCCTCCTCTTTTATGATGCTTTAATTGGATGGCTTGGCTTTCTTCAATGTCTGTTTCTATCCATCTTATCTCATCTGCCTGAGCCTGAGAATAGTCGTAAACATGGCAGTAAAGATGAGCACAATAGTCCGAACAATGTAAATAGTTTAAATACTATCTCAGAAGTACAGACAAATAATAATTTATTACTAATTAAATGACATGAGATTATAAGGTGAGCCCAGAATAGCGATAATCTGAAAAGGCAGAGCTGAAGGAGCATTCCAACTCCACTGGAAGTGAGGCAGTCTTAGAAATGAACTCGGTCAACATTTTAGAAAGTTTAACCTCTCAGTACCGTTGGCCATGCCGGCCACACAGTTGTCGAAACGAGATAAAAAGTTCCCAAAACCCATTCGGTCAGTATGCATTTCCAGAAAACTTAACGAAGGGCCAGTAATCTGGATCTGCGGTGGTTTTGCAACAAATGAGGAGGGACTTTTATCAATCTCTGGGGAACATTGAGATGACGAATTCAGGTGACTAGTTTAGGTTGTGGGGAATTTAACCTTGATAGCTTCGAGCTTCTTTTGGAACCCTTGCGAGTACTTCAGAGATTTCCTCTCGGTTTCCTCAGAAGATAGCAGATGCTGCATTTTATTGACATACATCTCAACTTCCGTCAAGTATGTTCTTCTGTAGAGGTGGCAATAACTTCATTGCACTAACAAAAATATTTTTTAATTTAAAATAATGATAATTTGAATCGCCCAAAACTATTTCAAATAAGAAAAATAAAAAAAATCAACTCGTATTTGTTGTAACCCTGTTTTAAGGGGTCACAAATGAAAACAAGAACACGGAAATTAGTGTAAACAATTTGTATTACAAAATACGGTAAAGGTACAAGATACCAGCTTGTTCGTCTAACTGACAAGCAAGCGGTGTTGGATATCAGTAAGTCACTCTACGATTGTCTGACTCGTACCAGACTGGTGCTTCCCCAATGACTACTAGTCACATGGTATATATGTGCAGGTCGAGTTAATCCATCACCATGTTAATGGGTAGGTCTACCACAACAGTATTGTAATATGAACAATGTTAAAATCAGAAAAATCAGAAAATTCATTCATATTGTAATTTACGCCTCGAAAATGTGTTTGAATGTAAAATTGTAAAAATCCACTTATTCTATGAAGACCTTTCAAGTGTGTTAAAATATGAGAAATGTATTATTTTTTTTATGTTTTAACAGTCGAAAATATGCTAAAATGAGAAACTGTAAAAAAAAAACTTATATTGAAATTTGAATTTCTAAAAATGTTAAAATTACAAAAATTATAAAAATGTCACTCATATCTGCATCTGAAGTATTCAAAAAGTGTTAATTTAATATAAATTCACTCATTTTGATATCTGAAAATAAATTGAAATGAAAAAATGACAAAAGTCCACTAATTTTTTAAGATAATACGCTAAACTAAGAAAGAGAATCTATATATGACATTTGAAACAACGAAATATGTCAAAATGTGAAAAATGATGAAAGCACGGACAGAATATCTTTTCTACTAAAATTCTACTAATTTTTGCTTGAACCATACAAAATGAGTGAAAATGTAAAAAGAAAAATCCATTTGTTGTGATATATGAACCCTGGAAGAAACGTTTAAATTAGAAAATTTTTAAAAATCTACTTATTCTACATTTGGAAAACCTTAAAAATAAATAAAACACAATTTTATTGCCATATGGACCATCAAAAATGGAAGAAAATGTAATGAAAAGTAATGAAAATACATTTTACAACGAGAAAGATGCAAATTTCATAATTGTTACATTTTAATTTTTTTATAATCATTTCACCCCAAGCAAGGCAGTACTGCCACTGGTACGCAGAAGTGTTACATAAGAGGAGAGTAATGAGAAAGAGGAACAAGTTATAGGGGGGTGTCAGAAAATGGGTAAGAGGATGATGAGAACACTAGTGTGGAGAGAGCTGCTTGAGAGTAGTGTGGACGGGGAAAAGAACATGATACAAGGGATATCAGAGAAAGGATGCGAAGCAAGAAGATAGGAGATTACAATCGACCTTATATTTAAATTCCTAGAGATTGTAGATGTCATGGAAGCAAGTATACGGAAGGAAATTACACAGGCGTGAAGTTCGAGAAAAGAACCTGATAGAGTAGAAGTTGCGGTTACATTTTATTGCTTTCACTGAAAAAGGGTGGGACCTAGTTGCTAGTGTAGTAGCTCGTGTAAATTCATGCAGAGGGGGCATTATGGAGCTAATCTCATCACAGCAGAAGCAGTGAAAGTATTTGTAGAAGAGAGAGAGAAAAACCGCATTAAATCGGTGAGAAAGAGACTGAAGTTGAGCTACCAGGTTGGGATCAATCACATTGCAGATTCTCCGTTGGAATTAGTTACCTTCACGGAAAGAGTACACAATTCTACTTCGGCTTATAAACTATGTCCACCTAGGCCAGTTTATACAAACTTTTACTATTAGTATCAACAATTGTTTTTCTTAACTAAAATATTATATGATGTCACCAGTCGAACAAAAGCTAATAATAATAACTGATATAAACTCGTTCAACAGTAATAAGATATCAGTATCTCTAAAAAGGAACTAATGTGCAAATGAAGGAATCGGAATACAATTGTAGGCTGTAGAAAGCACACAAGAAATCTCTATGTATGGCACTGATACCTTTTAACATTATCTGTAGATAAAATGATATACACCTTATTATATAGGTAAAAGAGGTGGCATATTCTGATCGAGGACAAGGGTACATTCTAGCCATCCGAGTGGATAAGCATGCTTAGCCTAATTTATAACCCGTGTATATAACAGCCTAGTCTAGAATAACTCCGAGCATACCCTGGGCTTCTATAGCGGCACGACCTCAAGACAATCTGCTTTGTACTAATAAAACCGACAAAATTGTTGAAAATGAATTCTACCTATCTTCTATACTAGGTACCGCCATTAAATAGCAAAAAAAAAAAAAGCAAAACAAAAACAAAATAAAACAAAAAAACAAACAAAAAAAACCCCCAGCAACTTAATAAAATGAACTTTTTCCATCAAAATGTTTATAATATTAAGAGGAAAGATCAAAGTAATTTTTATTTATTTTAAAACATTTTTTAATCTCTTTTAAGATGTTCGAAATTTTGGCAGAAAATTTTGTTTTAATTTGAGTTAAAGCTGCAGAAAATGTTACAACTGTTTACAATCGATCACGTAATTTTACGTAACTCACTTTTTTTTCGGTGACAAACACATTAATTTGAAAATTCTCGCAAAAATCAAATAATTGTTGGATTTTAATGAAACTTTCAGTACTCATTCACAAATGAATGAAATTATTTTTTAAATTTAAAATTTTCGGCACTATCCGAAAATCTGCTCCGAAGAGTAAAAACAAAATGCAATAAAACTCTAATATAATTGAATTTGATAAGCTTTTAATTGATGGAATAAATAATAATAATAATTAAGGACATTATAAATCTGAAGAACATTTTTTTCGATTACTAATAAAATTCTAAAAGAATTTTCATTTATTATTATTATCATTATTATTATTATTATTATTATTATTATTATTATTATTATTATTATTAATAATAAAGATTTAAAAATCTTTTAAAGAACTGTCGCTCTTTTCTTTTAGTTAAGAAATTATGATTATATTACCTATCGAAATTGAAAAATTTAATAAAAATTCATTCACCAAATATATTTTCAAAATAAATAAAAAATGTTTCTTTGTGTGTAAATAAATATGTTCATTTAAGTACGATGTTCCATAGGGGTCATAACAAGTTTCCATAGGGGTCGTATTTAGAAGTTAACAAGTGTTTTGGATTATTCTCCTTACATGGAAAACGACAGAAACCGCACTTTGATTCTGATTCAAGTCTCTTCAAGACGTTTATAAAATTCAACAGCCTGTTTTGCAAGTCATTCCTTAAACATTTAAAGCAACTTTTACATTTTAGTTCCTAATTTTCTAATTTTGTTAAAAAAGATAATTGTGAAATTCACAATCTGTGGAGGTACCTAAAAAGAATATGAAAAATAGATATTAAAAATAAAAATTAATAAATGCCATAACATTTAATAAATTATTGAGTTACCTCTGCCGTTACTTTCATTCTGTTTTAAATTGCAAAATTTTTTAAAAGATTTATATTATTTTAATTTTAATTTTTCATAAAACATCTTCAAACGTAAGCCTACAAACCTAAACTAACTAAAATCCCATAAAATATTGAATAATTGCTGAAAACTGTGTTAAATTTTTAATTTTAACATAGTTAAAAATGATTTGTATGAATAAGATTTATACCAAATTCGTCTTCCATACTTTTTATCTTTTTTAATCATGTGACCCCAAGCAAGGCATTTCACTGCCACTATAGCGCAGGGGGTTACATAGAGTGATTGGGTATAGGAAATGTCAGAAGGAGGATGATAGACGAGTTAGGATATACATAGGGAGAGAGTTGGAGAGAATGGGTGTGAGTTAGTGTGTGAGGAGGTGTCTATTGACCCTACATTTAAAATTCTGGAGGTTGTAGCCGTCGGGGAAGCAAGCATTTTCTCTGTGGGAAGTGCGAGAAAAGAAGCTGTTAGAGTAGAAATTGCGGTTACATTTCATCGGTTTCACTGTAAAAGGGTGGGACCTAGTTGCCAATCTAGTATCTCGTGCAAATTCACACCTGGGGGGCACCAGTGATTTAAGTTCATCAGAGCAGAAGCCATGAAAGTATTTATAGAAGAGGCACAGGGAAGCCACGTCACGCCGGTGAGAGAGTGACTGCAGGCGGTCAGCTAAGTCGGTATCAATCACATTAAAGATTCTTCGCTGTATTTTGTCAAGAACCCCGAGGAGAATAGCACGGGCACCCAACCAGATGTGGCAGCAGTATTCAAAACACGGGCGGATGGTAGATTTATATATGTGCAGGATAGATTCAGACGGAAAGAATTTCCGGGCCCTGCACAGAGAGCCGACTTTCTTAGCAGCGGATTTAGCAATAGATTCGACATAGTCATTCCACTTGAGGTCCGCTGAGAGTGTCAGGCCAAGCAGGCGTAGTGTTTTACTATCTGGGAGGCAAGCCTGCTCCATGCTAATGGGAGGGAGGTGCGGTTGTCTGTGGTGGTTAATTGACAGCAGCTTCGTTTTGGAAGAATTAAAATTTACGAGCCATTTCTTACCCCAATCCACCACAGATTGGAGGTCCTTCTCAAGCTCGACAGCGAGGGTCACCTTGTCACCTACACCAGATTTTTGATCGAGGCGAGAGTAAACTGTGGTATCATCGGCGTACATGCCTACTTGTGATCTTATGACATCGGAGAGATCATTGATGTAGATTAGAAAGAGCGTAGGACCTAAGATAGTGCCTTGGGGGACACCCGCGTTTGTAGGGTAATTCTGGAAGGCATGTCCGTTTAATACCACTTTCAGTGTGCGGTTAGAGAGGAATGACTGGATTAAGTCCAACAAAAGTTCAGTTATGCCGTAGCTTCGCAGTTTCCGTAGAAGGCCGGTATGCCATACTCTGTCGAATGCTTCAGAGATATTCTTGTCGAGAGCCTGGTATATATACTCGGTGATGGTCGTTGGCATATCAGCAGTAGACCTGGTGAAGCGGAAGCCATACTGTTTGTTCGAGAGGAGCCCTTGGGCTGTGAGATGCTGAACAACCTCGGCATTGATAATGGCTTCGAACACTTTGCCGAAGATCGGAAGAAGGCTGATAGGGCGGTAATTTGCGGGGTCCGAGGGTTCACCAGTGTTCTTGAATATTGGAACCACAGAAGAAGACTTCCAACAGGCAGGAAAGCAGCAGGAAGATAGGAAGAGGTTGTTGAGCTTAGAAAGGACAGAGGAGAGTTCAGGGGCACATTTCTTCAAGACTATAATTGGGATTCCGTCCCCACCACTCGCTTTGTGAGGGTCCAGTTTTGAGATTATGCTAGAAATCAGCGAGGGCGGGATGTGGACGTCATTCAATTGGGCCACAGTTCTAGATGGGAAATCGGGTGTATGGACTCCAGACGAATCCAGACTCGAATTGGTCGAGAATCTACGGGCAAAGCATTCAGCCTTGTCCGCTGAGGAGGTGAGGACCTCAAACTCGTTTATTAGTGGGGGTAGTGAGGACTTACTCTTGCTGAGCACGCTTTTACAGAGGCACCAGTAGTCTTTGGCACCGAACTTAGAAGATGCTATGCGCTGCTTCATTCTGGCAGCAAATAGCATCTTAGCTTCGTTAAGTGTCTTTTTACACTTATTACGAGCTGAGGCGAAAAGGCGCCTGTTTTGGTCCGACGCGTGGCTACGATAAAGCCAGAAGAAGTGATTCCGGTGGGCAATGGCGGCCGAGCAAACGGGCGAGGACCAGGGAGACGAATGAGATTTAGGCTGAAATTTCCTGGCAGGGATGAAAGCATCGATGCCAGCCTTAACCCAGGAGGAGACCACTGATGCACAGTCTTCGATGGGAAGACTAAAACATTGTTCCAAGGGACGTCGCAGAGGAAGTCACGGAACGAATCCCAGTCTGCTCTTTGATAGCAGTAGGATATTCTGTTGGTCTGGGTTTCTTGGGTAGGGGTGGAGTGGAATGAGATGTTGTCAGAAACTACGGCGTGGTCAGAATTTCCAAGAGGGCAGAGCTGTCTGGTGGTGCAAGAATTTAGGGTGGAAGAGAAGCAGAGGTCTAGTAGCGAGTCCCTTCCGTTAGGGCTATTGGAGAAACGCGTGGGGAAGTCCACTACTTGCGTAAGGGATTGGGTGATTGAAAAGTTCATGGTGTGGATACCAGCAGGGTCAGTGACAGCGTTCTTCAGCCACTTGGTGTGGTTGGCGTTAAAGTCACCAAACACGAATACATGGGCAGAGGGATGAGAAGAAATGGCCTTGTCAATATTGTCAGAGATGCTGTCAAGTACTGAACAGTCAGAGGAGGAGGGGGAGCGGTAGTGGAAGAAGAGATAGCTAACAGATCTTAGAAGTGAGAGACGGAAGCACAAGAAATACTGGTCCAGGGATTCGAGAGATGTTACTCTAGCTAGGAGGAGGAGTTCGCTGACATATACACCAAGCCCATGCATATGGACGTTGGAGTCCTTCCTGAAGAGGGGAAGGTAACCAGGAACATAGAACTCAGAGGAGGGGATAGACGGGTCAAGGTTAGTTTCACATAGGGCTAAGATATCAGGTGAGTTAGTTTGGAGAAATGATTCTACGCTATAAAAGTTTGTGCGGATACCGTGTATGTTAGTGAAAGAGAGACAGACAGGTTTGGGCGTTTTCCGAGTAGCTGGTTTGATTTTGGTATTTTGTTTGTTCTTTTTTTCATGGTGTCTTGGTTGAGTAGAGAGGTCTAGAGTAAAATCAGTCGGTCACTATTTGCAGCATGTGAGGAATGGAGACTGGCGCAGCCTGCAACATAATGTGGCCTCGGGGTTGCCCACCGGAGGTTCATGAAGAGACGCCCGTCCATGCGCGATATGGCACTACAGGAACCCCGATATTATTCAACTGTTGATCAGAGCAGCCTCTCAAGACGCTACGCAAGCGATCAGGCTCCTAATTACCAGTCGGAAGCAGCAACCAGGAAACTTCCAACCTGGTACCCTCAGAATGGAGAGACATTGCCACCATAGTCAATAACTGCAAAGAGCTTCCAACTGAACTAACACTAAGACCGAGGGAGGAGGTAGAACCCCTTCCTAAACAAGAAACAAGGAGATCACCTCTACTCCTGTTCAAAAGAAGGGGGTGGAGTGTGAAACCGGGCGATAGTAGGTACTATCTACTCCAATTAAAAAGAAAGGTGATGAGTTAAAGTCCAAAGAAATTTCTTTGAAAAAAGTACAGAAACACTCGTTCAAATGATCATAAAATTAAGCAAAAAATAAAAAAAATATTACATAATCATAACTTACTTTAGCGAGTTTCAAAAAAAAATAAATAAATAAATAAAATCTTTCCAAACCGAGCTCACACCCACACACATGTTTCGCTGCCATTTGAAGAAATAAAGTTATTTTTCCATTGTTAGTCATAGATAGATCACTTTTAGCCGGATACTGTAAATCATCAATTGTTGGCTGCTGATAAGGTGATGACAGCTGTGATAACAAGGCTACCGTAACTGAGAAATGTTTTTTGAAACATTTCAGGAAGTAAGCAAGTAATTCTTGTTTCAAGTCAACTTAATGTAAGTTTAAATTCGGAAATAATGTATCAGTTAGGTGTATTTTATTTTTGTAAGATTTTTTAAAACCGAGAATTGGCTTCTGTTTACAATCGATGAAAAATGGTGGAAAATTAGAAATTTTAAAAACTTTTTTTAAATTTAGAAACTTCCGATCAATATTAATTTTGGTTTAAAATACACCAGGGTATTTTGTTTACTGGAATTACTAAATTTAATCCCTTGGCTTTCAATTAAAGCTAATTTTAAAGCTTGAAGATAATTCATATCATAAAAATCTTTAAAAAGAATTTTTTTTTATGGATAGATTTTAAACTCCTCCCACTTAAGGTTACCAATACTACAATCTAAAAGGTTATGGAAACAAAAAGCTACATTCCAAACATTTTATTTAGAAATTTACATTTTTATAAAATGAGGCGATTTACACATGATCAAAATTATAAGACCAGGGGTATAAATTGTTAGATCTATGGCAATTCCAATGTTTTTAGTTCAGTTAGAGATTAGCAATCACTGCGTAAAGGTGTTACCATGCCTAAAGCAAGCAAACTTACCAAAGTTGAGTGTTCTCGAATTCTAGAATTCCATAAGCAAGGTTTGTCACAGCGGGCGATCGCAGCTAAGGTAAATCGCAGTAAAACTGTGATTTGCAACTTTCTAAAGAACAGTGAGAATTATGGAAAAGCAAAATCCTCTGGTAGCCCCCCACCCAAAAAAAAATTTCTCCTGCATTGAATAGGAGAATAAGACGGGTTGTTATGAAAGACGGGGGACTTACTTCTAGTCAAATTAAGGCAGTCACAGATGCTGATTGCAGTCCCGTAACCATCAGACGACACTTAAAACAAAAAGGCATGGTAAATAAAAAGCGTAAACAAATTCCTCGGCTACTTCCACGTCACAAGTTGGACCGCTTAAAGTCTGGTCGTGAATACCAAACATGGGACGTTGAGAAATGGAAGAAAATCCTGTTTTCTGATGAGAAAAAATTCAATCTAAATGGTCCTGATGGCTTCCAACGATATTGGTATAACAAAAACATGCCTCCTGAAATTTTCTCCGCGCGTCATAGTGGTGGAGGGTCCCTAATGGTATGGGGTGTCTTTTCTTACAGAGGGACGATGGAGCTCCAGGTGATGCAGGATCGTCAGAGAGCGGCTGGTTGTGTTAACATGCTACAAAAAGCATATTTGATGACGGAGGGCCATCATTTGTGTGGGGATGGATGGTTATTCCAACAGGATAATGTTGCAATCCATGCTGCAAGACGGACCTTGACCTTTCTACAAGAAAATGGGGTCCATCTCTTGGGACATCCTGCATGCTCACCGGACTTGAACCCAATTGAAAATGTTTGGGGATGGATGACAAGAGATGTTTATCGAAACGGCAAACAATATTCAACAAAAAATGAACTTTGTGAAGCCATCTTCAGAAGCTGGAGCAACATCCCCCGCACCTTAATGGAAACGCTTATTTCTAGCATGCCCGACAGAATTTTTGAAGTCATCAAAAGCAGTGGAGGTAGACTTCATTATTAAATTTGGTTGTTAAATATTTTCAGACACTTTTTGTTCAATTTCGTAGAATTTTCGTCTTTGGCCTTATAATTTTGATCATGTGTAAATCGCCTCATTTTATAAAACTGTAAATTTCTAAATAAAATGTTTGGAATGTAGCTTTTTGTTTCCATAACCTTTTAGATTGTAGTATTGGTAACCTTAAGTAGGAGGAGTTTAAAATCTATCTGTAAAAAATAATTTCTTTTTAAAGATTTTTAAGTGGTCTTAAATTTTTGAACGGGAGTGTATATTCATTACATCACCCCCCCCCCCCTGAGCTAAATTTTAAAGTGAAATTTAGCTTCTATATTTTCTCTTTTTAGGGTCTGGACATAATTGATTGAATTTTTCTTATGTCTTTTCCGCCTCATTCCTCCCTACCGTTGTGGCGTTGGACACACTGTATCTCTGGCCTTGAGGTCGGGAATACCTCCATTAACTAATGTTGACTTGTTGGAACGGGGATTTCAAATGTGTCATACAGGACTTCCATTTTAATTTCTTCGGTATTTTCCGTGACGTCTGTAGTGTAGTGTGTCTGGGTCTCAATTGATTCCAATGTCTTTTGCACAAAAATTTTCCCCCTTTCATGTCATATATGACCTGTCCAATTCTTTTGGTTATCATTCATTCTTTCCAATACATTTTTTCAGCCCTAAAATTCTTATACGCCTTAGTCATCTGGTTTTATCTTTTAGCAGTTTTCTTCAAAGATATAGCGTATTTTCCTCGCAAACTCTGCTGGCAAAAATCCTGACGTCGTATTCGGGCTTAGCGTCATTCTATATACTGCCAAAACTTTCTGAATACTTCTTTCATTCGTGTCCACGCCCTGATTTTTCTTTAACTCACGTTTAAAGGTGTCCACGAATTTTTCCGTCTGTTTATTCTATCGTGGATGATAAACTGGCGTTGTCACGTGATCAATGGACAATGATGAACAGAATTTCTTGAATTTTCTTCCTGTAAACTGCGTTCCGTTGTCGCTGACTAAAGTTTTTAGGGAGACCAAAGCGACTAAAAATTTCATTAAGTGCGTTTATTGTATTTGTTGCAGTCGGATGTCTGCACTTAAAAATTTCTGGCCACTTAGTGAAACTGTCTACAATAATTAGTTAATAAACTCCATTTATGGGCCTTGCATAGTCGATATGCACTCGAGTCCATGAGACATCTGTCTTTGGCCATGGTTGAATCTTTACCGGTGGGTCCCTTGTAGCCAGTTTGACATCCTCTGCACTGTTTCATCAAGTTTTCTATGTCTTGGTCCATCTTTGGCCAATAGGTACAGCTTCTGATTAGAGAGTTCATTCTTGAAATCCCTGAATGGCCACTGTGAAACTCTTTCAGAATTTTTTTTTTTTTTTTTACAGAGTACCCGGCATTACAACTTTATCTGCATATAGTAATACCCCTTCGCAGATTTAAAACGGTGACACACTCATTCATTTTTTAGATTTCTCGATCAACCAGACTTACTTTTTAATTTTTTTAATGAAATCATCTTTCACTTCTGCTTCTTTCACATCTTCTAGCGTAACCGGAAGTTTGCTTATAACATTGCATACCAGACTAGACAATTCACTTTGGTCTCTTAACGCCGCTAGTTTCTTCCAATGGTTCCGTATATTCAGGTATAAATCTTGATAACCCATCGGCGTGACCTAGCTTCTTTGAACGCACATATTCTATTTTGAAATTAAAATTCAATAGAATTACACCCCAACGCTGTAATCGATTTGCCGTGTGAGTTGGTATACATTTTTTTCCAAATATTGATAACAGCAGTTTGTGATATGTTTGCAGAATAAACTCTTTTCCGAAGAGAAACCTGTGAAAATCTTTTGCAGCGTAGATTATTGCTAAACTCTTTTTCAATTTGACTGTAATTTCGTTCAGCGGGCAGTAACGTTCTCGAGGCATGTGCTATTGGCTTCTTAGATCCGTCTTCGAATTTATGAAACAATACAGCACCTAGCCCCTCATTACTGGCATCTGCTGCTACAATAATTTTCCTCTTTGAGTTAAAATGCACTAACGATAGCTCTACTTATAGACAGCTTTTCATTTCTTTAAAACATGTTCGCATTCTTTCGACCATATCCATTTTGCGCCCTTTTCCTCCAACTCATTTAAAGGAGTTTTCATATCATACATTTTTGGGATATAATGCTATAGTAACTTACTAATCCCAAAAACGCCTGGAGTTTAGCCACATTATCAGGTGCTGGCATATTTTTATAGCCTCAGCCCTTTCTGGACCCGGTTTTCTTACTTTACTGTCAATGATCTGCCCAAAATATTTTATCTTCTTTAAGAAGAACTCAAAATTTTCAGTACTCAGCTTAAACCCGTATTCCTCAATTCTCTGAAATACTGCTTTAATATGCGTTTTGTGTTGGCAATCTTTTTTACTTTTAATCAAAATATCATTTAAATATGCGATTGCATACTCCATACCAGCCAACATTGTGTCTGGAATTTGGAATAGGCTTGGAGCTCCCTTCATTCCAAACGGAAGACGATTTAGTTTAAACATCCTTTTATGTGTGTTTATTGTCAGGTACTTCGAACATTCTTCACTTACGTTAACCAGAAGGTAAGCCTCCGACAAGTCCAACTTTGAAAACACTCTACCTCCGTTTAATTTAGTGAATATAGTGAGACGGTAGAGGGTACGCGTTGTTTTTCAAAGTCATTTAAGCCTGTCGAAAAAAATCAGCATACACTCTGATTTTACTGTTTTTCTTTTTTATATATACGGTCGGAGACGCCCAACCCGAGTGACCGACTTTTGAAATTACACCACTTTTCTCCAACCGTTCTAATTCGTCATTTATTGTGTCTAGTGCCAAAAATCGTACTTTTCATTTTAGTCTAAAAATTGGCTTAACATTTTCTTTCAATTTGAAGTTGACTTCTGTTTTTGTGAACAGACCTAGTTCATCTGAAAAGATGCTAGGAAATTCTCTTTTCAAATCCGTAATAAATCTTTCTGTTTTCTTCGTCTTATCGTTCTCTATGACGTTAACTTTGTTACAGAAAGCATTTACCGGTAATTCCCGTATGTTAAACAATACGATCCAGTCTAAACCAAAGAGGTTTACTGAACCAGGGAGCACATACACTTTCGATATATGAATTTTCCCCATGAACGAGATGTTACATTTTAATTCACCTTTAAACTGAACTCTTTTTCCTGACACTCCCCTAGCAATTTTGTCTGTGTTAGTCAACGGTTCTTTAAACGATTTTTTACATGTTTGCTCGTTTATTACCGAGATATCGCTTCCTGAATCGAGTAATAATTTTACGGTCTGTCCATTTATTTTTACATTGATGTATTTTCTTCTTTTACCCTCTTCAATTTCATTTTTCAACCAAACTACGTTCATCTTTGTTTTCGACTCTACTTTTACTTCTCTGTCTTGCCCCAAAATGTTAACTTCTATGGCCTACACGCCCACAATTAAAACATTTTTATTCTTAAAGAAATAATCTTTCTTTATATATTGTCCTCCACACGAACTGCATATCATTTTTTTCTTTATTCTGTTTCCCTTTCTGTTGTCTTACAGTTTGTACTTGCAAAATGCTCTTCTCCTAAATCCGAGTATTATCTTTTTTTACGTTTATAAGTCGCTGACATTCTTCCGTTACTTTTTGTAATGATAGTGAGGACTGTTGATCCAATTTCTTTGTTCCTCGGTGTCGTTAGTTCCTGAACAAAAATTAGACACTTGAACATGTCACTTGACAATTCCTTTAATTTAAACGTCTCACACTGTGCATTAACCATACTTGCATACATGAACAAAATCATCATCCTCTTGTTTTACAATATTACACTTGTATCCTGTATGAAATAGACTATCTCTTTTGTCGAAAAATTTCGACAAAATTTCTACTGTTTCTTCTGGCTTCTTTGGGAAGATTAAATTCGCGTATTTTGTATTTTCTTCTGTTCCCACTTCTACAACAGTATAGTGATTTTTTCCTCGTCTGACCATTGTTCACATCCTTTTCGTAATTATTGTTTCAAATCTTCGAAAATAAGGCGGAAACGTTGAACCACTGTCGGGGTCGTATTTAAATTCAGAGAATGAATGTGAAATTTCTTCCGCAGAAAAAAATCTAGAACACAGTTCTTTTGTTGTCCTTGATAATACGTCTTCCAAAAGTGATTTATTATCTTTTGCCTGTTGTTTGAATAACTTTTCGAACGTTTCTTGTTACTGCATAAATTGTTGTTGTTTTGTTGGTGTATAAGTTGTTGTTGTTTTAAAAGTGACTTGTAACACCTTAGTTATTTCTGCCTATGTAGCCACAAAATGTTTTGCTCCGATTTATGTAAACAATAAAATTTTCTAAGTCTAAACAAGAAGGGGTACTTTCTTACTTTCTGTAAGCGTTACCCACGTTTTTTCTTTTCTAACGTTTCTCATTAATAAGCGTTCAAACAAAAAACGAGGAAAAACTTACTTTCTGTAAGTGTCGAAATAATCTTTCTAACGTTCTTCGTTAGTAAGTGTTTTCAACTGTATTATTTTACTTTTAGTCTTGTGAAGTCCTTCCGAATTCTTTGTCGCCAACTGATATGTCCCGGAAAGGGATATATATAGTATTCGAAGTAGCTAAGTGGTTTCGATAAATGTAACCGAGTATGACAATTTAGCAAGTAGCCGTAATGGACGGTACTCCTTGCAGTCATATGCAGTATGTTGAGACGTAGGCGTAGTCAATGGAGTTAGCTTTAAGAACGTAGACCGATAGCCGTAAACCCATATCCGTACTCGTATTAGTCTGTATTTATGGCTGACACCAGCCGATCATATTACTGTGAGGGGGAACCAAGGTGTATGCATATTAATTACATCATATATTCATTACATCATACCCCGTCTCAATCAAAGCAGCCAACAGATCTTCCGTTCTTCATTGAATGCCACGGTCATTCAGGGAGAATCTCAATGGCCCTGACCTGTCATTTCTTCAGACCTTGGTACGTTTCACTGTTTAGCATGTATAGCATTCCGGTTGCCATCTACAGTGACAGTGCAAAGAGCTTCCTGTAAGATGGCCGTTTGCTCAATAAGTTAGTGTTGTATCACCATTTTCATCAGAAGTTTGTCTATTGTCAAATCAAGTTCTGTTTTATTTCACTTCTCTCTCCAGGTTGGAGTTGTCTGGAAAAGAAGTATCCAAACTATGCCTTCACACGGTGGAGATTATTATTTTCCTACTAACTCACCCGACATCCTAGCCCTCTGCGAACTTAACCTTGATCCTTCAATCCTCTCTTCTGAATTCTATGTCTCTGGTTACCTTTCCCTGTTCAGGAAGGACTCTAATGTCCACATATATGAGCTTGATGTTTACGTCAGTGAACACCTCTCTCTAGCTAGGTGATCTCTCTTGAATCCTTAGATCATTCTTATATGTGTTTCCGTCTCTCCATACTAAGCTCAGTTAGCTATCTCTTCTTTCTCTACCACTCGCCCTCATCTTCTGACTGTTCCGTTCTTGAGAGCATCTCCAATAATATTGATAAGGCCATTTTCTCTCATTCGTTTGCCCATATATTTGTGTTTGGTGACTTTAACGCCCACTACGCCAAGTAGCTGGAAAACTCTGTCACAGATCTTGCTGGTGTCCACACTATGAATTTTTTATTTACTCAGTGGTGGAGTTCCCCACGCGTTTCTCTAATAAACCTAATGGACCTGACTCACTGCTAGATCTCTGTTTTACTTCTATTCCTGACTCTTTCAATGTCAAGCAACTCTGCCCTTTCGGAAACTCTGACCATGCGGTGGTTTTCGTTAACATCTCCTTCCACTCCAACTCCACCCGAGAACCTCAGACCAGCAGAATATCTTACTGTTACCAAAGAGCTGATTGGGACTCATTCCGCGATTTCCTGTGTGACGTCCCTTGGAACAAAGTTTTTAGTCTTCCCGTTGAGGACTGTGCGTCTGAGGTCTCCTCTTAGTTTAAGGCTATCATAGATGCTTTCATCCCAGCCAGAAAGTTGTGAATTAAGTCCCATTCGTCTCTCAAGTTCACCCCTGCTTTCTCAGCCGCCATCGTCCACCGAAATCACTTCTTCGGGCTTTACAGGATCCACGCTTCGGACCATAACAGGCGCCTTTTTGCCTCTGATCGCAATGAGTGCAAGAAGATACTTAAAGAAGCTAAGCTGCTGTTTGCAGCCAGAATGAAGCAGCGCATAGCATCCCGTAGGTTCGGCTTCAAAGACTACTGGAAACTTTGTAAAAGTGTACTAATTAACAGTAAACCCTCAATCCCCTCTCTAATCAACGAATTTGAGGTCTTCACCTCTTCAACAGACAAGGCTGAGTGCTTTGCTCGCAGATTCTCCACCAACTCGACTCATCTGGAGTATCTGTACCCGACTTCACACCTCGAACTAAGGTTTAACTGAATGACATCCACATTGCCCTTCGCTGGTTACTAACATAATTTCAAAGCTTGACCTCCCCCCATAAAGCGAGCGGAGGTTACGGAATCCCAATCAATCCTGAAGAAATCTGTCCCTGAACTCTCCTCTGTTCTCTCCAAACTCTATAACTATTGCCTCTCTGCTTCTTTTTTATAAATAAGTTTTTATTATAGTTCTAAGTTTCACACACAGTGAATTTTTCAAACTTCATTATATAATTTTTAATTTGTTTGTATTGATATTACTTCTTTGATTTTAAGACCTTTAAACAATCCAAATTTCAATGAGTTTGATTTTATTATTTTCAACATTTTAACGCATTTCAATGTTTCAAATATCAGTATGAGAGTATTCTCTGATGTTAAAACCTTTTGGATAGTCCAATTGTCAACATTACTTTTTCTATTTTCACCTATTGATAATTTTTAAGTTAGTGATTTTTATTATTTTTCTCATATTTTTGTATTACACTTTTAAAAATATTTTAATGGATAAATATGACGTGATCTTTTTATCGAATTGATTTTTATTTTGACACATTTTCGATAACTTAAATGTAAAGAGTATTTTTCTAATTTTAAGTTGTTTTTGACAATCCAGCAAGCTGAACGAGTGAATTTCATTTATTTTTGTCATTTTAAGACGTTTTCAATTGTCCATAAGATTTCGGATGATTAAATTTTCATCATGTGTGGATTTTATTGTTTTTTGAGATTATTTTCATTTTAAAATATTCTGAAATGTCAAAAAACAATTTGTTGCTTTACGCAGATTAAGATTTCTTTTAATAGATATTTCGAGCAGATTTTAAAAACTTTTCTCATTTAAGATATTTTAGACAGCAACAACATCAAACGTTGATTGTTATTATTTTTCACATTTTAGCATATTTAGAAAATTAATATTTCAGTATCAGGGTATTTTTATGAGTTTTATCATTATAATACATTTGCAATTATTCAAATGTCAAATCGAGAAGATTTTATATTTTCCATTTTAAGACATTTTTGGTGGATTTAATTTAACCGTTTTATTGTTTTTAAATTTTCATCGGTTAAGTAGTTTTTGTTATAATATTCTTAGACCTTTGCGATGCTTCATATATAAAGAGTAGTGGTATGTTCTCATTTTAACACTATTTAGAAGGTTTAATATCAGAATATGTGCACTTCAATTATTTTACTTTAAAATGTTTTTGATTGCGTAATATAAAAATGAGATGATTCAATATCAGTGAATGTTTGTTATATTTCTTGAATCAATTTCAGTTGGTTCAAGTGTCAAAAGGAGTGGAGTGTTCTATTTCAATCAACATTTTTTTTGTGGCTTCAAAAGTTAATGGGTCAGTTTTTATTATTTCTTTCCTTTTAACAAACCTTTGACGATCCATATCTTTCTACCTACGAATCGTCAAAAAGGTGTTGCTTTTCCAAATTCTAACGACTGTAAAATATTAATATTATTGGAATTTGAAGTTTACGTTTGACGATATGCAAGACATTATTGAATGCTGGAGAGTATAGATTTTGGATAGCGCATATATTAAAGTGCGTAGATTTTGAATTTTAAAAAAATTATGCATATGAGCTTCATTGTCAAATGTACGGATTTGTATTATTTCCCTATTTTAACTTACTTTTGACAGTCAAAATATCAAAGTGTGTAGTTTTTTCTTTTTTAATTTTTCTCATTTTAACATATTCTATATTCTTAAAATTTCAGTATCAGTAGATTTATATTTTTATAAATTAACAAACCGTGGAGATTTTTACAAATTTGTAATTTTTCTAATTAAATACATTCTAGATGGTCATTATAAGAAATGAGCTTATTTTAATTACTATTATCATTTTAACATTTTTGAACAATCCAAGGATTAAATTGAGTGTAATTGTTGTTATTTTGCGATCCTTAAATATTTTGGATTGCACAAATATATATATATATATATATATATATATATATATATATATATATATATATATATATAAAATGAATAAATTTTTATTCTAAAAACATTACCATATTTCGTCGGTGGAAACTCAAATGTGAATGTATAAATTCGTGTTTCATAAAATAATTTACTCAGGTACCAAATATAAACAAAGTTACTAAAGAAATTGTCAGATGAAAACCTGTTTGATGCTGTAATTCCTGTATACTGTAATCATTACAACAACTAAATGGTATTTGCTGGTTTGTCATAAACAAAATGTCGTTCAGGTAGATGAACGAGTTATGAATAAAATACTAACAGCCTTCCACGGTAACCCTTCTATTGTAACTGATCTTCTGTTGTATTGTATTGTGAATAAGAAACTAAGAATTAAACACAAACTTCTTCACTTTTACAAAAATTCACAATGACGTGTGAAACCCTGGTATTTCTCAAATAGAAAAAGGATAGACCATATACTTAAAGAAAAAGTCGAAACAAGATATCGCAATTAGGTGTTAAATTGATCTTTAACCAATACGAGCGATTTCCAAGACCAAAAGGGACTTCGAGATCAAGTACGAAATTAAAAAACGACTATATAAATGATCTCGTTGTCAGTCAAGACAGTCACAGATGGGAGCAGCGAGAGACACCGCTAAAATTTAACGAGAGAAGCTTCAAGCTTACCCGGACATTTGTTCTCTTTCTCTTTCCTTCTCTTGTGCTGATTTCTTTTACTTCTTCTTCTCCATCCAAAGACATTCTTACTGAATACATACATACAAACATACATATGCATATACGCTTTCAACAATTACTACTACGAATATTTTCTACAAATTTTGATATCTTAATCTTATCATATGGTGAAAGAACCCTCATCCTATATCTGTGGCTCCGGAGAGAATTCAAATGGACTTTCATAATAGCTAACGTGAAAAATCCATTATTGGTGCAGATGTTCTAACTAAGTTTAAACTTTCTGTTAATACGTCAATTTACACCTTATTTGGTTCGGAAATCACCGGGAATTCGCTCATCCCTTTTTACAGCTGCGTTAAGTAATGAATTTGCAGCCACATCCAAATAATTGCCATTAAAACACTCAACCGGTAGCAGACGCCCAACACCACATACAGATCACTGGACAATCTACATGCACCTCAGCTGGCAGGTTAAAATTCACCAAACAAGAATTTCAGCGTTTATAGGAGTACGGAATAATTTCACCTTCTAAAAGCTCTTGACCTTCATCTATTCATTTAATCCCAAAGGATGAGTTAACATGACTGATATACAAAGATTTTAGACGGTTAAATGCAGTGACATCAGCCGACTGTTACTCCCTGTCTTTCCTGTGCAATTTCACTACATCGCTACAAGGTTATACTATTTTTTCAAACTCAACTTCTGTGCATATTACCAAATACCAGTCGCTGATGACTACCGTAAATATTCCCTTTGCACTGTTTGTGTTCATTAAAATGCTGTTTGGACCAAGCAGTGTCACTCAAAGATTTCAGAGATTCATAGACGAGATTTTAAGAAGGCTATCCTTAATTTTTACCTACGTGAACGATTTATTAATAGTTAGCGAAGACAAAGAAGAGCGTAACCAACATCTATCATAAGTGCTTAATAGACTTATGCAGTGTGGACTAAAGATCAACCTCGCAAAGTGCCTCATTGGACTAAACAAACTTAATTTTCTTGGACACACAATTTCAAAAGAAGGTGATACTTCTATTCAATAAAAAATAGATGCCATCACCAACCTACCAACCCCGACGTCAGCTAAACAATTAAGGAGATTTGTTGGTCTAATCATTTTTTCAGGAACCATATACTTAAATGTTCACAGATCTATATGTGATTTTTAACTTTACTCAAAGGAAAAGAAAACCTAGAAAATCTCTCTAAATGCAGAATAGCTTCTAGCAATAGAGAGTGCCAAACACGCTGTAATCGCTTTTACCCAATTCCAAATTTTAAGGACTGATGACAGTTAAGCTGAGTTTACAACAGATACTTCAGAAATTTGAATTTGAGTCGGTAAAAAATGACCACCTTTTTTTTTATTTTTGATCAAAACGACTCTTACTATTTCAATAAAAAAAGAACATCAGGGTGGCAGTCAAACAATAAATTACAGAAAAGGGTATTTTTCACTGCTTAGGCCATGATCGCCTACATCCTGTAGTAACATGACACACAGAAGAAGAAGAAGTTATACAAAATTATTAGCTATATTCCTCAATAAAATGTTCTTATTTAGCATTTGCACAACTAACGATTTAAATTTGTGTTTATAATTTTAAGCTTTCCAGACAGAATCTGCATATAAGACTTAACAGGGTCATTTTCTTTACACTTTACAAAATGATATGAATTAATATTTTATAGCTTTTTCCTGTACGCCACGATTACATTGATTTTTACAAAAAATTAAGGACATTTGAAGCACGAAATGAAAAGATATCAAATGAATCAACGAATTAACTTCAACTTCTGTTCATTTTTTGTTCTAGCATTTGTATATCAGTCATTTTTGTAAAAGAGTTTATGAAAAAAGACGAGATATATCCACATGGGAAATACACCTGCAAGTTTCTGCCTTAAACAGATGAGGGAAGTAAGTTATCTATAAGTTTTCTTTTTTTGGACTATATTATTTGAAACACTTTTCAGTGACAGGAAAATTTACTTTAAAATCATGACGACAAAAATTGGATGTTCCAAGAAACCGTATTCGTGTTTCATAAAGGAACTGTGTGTATGGGGAGGGTTCTATTTCCTTGAACACATCTGATGACAAATTTTCTGCTTGTAGGTCATGCATATTCTTAAGTACGATTCGATCAAATAATTTATTCAGGTACCAAGGATAAACAAAGTTACTAAGGAGATTGTTAGATGAAAACCTGTTTACTGTCAGTAATTCCTGTATACTGTAATCGTTACAACAACTGAAAAAAGTATTTGCTAGTTTATCATAAACGAAATGTCATTCAGGTTGACCAACAGGTTATCAATAAAATACTAACAGCCTTCTACTTTAATTTCTCTCATACCAGCTCTTCTCTTGAAAGAGTATAACTGCTGCCTGAAGCGTTTCTACACTCAATTTCTTTCAGCTTTTAATAGCGAAAAGACTTTCAATCTATGTACATATTTTTGAGTACCTCGAATGGTTAGTAAGCTTGTCTCGCTAGATCCTCATTAGGTACCCCATATTTTTGGCCTTGTGTCACATCTAAGCAGCGCTTAGAAAATCAATGATCTACATGTTGTATGTGATATTTATAACAATGACCATTTGTCAACCTTAAAATGTTGAGCTATTGATGATAATTGGCATTGTTCTTTTATTCAACTTTGAAATTTGTCAGTTATTATCAACGAGTGGATATATGACTTTCGGGTTTCTATGTACGTGACTTACCAGGAAAATAGGGTTTAAATTTCAGAATGTCCGGATTATGATTTTTCTCATATTACCACATTTAGGCCAGTCCAGATTTCAATATGGGCTTATTAAATACAAATCTTTGTGGAGTAGACAAATTCTCAAATGATAGGGAAAACGTACACTTAAAAAAATATCAAATAATTTAAATTCCACGTACCTTTTTATTTTGTATTTAAGCACAAAGAAGAGACATCTTAAATGAAGTAAATAGTTGTATCTTTTGTAGTTAAAAATTAAAACGCATTTGATATTATTCGAAATTTTTTAACCATAAAAGTATATATATTCTCAAACTTTTGACCGCGATAAAAAATGTACCGATAAATATATTGAAAACTTGAAACATGTAAAATTTATTTGAATATTTTTTAGTGTTATAGTAAAAAATAAAGATTGTAGATAATTCCATTTGGAACAAAAGTTTGTAGCATCTTTCAATAGACGATGTTTGATTACGTGATTTTGTTTCACGCGTGACTGAAATTTAGGACATTTATGTAAGATGACATTTCAGTGCTTCTTTCTATATGGATCGAGAATAGATTGCGAATTTTAAATGTTTTTAAAGGTAGAAATGGTTGTGCGTGGAAATGAGATACATTTTCATCACGTGATGTTCTTTTGCTTCTGGGGAAAAACAAAACTCTGTATAAACAGAAAAAAGATTTACACCGTTTAAAGAGATAGTGCTATTGCTGAGACTAATGTTCAGAAGTGGAAATTTTTATCTAAAAGATTCAACATGCTGGAATCGTTGATGACAAAATCGAAGCACTACTTAAAAATAATCCGGGTAACACGACATCGCAGAGATTATATTCCACATTATCTCTTATCACCATTGACAGGTATTTGAAAATACTTGGATACGGAAATCACTGTTGTTTGTGTGCCTCACAATTTAACAGAAAAAATTAATAACCTGCATTTCTATTTGGCATTCCCTACTCAAACTCACCAAAATGACCCACTTTTGAAAATGATCATAGACGATGAAAATAGAACGTTTACAGTAGTGTAGAGAAGAAAACAAAATAACTTTAACCACTACGAAGTCAGTCTTTATCTAAAGAGGTCGATGTTGAGCATATGGTAAAGTTGTTTATTACATGCCTCTTCTACATAATCAGATACTGAACTCAGACGTACTTTTCTAATGTAAAAACTGTCGTCTTTCATTAGGACAACGCCTGAACTTAACTGGGCAGAAATTAACACAGCTACCGCTTGGCTCTGATGTCCTACCACACACTCCATAATCTCGCCTGACTTTGCACTTTCGGATTACCGCATTTCGATCCGTACAGTATTTCTTTATGGGAATTTATTCTGTGAGTCTATAAAAAGCAATTAACTACCCAAAGAGATGTCAAATTCTTGGATGATGGAATCATTAAATTTCCATAAAGATGGCGAAAGTAGTTGATTAAAATGGTTGATATGTTATTGAATAAATCTATGTACAAATATCTAAATATTATCTGAGATTCACTTAAAAACGCTACGATCTTTTGTTTTGACCTAATAATTCGTATTACTTTCTTGAAACTGGATGAGTGACACACTTATCACAAGGAAGATAATCTGAACCGTTAAGTCACAAGACCAACCGATAGTTTTGATTATGATCGTTAATCCCTGGATAACCTTTGTAGCTACTGTTTTTATAGTAGCATGGAAAAACATCTTTTGTAGAGAATTTTTCATTACTGCTGTTGCTTTCCACTGTTGAAGACCAATCGACAGCACGCCTTTGTTTGTTTTGTGTTCAATGTAACCTCTGCAGTCAACTTCTACTGCCTGTCAACCTGCTTCTTTCAGCTTTTAAAATAGTGCCTGGTTTCATTCATTTCTATCAGCTAATACATCCATATTATCTTCATGCGGCACTATCAGTTTCACCAAGTAAATATTCTGCCTTTCTTTATACAAATAAAGAATGTCTGACTTCTTCTCTGTTTGGATTTGGAAAAACCGTCATAACTTGTAAGACCTGTTGTAACCCAGGTGGCTGGTATTAATTTTTCCTAAATTTTAAAAATAAAAAGAGATTTCTCTAAAATTGGAAAATACAATTACTTATGTCGGGAAAGGTAACCGAATTGGTTGAATCTGTGTAAAACAATCATAGACATAATATTGTTGTCCTGTTTTGACAAATTGTTTGGTCCTAGGTCAAGATTGGACTGTGAGAATTTTCTGTCTTCGGTTACATAAGCTTTGGGCACGGACAGGCAAGCAATAAACGGGAGTAAGTTCTTCTCTTCAGCAGTGAAGGGCCGGAGACTCAGTCGAAATAGATAACTGATATTGTTTTCGTTTCGAGCTGGTAAGAATTATACAATGAAGGAAAATTGAACTTCCGTAGCTACCTTTACCACCCCGGTTTTGTGCCTTTTCTATAAAACCAAGGTGGAAAAAGAAATTAGCTGATTTGGGGTCCATGATTTGAAGAAGACGGCCGATCTGAAAACGGTGTGCAGCTAGAGCCGACTAAGCAAACCACCGTCTTTGAGAACATCGTTACTGAATGTATTATTGAAATACCAGTCAACTGATTGCGTGTAACCAGTTTTGACTTGCTTATAATTGTGTATATGAACGATATATAAATACATATAAAATTACACATGTGGTGTTACAGTTTTATACTGATTATATTCCGTTTGCCAGTTATCAGCTACCGCGGATCGCGTCAAATCTGGTCTCAACTATATATCAACCTCTCGCGTATCTAGACTAACTTAACCAGGTGATAACTGGCAATCTTATTTTGGCCTGTCCAAAATCAAGCAAACACAGCGTGGACGGATTGGTTGAGGTTCAGGAAGGGTTGGCTCTGGTATACCTGGGGATCATGTTATGCTGCCATATTCCAGTTCCAATTCCATTTCTCATCGTCTGTTGTTCTCTCTTTTCTCTTGTAAAGACTATGCGTCCCTTGTTGATGGAGGTTGATTGATGTCCTCAAAATCCTCATTACCTAGTTGTGTCTCCATGTATACTTATTCAGGTCTTACTGACAATTTGTAGTATGTACTTCATTGTACCTTCCGTTTCACATCTGCACTTGTCGCTCTCAGATACATAACATCTCACCAGGTTGTTGGGTGTGGGTGACATATCATAAGTTGCAAGGATCAAAAACATTTAACCATAATGTGTCCCACTCCCGTACCTTCTTCCAGCCAATCTTCCTCTCTGTGGTATGCTCTTTTCACTTCCTCATTTGTCCTTGCACTGAACACTGCACCAGGTGTAATCTTCGCATTTCATCCTTTCTTTTTATCAATGTTTCATGCTGTATCTTTTCTTCCTACTTTGTTCGTTGTAACAAAGGGTTTAAACAGGTTCGCACTTAATCCTTCCTTGCTACTTTGTGTTGCTCCAAATATGTTTTGATGTTCCAGTTCTGACAAGGTGTTTTCAGTTCCATCAGCTATGTCTTGCTGTCTTCACCTGTGGTGGATTAGATCGAATTGTTTATCCTTCGAGTCCCGTAACATCACTGTTCTCCTGCTTGTATGCTTCGACAAACGATGTCAAAGATAGTTCAAGTGAACCACCTCTGCCATCTAGTACTGATTTGCTTGTCACTTTTTCAGGCCAAGCCATCTTCTAATGTGCATTTCTGTTTGATTATCTCTACCTTTGACAATGCAATGTCATAAATCTGCAATGGCCTGGCAAGACGGCCACACAACCCAAACTGCATCATCCATATGTTAAACTTTCCTCATCAATTTCTCAGAGTCCGTCTTCTGCCTGTTTTTGTACTTCAATGACTTTACTTCTATCTGTAAAAGTACTAGCATACTATCTTCCTAGGCTCTTTACCACTTTTCTTTCACTGTTGGCATAATTTCTCCACCTATCTTAACCTCTCTTGTTCTTGCAATCCTTTCAATCGAGCCTCATTAAGACATTTCTCATCTAATCTGGACTTCTGGAAGCAGTGTCACATCGCCCATAAATACCTTCTTCAATGCTATTTCCTCGGTAAAGTCAGCTAATCTCAACAGTATTTCCATGACCAATATAAACCACATGTCCAAAATGGTATCAACTTCTAAACTGTGCCAATCTGTTGTAATTATGGTAGTGGTAAAGAGTATCTAAACGCTTTAGTTTTTAATGCATTAACTTCTGAAGAAGTGATCCATTGCCTTCGTGCGGGACTGACCCATAAGCATTAGCCAAATCAAGCCAAATCCCTGGAAGGTCTTTCTTGAACTTATTTGCATCCTGAATAGTATCCCAGGTGGAAAAGCGTGTACTATGCATCTTGAGCTTTTTGGGATTCCAGCCCTTTAAATTCCCTCGTGGACATGCGCATCTTTCTGCAGAAATGTTAATGTACGCTTTGCAATTATCCGCATGAATATTTTCCCATGTACGCTCAATAAAGAGATTAGTCTGAACTGGTTGATTTGTTCAGCATCTGCTTCCTTTAGTAAGTAAATCCCTTCTGCTTCTACCAATTCACCTTTCGCCATAATTTTTTGCAAGAGCATAAGCATTTTGTAACAGCACTTGTACATCTTTGTCACATACCTGTCCCGACAATAACCATCAAAATGTCTATATGTCGATTCGGATATATTGCATTTCACATTTATGGACAGATACTGGTTATCTGTCCCAGATCATGACAAATGAACACTGATTTAAATAAGAAAAATAATAAAATAAGATTGCTGTTCGCTTGGTAATCGAATGGCAATCTTTTCCCAGGTCTGCTTCAATATTCAACACGGGCGTTGACAACAAATCAAGAATAAACGTCGAGGCAATATAATTTTGATATAAAAAGTTTAATGAATCTTTTATTCATTAAACAAAGTAAAAAGAAATCTAAGTATGAATTAGAATGTCCAATGACCTGAACCTCAAAATTACTTTCAGATACCCAACGTGGTCGAAATATCAAATTACAATACACAACAGCAAATATGAATGAATACAGGCGATTACGAATGCAAGATATTAACATACGATAAAATGGGAGGAAATCATATTACTTGAAAACACGTGGTATGGTGTATGTAGTAACATAATATTCATGGAAGTGTATGCGTGTTCTAACGTAGGTCTAATTACTCGATAACTTTTGTATCAGTTCCTTCTCTCTTTTTTTTTAGTGTCTCTTCTTTTCTTTCTTCCTCTTTTTTCTTTATACACTTGAAATGTAGGTAGTTACAACTGTCTCTATATCTTTCAGTTGATTCTTATATTTTCAGCACACATCTATTCTGAAAATGTCCGCATATTATTCTTTTCTTCAACCGGCGTCGTCTTTTCTGCACTCAAACAATTTTGTTTTTCTTTATCTTCAACGTAGCTTCTTTTATCTGGTGTCTTCTCTGCGTCGCTATCTCTTTTTCTTTTCTCTTCTTCTCTTGATAAATTAGTTGACTTCGCTTTCCTTTTCTCCTTTGAATAAACCGAATTCAGCGCACGAATTACATTACAGCTTCTGTCATCATCGTCGCTATCTTTCCTTCTTTCAACGAGTATGAATCAACATGCAAATAATATTACATCTTCTTTCGTCTTTGTTGCTATATTTCTTTCTTTCTTTCTTTCTCGATACACAGCACGACTCTGTTCTCTTTCTTGTTTTAACGTATAAGAGTTTATACATTCGGTCTTTTTCTTATCCGGAGTTGCATAAGATGAAATGGGCTAATTTACGCTGTTTTCTCAAAATGCGTTTTCCCTTCCTCCATCTTTTATCAGCGCTCAGCAAATATGACTTGCTATTCAAACTTTGCTTTGGTTTTCGCTTCCTACGTGATTTACTTTTGGCGCGAATTCTAACACCTGCTGCTTCCACGATCTGCAACTGACTTCCATGTCTGGTTTATTTTCTGTCTAGACATTTGTTACTAAGGATATCTGGGTCAACTATTCTTGACCTGATATTCCAAAGCTGGCACTGGTCTTTCACGTGACCAACTCCTTGAGAATTATTGACTTATCAAACACCGCAACACTTCACTTTATATCACTATCACTGCAGATGACGATCATAATAATAACCTAATCAAGTGCCTCAAACAATATTTTATCCACAGATTTTATTAAGCGTTTAATTGAACATGACAAGTATCAGTCATTTTAAATTTTGCTTTGTCTGAACACTAAAGCACACAACTTAATCACCATGAAATTTCTATGTCCACACTTTCTCTAAACGCTTTTCTTCCTATAAATATAGCAAATTTTAAACACACACACACACACACACACACACACACACACACACACACACACACACACACATATATATATATAATTTTAGTGCAAAGAATTTGTCACTTTGACTGAACAAATTTATGCTAAATTCGAAAAATAAAAAACAAAAATATGACAAACAAAAACAGAAAAAATATTTTCAACATGATAGAAAAAAAAATTAATAAATAACAACAAAAACAAAACATACAAATAAAAATATAAATATTTATATACAAACACGTAATATATATACAAATCACGTAAAAATACGGAAAATAATGACACCACCACTAGACTATATATATATATATATATATATATATATATATGTAGCCCACAAACACAAATACACATAAGAACACAAAGACCCAACCATGAGCTAAAATAGAAACCCTTACATGGTTAAATACACCAACATGATAAAAAAAAAAGGTTTGAGCCAATAAACGAGGTCAATACAAAAAAGATGTCAGACTAAACGACACGAGCAAATCAATTAACAAAAAAGCAATTTAGCGGACACCTATTCAATATAAAATAATTAAGCGGACATCCGCTCACGCGTACATTTAAAAAAGCATTAAAAAGAAATCAATCACATGCACAATAAAAATAACATTAAAGAAAACCAACCAATCACAAACAAGGCCAATACAACAAAATATCAAATCACACTTAGCTCTGTATATATAAGAAAAACAAAAGGGCAAAAAAGCCAGCCCGGATGAGTCAGGTCATTATAACTGTTTCCTCACGAAACTTCGAAGTTGGCATTAACCTGCTCAGTTAAAGTGAAAAATTCTTTGCCCTAAAAATATCAACGCACTATTATTATCCAGCACTTTAAGATAAAAAAAAATCTACTTGCCAAAATACCTTTTCTCAATAAAATTACTCAAAAATCAGCAATCTTCGCGCCAAACATTATCGTAACTCAACACTATATATATATATATATATATATATATATATATATATATATATATTATATATATATATATTAGTGACGGTTAGAAAATTTACCTTGGTAAATAATCTCAGTAGAATATAAAAAATTAAAAATGATCAACAAAAAAAGCTCAACGTATTTAGTTGCAGAGCAAATATTTAAAATGTTTCATTTATATATATATATATATATATATATATATATATATATATATATATATATATATATATTCTAAGCATATACTGTTAAATATAAGATACAATGACTGTCTATTATGTTTGATCATGAGCTGTTCTAAACATCGTATTTTGGCTTTAATTTCAGATGAAAATAAAGACAAAATTCTCTAACATTTGTATAATTTTTTATTAAGTTGGTTCTAAGCTGAATGCATTTCTGTTTGATGTTGGAGAATTTTTGTCTTTATTTTCACCTAAAATTAAAGCCAAAATACGATGTTTAGAACGGCTCATGAATAAACATAATAGACATTAATTTTCTCTTATATTTAACAGTATATGTTTAGAAAATTATCTGCTGCCTCGATGCACTATATATATATATATATATATATATATATATATATATATATATATTATTTTATTTTTATTCTTGATCTCTTTTACGAAATTGATATATATCTATCTCCAAGTATCGAGGTCATGTATAAGCATTTGAATGAATAGTGAAACTTGTCCGAGTTTTAGAATTTAAGTTGACTGAAATTTGAATCAGCAATAGCTTTTCTTGCATAATTACTTTAAAAAATCGAATTATACACACTACTTATCAAGATGAACGTTGTTTTGTTTACACAATATATACCCACTTAGAGTCAATACAATCAATCACTGTAAATACATTTTGCATGCAATAATCGTGGTCCATATATCAACCGTTGTTTGACATTCTTCGTTTTGCTATCCAACTTTCTACCAGTTTACAATATTATTTTACTGTTCTTCGCGTATGAACTTGTTCGCATGATAGTTGAGCGCTCCTCACCTGTTGTGTCGACTTATCCTTCTACCTGATCACGTGACAAAAATAGTTGCCCAGAAATAAATTATGTGTTGAATGGCTGCAGTCTGATGATTTGGTCTGGTTCCAGAGGCAGGCGCTGCGATAGACAACGTTTTGTTTGTAGATGTCACAAATCTAGATAGATATCAATGTTATTTTTATTAGTTGTTGAAGCATAAAGAGGGAAAAAGACACAAGTAGGTAACTCATCAACACACACACACACACACACACACACACACACACACACACACACACACACACACAATGTATCAGGAATACTTTTATACGCTTTGGGGCGGGTTGCTCACATCAAAACAGGAACAAATATCCATATAAACATATGACCGCAAATTCTTTGTTTTTGAGTTATTAAGTTTAAAGAAATTTTGCAGTGGATAGCGTTGTGTTTCTAAGTAGACTAGGTTACATTTGTCATTTGTGTACATTTGTGGCTAGTCTGTTTTCAACGTTTTAAGTAGTGAGTTAACTAAGAAGTTTCCCATTAACAAGGATATTCATGTCGTGAGCAGAGAGATATACTTTTTATATACGGCCGCACGAATAGTAATGAATGCGTTGCTGTTTCAGATTGCGTTTCCAGACGGTAGAATGCCGAGTCATCCGTTTTTGCTTTTTATCGTTTAGACTTTCTAGTTTCTTCGAGTTTCAGTAATCTGGAAAATAATGTGAAACTTGGAAAATCTAATAAAATTCATAAAACAGTTACCACATAATAAGAGGGACATGCTGTCTACGATAATAGATACATGTCGTATGAAATATTCTGCATATTAATTGTGCAAATATATCTATGAATACCGTTATTCGTTTACTAAAAAATAGAAAAAAATACAAGAAAATAAGACTAATTATGAGACTGTGTGGCAATCCTTTTTATTCTTATTCATCGCTATTCTTATACTGTTGTATACCAGTGTTGAAACAAAGTAAAATTTGTAATGAATGAAAATGAATAGGGGAACTGAATGTCAGTAACCAAAACTTGAAACTATTTCCCCGTTTTTATTTTCGAACACTCAATCAATTTGTGTGCAAGCGAAATGTGTAATGTGTATGCAGACAAACATACATATCGACACATTCTGGAACAATTCGAAGTTACCTTCGACGAATCTGTCTGAAATAGATTTTCTATAAACTAAAGAACCCCTACATTACAGAAAGCTGCTTAATAACGAGTATCTTTTCAATACATCTAAATAACAGCAACTACACGACGTGGCGTGGTGTTTACAAAGAATTAGGATCATTATATATGTGCGCGTGTGTGTGTGTGCATGTTTGTGTCTCCATTATAAAGAACCCGAACCCTACTCCTCCAAAAATCTTTTCAACCAAAATTGGGTCACTTATCGATCAGACATGAACCTTTGTTGTACGTAAAACTTTTTCGAATTGATTTACAGAGTACAGCAGAAATCACCGAAATGCTTAGAATTTACAAACTCTTCGCTTCCAAAACGCCTTATGCAAATTCAACCAAAATCGGTTAATTTGTAGATCAAGATCGGAACCTTTGAGGTACACTAAAATCTTTTTAATCAGTGTAAAAAGTTTGTAAAAAATGAACGACAAACATAATTTCGGGTTGTCTTTTGCGCAATTTTTAGACATTTCTCCAAGACGCTTCATTGAAACTCAACCAAAATCGAGTCACAGGTAGATCAAGATCGGATGCCTTGATATGCGAACAAAAATTTCAATTAACATAGAGGGTGCGGAAAAAATTAATGGAAAATGTTGTTTTTTGCGATCGCTTATTTCTCCGAAACGCTTACTAATGGGTTTTTTCACAACTTTCTGGCGAGAATGACAGCATCGATGCCAGCTTTAACTCAAAAGGACACCTTGGACGCACAGTCTTCAACGGGAAGACTAAAAACTTTCTTCCAAGGGACGTCATACAGGAAATCGCGGAACGAGTCCCAGTCTGCTCTTTAGTAGCAGTAAGATATTCTGCTGGTGTGAGGTTAATGGGGGAGGGGAGTGAAAGGAGATATTAATGGAAAACACCGCATGGTCAGAGTTTCCAAGAGTGTGAATCTCCTTGACATTGCAAGAGTCAGGGATGGAAGTGAAACAAAGATCTAGCAGTGGGTCAAGTCCATTAGGGCTATTAGAGAAACGCGTGTGGAAACCCACGTGTGGAAACCCGCGTGTGGGTAAGGGATTGGGTGATTGAAAACTTCGAAGTTTATTCTCCAGCAAGATCTGCGAGAGAGTTTGCCAGCCATTTGGCGTGGTGGGCATTAAAGTCTCTAAAGATAAATACAAGCAAACGGATGAGATGAAAAGGCCTTATCAATATTGTTTGAGATGCTGTCAAATACGGAACAGTCAGGATATGAGGGGGGCGGTAGAGAAAGAAAAGATAGCTAACCGAGCTTAGTAGAGAGAGACAGGGACACATGTAATAATTACTATAATTGTTATATTTAGTGTGTGCACACGTTTGAGTACACAATTCTGATTGTTTTGTTCTTTTTCAAACAGTAAAAGTGATTACTGGCACTGAGAACGAGTCTTCTTACTAAAGAAATATGTCCTTTATTTTTCTATGCCTGACAAATACGAATTTTGTTGAATACTAAAAATAAGTCTGGCAAACTGGTATTTTCATTGTAACAACTTGTTTAATTTCAGGGTTTATAGTGAACCATTAGACAATCTAAGTGTCAATAAACTATGAAATGATTCCATCTTTAATCGGGCAAAAATTCATTTTGAAACCTGATTATTCTCCAGTTAAATACTCCTGTATATAAAGTTTTTGAGAAGTAAACAATTTTTTAAAGCCATGAAATAAAATAATGTAAATGTTAGCGATGACAGTTGCATGATATTGAAAATTTCTGAAACCGTTTCCTGCAGTTCGATGCGAAGCTGGGCTGTCACTTCGGTCAATAAATGTAACTACATGAGAATCTATAATTACATGATAATTACAAATACATAACAGTCAAAAGAGAGAATAATCAATTTACGTTTCTTAACTTGTCGAGTAATAAAACCGCGCGAAATGTTTAACACAAATTGCAATTTGCGGAAGATTCGCCGCAGGTAACCTTCTAAACAAATGACTTACCCCAATATTTAGTTTAATCTTTTATGCAAGCATTTTGATTCATTTAATCAACCGTTTAACTAAGTAGTTCCATTAATCACTTCCTCTCCAAAGACATTCCTACCAAACAAACGCTCATACATACATGCGTACGCATAAACTCTTTCCAACAAATTACTATTATGAACATTTTCTATAACTCTTGATACCCTTAACTTATTACTTGTTTCTCATCGAACATTCTTTTTACACGTTTATGTTAATGTACAGCAAACAAAATTCCACATTCCACTTATTTCTTTCTACTGCCTGGTGATATCTTTAAATGCAGTGATTGTCGGCTATGTTTAAAAGTGGCCTTGTGCCTGGCATGGCTGACGCACCCTACATCTTCACTGGCTACCTCCGACGTCCAAAGAACACGCAGCCTACTTCTTCAGTTTCAAGATAACTTTTTATTTTTAAAAATTCAATTTAAAATTAGATATGTAAAATGAGTGGAGGTTTTAACGTTCGACTTATTTAAATCGCTGAACCTTCGTAGACTTGGTTGGTATTTGAAAAAAGAAATTGTTCTTTGGCAATTAAAATTAGCAATTTAATTGAAGAGAAAGTTGATAGAAAAATATATAGAACAGAATAAAGAATATTTCTAAGGATTGACCCGGACATCTTCGACATTTGTGTTTTAAATTACAAATTATGTGACCTATTTTCCATATAATTCACGTTCAGAGAAACCCGAAAACCACAGACCCACTCACTGATAATAACTGACAAAGTTCAAAGTTGAAAAATACAACAATTTTAAAAATCGGACTTTCGTTTCGTTTTCTTATTAGTCTGTATGACGATATGTTACGTCATATTGAATCTTATGAACGGCCCAACTTTGTGATGTTGACAAGTGATTATTTTTTATAATGTTATGAGTATCTCATGTAGATAGATTGAAAGTCTTTTCTCTATTGAAAGCTGAAAGAAATTGAGTGTAGAAACGCTTCAGGTAGCAGTTATACTCTTTCAAGAGAAGAGCTGGTATGAGAGAAAAACAATAAAATAACTGTTTCTGTGGGTTGAAGAAATGACAGTGGAAGGCTGTTAGTATTTTATTGATAACCTGTTGGTCAACCTGAATGACATTTCGTTTATGATAAACTAGCAAATACTTTTTTCAGTTGTTGTAACGATTACAGTATACAGGAATTACTGACAGCAAACAGGTTTTCATCTGACAATCTCCTTAGTAACTTTGTTTATCCTTGATACCTGAATAAATTATTTGATCGAATCGTACTTAAGAATATGCATGACCTGCAAGCAGAAAATTTCTCATCAGATGTGTTCAAGGAAATAGAACCCTCCACATATACACAGTTCCTTTATGAAACACGAATACGGTTTCTTGAAACATCCAATTTTTAATAATATAGTCAAAAAAAAAAAAAAAAAAAAAGAAAACTTATAGATAACTTACTTTTTTTTTTTTAATCGTATCACCCCGAGCACGTAATAGTGGAAAGATTGGAAAAGAGAAAGCCGGAAACCACATCCTAAACAGGGAACAAGAGATGAGCCTCTTAACCTGTCCAATAGACGTGGGTGGAGTGTGAACCGGACGATAGATAGATCTATCTACTCCAATTGAAAAAAACAAAACAAAGTGAGAAGATTGGAAAAGAGAAAGCCGGAAACCACATCCTAAACAGGGAATAAGGGATGAGCCTCTTAACCTGTCCAATAGACGTGGGTGGAGGTGAACCGGGCGATAGATAGATCTATCTACTCCAATTGAAAAAGAAAAAAGTGAGAAGATTGGAAAAGTGAAAGCCGGAAACCACATCCTAAACAGGGAACAAGAGATGAGCCTCTTAACCTGTCCAATAGACGTGGTTAGAGTGTGAACCGGGCGATAGATAGATCTATCTACTCCAATTGAAAAAAAAAACAAAAACAAAGTGAGAAGATTGGAAAAGAGAAAGCTGGAAACTACATCCTAAACAGGGAACAAGAGATGAGCCTCTTAACCTGTTCAATAGACGTGGGTGGAGTATGAACCGGGCGATAGATAGATCTATCTACTCCAATTGAAAAAAAAAAAACAAAGTGAGAAGATTGGAAAAGAGAAAGCTGGAAACTACATCCTAAACAGGAAACAAGAGATGAGCCTCTTAACCTGTTCAATAGACGTGGGTGGAGTGTGAACCGGGCGATAGATAGATCTATCTACTCCAATTTTTATTACAAAAAGCTTCTAATTCATGAAATAGATGTTAAGTAGAGAAATTAGGAATAGAACGTTTTGGAAGATCCTAGAATATTCGAGAAAAATCTAAAGAATTGGAGATGATTCTAAAAATATGCAAATTAGGTGTTAGCCCCTATAAAAATAGGTTTTGGGGAAGAGAGTAGTTAGTTGTTAAAAGGATTTGCTGATATTGTCAACTCCGACCCCATTCAGGATTTGTATATCCAGCCGAAAAAATCCCTCATTTGTTTAAGGCAGAAACTTGCAGGCAGGTGTATTTCCCATGTGGATATATCTCGTCTTTTTTCATAAACTCTTTTACAAAAATGACTGATATAAGATTCTCTTTTCTGCAAGAAAAGATTAAAAGTTGAAGTTAATTTGTCGATCCATATGATCTCTTTTCAGTTCATGCTTCGAATGTCATTAGTTTCTTGCAAAAATCAATGTAACCATGACGTACAGGAAACGGCCATAAAAATATTAATTCATATAATTTTGCTAAGTGTAAAGAAAATGACCCTGTTAAGTCTTATATACAGATTCTGTCTAGAAAGCATAAAAGTAAAACAAATTTAAACCATTAGTTGTGAAACCACCCACGTCTATTGAACAGGTGAAGAGGCTCATCCCTTGTTTCCTGTTTAGGATGCGGTTTCCGGTTTTCTCTTTTCCAATCTTCTCACTCCTATGTAGCCCCCTGCACATCAGTGGCGTTACCGCCTTGCTCGGGGTGATATGATTAAAAAAAATGCTAAATAAGTTTATTGAGGAATAGAGTTAATAATTTTGTATGAATTTTCTTCTGATTGCCGTACAGGACGTAAGCAGTGAAAAATACTCTTTTCTGTAATTTATTGTTTGACTGCCACCACAATGTTTTTTTTTTATTTTAATAGAAAGTTAATATTAATTGGGAAGAAAAAGTTGATATTTGATGTGGAGCCAAAAGTGAGTCACAAAGTTACAAAGAAGAAGAGCTTACGAATCTAATATAGTCCTTGGTAGTCGACTGCGGTCATGCGCACAGTGCTACAATATTTATTTGTATTGAAATACAAATTGTGACACAAAGCCGAAAAGGGGAGGGGTAGAGGGCGGTGCTCACTGAACTATCCTATACCTAGCTAAACACTATCACGACCCAGTCACACATTACAATTTACACATTCACCACAAGAACCCATCCATCAGCTCCCAATCCTTCATACACCACAATACCACAAATTTACAAGGGGCACCTAAAAAAGGGGAAAACCCATGATAATAAAAAAGTGTTTATATACAATATAATATAAAACATTTAATGATGCGCACAGTGCTACTGTCTGTTTCCCCACTACTGCTATCACACACCTATTAATATAGCATTGGTGAGTCCATGTTGAGGTGAGTATGGGTCCCACAACACCCACTTCCAAGATTTTTTTCTTTTTTTTTCTTGAAAGGAGAATAAGAAAAAGGAGAATTTTTAATACTTCTTCCATGTTTTGTTGTGTGTACTGGTATTATTTTCTTTAGATGGATTTATGTTTTTGAAGATTTTTCTAAAATGTTTAACATCTTTAGAGAGTAGGTAATTCTGAGGTAATAGATCAAGTGTTTGAAATGATTTAAGTCTTTTACCTTTTCGAGATGTTTTAATTGTGGCTTTTGTCACACTGTTATTTATGTTTGAATAAATATTCTGATGTGAATAGACCTTGTTACTGGTTACAGGGTGAAAACTTCTGTTTTGGGTAGAGACCAAGATTTTTTATCTGTGCTAGACCATTCATTGTTTGAACTGGTAATATGTTTTGTTGAGAGGATCAAATCTTCTGGGAACTTTTTTCAAATCATTTAGTTCGGGACTTATAGAAACGTTTTCAGATTTAGAACATTTTCCCAGGCCGTTGGACAAAACCTGTGGAATTGTTTGTTTGCGTTCCTTTTTTAGCTTCTTTAAATTTGACGTTGTACTGCCTAATTTCTTGCAAAAAGTACTCATATGATAATCATAAAGGTTGAATTTGTCTAACCAATCCAATCCGAATATGTCCGAGTTTTTTTTTTACTCCGTTTAACGTTAGTATAACTAATATATTAATATTTTCACCAGTCACGGATTTCGCTTTTCTATCCGTTTTTTATATATGGTCGGTTTTGTTTAATTTTTTCCACGTACGTCAATTAATTATTGACAAGTCACTCCCTGAATCGAGTTGAAATTTAATTGAGTTCTTAAAAATATCAATAGTTACGTATTTCCTTAAATTCCCATCATTTGAATTATTTGATTGGTCTTGTCTAATTTAATTTAATTTTTTCTCGATTTGTTGTTGTTTTGGGCATGCCAACACTGGTTTAAACTATGACCGTTCTTATTGCAATTTTTGCAATATTCTTTCTTTTTGACTGGGCAAAATTTCATCCAATGCGACCTATCACAGTGGTAGCATGGTGTGGAAGGTTTCTTTTGCTTATACATGTTTTGTCTATTTCGCGGTTTGTTATGAGTTTTATATTTTGTCTTCCTTTTTTTTCTTTTTTTTTTTCCCAGTTTTTTTTAAAATCTGAGATATCCCTGATTCCTCAATTGTTTTTGCGTCATTTTTCACCCTTTGACAAACTTCAGCTAATTTCTGAAGCGTCAGTTCATTTTCAAGCTTAGAGAGCACTCGGCGTCTGATTTCGGCGTCCTCTGCAGATACTATTCCTTGTGCAAATACCAAGCTCTTGAAGTCGTCCGCAGTGAGCTCGGCTAACCTAAAATCATTGCAGAGCTTGTTTACTGCTGCTGCAAACATGAGAAAGTCTTGTTTTCCCTTAACTGTGTTAAGGCATTTCCATCGTTTATGGAACAAGGTAATATTTGGTCCAAATAGTTCTGACAGGAGCTAAATGGTCTGCAAAGTTCAGATCCGTGGTTTCTTTAGGCAAAATGTAATCTACGAATCTACTGTGTTCAGTACTTCCCAGTTTTCTTAATAGAAACCGCACCTTTTTTACGTTAGGCCAATGTTTACAATCTACGTTAAAGATGTCTTCGTAACGTCTGTAAAATGCCTCGAAAGTTTTATCTTCGTTCGGTACATATTCAGAACTTTCCATTGAATTGTAAATATTTGTTCTGGGAAAAATCGTATCTTCAGAGTTTTTTTTAACCGTTCACTGATTTTTTGAGTAATTCCTGAAGTTGTTTGTGTTGTAATTCAGTTTTTTTGAAGTGTTATTTGTTGAAATTCCAACTGTTGCTTATGCATTTCCATCAACAAATTTTGTTGTGTCTCTTCTGACTTTTGCTGATAAAGCTGTTGTCTTTCTTCTGCTTTTTGTTGTAGATCCAACTGGGCCTTAAACATTTGAGCAATAATTTTTTTGAAAGTCTTCCATCTTACAAAAAATTTACAGCGATTTAATAATACACAAAACAATAGCAGAAATTGCTGTCGCTTTGAAAAAACCCGTGCACCAAAAAAGGAGGTTACAGCAGAAAATTCAAGCAGATTTTTTCCATTTCTTTTTTGTTGACACAAAAAGGAAAAAATTGGAAGCCAATTACAATAAAGAACCATTTACTTAGATTAGTTCTTCCGAGAATCCCGTTGTTAACTTCAATTTTGACTACTTCAGTATCTCCACTTTTTTTTCTCTAACAGAATAAAAAATTCAGCAAGGAACAAAGGAAAAAAAAAATTTCTTGATAAGTCGCTAAGCAGCGGATTTGCATACATATTTGCAATACTTTGGCGTGTTCCTTTTTTTACAATGTAGTAAGTAGAAATGTTACTTAGGCAACGCAAATAATTGTACTGGATTATTTCTTCTTTGGTAGAACTTGTTTTTTAGCAAAAAAAGAAAAAAATCACCTCCGTAAATTTTAAGAGGGGGGAAGTATTTTGACGAGTTTTAGTAGAAATTCAGTTCCATTTACTCTTTCCCGAATTCACGACTTGGTGAATATTTTTTTTCTTCTTTCGAACTTGTTGAAATTTTTGATTTTACCCGCTTGTTTTTTCTGTTTCGTTCGCTGATGTGAGAATGTAAGTTTCAGCATAATTAACGAATCCTGTGTCGCTATTGCTGTGAAACTGGACTTTGAAATTTCACCGTTTGATTACGAATATCTTGTCGCCTCTGATGTAGCGAGTAGTTTTTCTTTTCCGTGTAAGGCACTTATTCTCGTCACTGATATGACGTGTAATTTTTTTTCTTCCCGTGTCAGGTTCGAATTCTCGTCGCCACTGATGTGAAAACCAGTGGGATTAAAACGAAAAAGAAGGTACAGTAAGCAGAGCTTACGAATCCAGTATAATCCTTGATAGTCGACTGCGGTCACGCGCACAGTGCTACTGTCTGTTCATATTTATTTTGTAAAACATATAAAATTGTGGCACAAGGCCGAAAAGGGGAGTGGTAGAGGTTGGTACTCACTGAACTATCCGATATCTAGCTAAACACATATTTATTTCGTATAAAATACAAAATTATGGCACAAGGCCGAAAAGGGGAGGGGCAGAGGTTGGTACTCACTTAACTATCCTATACCTAGCTAAGCACTATCACGACCCATTCACTCATTACAATTTACACAATCACCAAAAGAACCTATTCATCACCTCCAAATCCTTCATACACCATCATCCCACAAACATACAAGGGACACCTAAAAAAGTGGAGAAATAACCGATGACAATAAAAATGTATTTGCGTACAATATAATCTATAATTTAAAACATTTAATGAAAGATGAAATGATGGGAGGGGGAGGAATCCAAAAACAAACTGAAAATACAACAAATTTTTTAACTAAGCATAATACATAATGTTAGTAAAACCCGTCCATCCCAGAAAAAAAGAGTGGCCGCTGTATTCCGCCAAACGGCGAAATCAAGAAGCACATACGCTATAGGGTGGGGGGTGGGTAAAAAAATTAATGGAATGGAAAAATCAAAGGCTGAACTAGCCGAGATAAAATGAGGTCAAAACAAACTGGGGAGTTTGGGAATCTCGACTTTGATCATAACAAAAGAGAAAGCCGGGTACAGGCTAGAAACATATTCATTAAAAATTAACTAGGTACACAAAAGAAGTACTGACAACTGGTTAAGGATAATGGTAAAGACGTATGTAGCACACGCCTCAGCCAAACCCTTTAAAGACAAATTACTTCGACGCCAAATCTCGACTGACGCGCCGACCTTTGCCAGTACTTCTGACCAATTTTTATCCAACTGGAGATCAGGCCCAAACCACACTCCAAGAATGCGGACAGGGCCGTTCGTCCAGTCGAAGGGCCAAGGGAGGGTAACACACTTCCAGGCACCAAACCGCAAGCCGGACGACTTGTTGCGGTTAATCTTGGACACCTGTTACTTGTTTGTACCGTTCAAGCGCCTTCTGTACCCCCTCGATGTCACTCTGGGAGGACACAAAAGTAGTGACGTCATCGGCGTACGCGGAAACTTTGGCCCGAGCACCACCAAGGACAGCGATTCCATATAGGGCCGGACTGTAAGCCCTGTCCCTGAGCCGGCGAAGGAGGGGCTCCAACGCCAAAGCATAAAGTAGGGGCGACAGTGGACAACCCTGTCGGACTGACCTAGACAGCGCCAGGATGCCCGACAACTTTCCGTTCACCTGTACTACAGACGTGAGGGATTGATACAGGAGGCTATCCAGCGGCGGGAGTTGGTTTCGAATCCAGCGGCATGCAGGACAGCCGCAAGGTAACGATAGTCAACTCTATCAAATATATTGGACTGATCCAAATTGATCAGCGCGGCTTTTTTTTCGTCTTTTATCCCCTCTATGATCGTGCGTATCAGATGCAGGTTGCTCTGAATTGTTCGACCCTTCACAGCACAAGTCTGCTCAGGTCCCAACAAAGACTCGGCAACTAATTGCAAACGATTTTGCAAGATCTTGCCAAAATCTTTAACTCTGTGTTTAGCAGAATTATGGGCCGAAAACCCTCTAACACCTTTCCCACATCCTTGCCTATCTCAACAGCGTGATCACGCCCCTGGTGAACCGGTTGGGGATGGACCCCTGCCGGAACCAGTTGTTGAACACAACAGTCAAAATTGGGACAAAGATGTGCGATAGTCTCAAGTACAAATCATTGGGCAAACCATCGAGACCCGGCGATTTGCCTCTGCCGACCTTCTTCAAAGCCGCGTAGACTTCGCATTCTGTAATCTCTCCCTCGCTGCTAGCTGCATCAGCCGGCAAAAACCGGGGTAAGTCAGCAAAATAGCTGCGAAACTCCTCATCACGGAGACCAGGCTCCTTGGTAAACAGGATTTCGAAATGCTGCCGAAACGCCTTGCACATGTCGTCATTTGACTGAAGAGTATGTCCTTCCGAGTTGGAAACCTCTTAAATGTACCGGTCGCCACCTCGGCGAATCTCTTCCTTGGGCAGTTATGCGCCCATGTTCACAGCTTCGGAAGATATCTTGCTTAACCTATGTCTAATTACCTGACCCATGTAACGATCGCTAGTCGACCGCTCCAGGGCCTTCTTAGCTACGGCTATCTTTAGGGGATCTCCACCAGCCACTGCCCGGGAGTAATTAGTTGTAAGTGTCTTCACTTGTTTGAGCCGTTTGCTGAACTTAAGATTCTCCCACCCTTTATTCCCAATGACTCCTCCAATTAACGCCCGCTGCACTAAGTTAATTACCTGGCACCGGAAGTCCCGCCTGTTCAGTAAGGACACGTTGAACCCCCAGTAATCAGTAATTCTAGGCCTATTTTCTAAATCTACCCAGGCACAAACAAGTTTGTGGTCCGAGTAGCATAACCAGTGGAACGTGGGAAAATCTAAAAGATTTATGTCGGCTTCACGAACTAACATTTTATCCAGGTAGCAAGCTACCCGGGTAGAGGTCAACTATTAGTCCACGTCCACATTCTCCAACCCTTGTGATCGACTCGGTATCTATCGACGAGCCCGACCTCTTCGATGAAATCGACCAAGTTACGATCACGTGCCTTCCTGCTAGCTCCCCGCCCTCTATCCAGCTTGGGATCCAGGATGGCATTCCATTCCCCTACTAAGACGAGTCGCGTTGAATCTACCAGGAAGGGCTCCAACCGCCGACAAAACGAGACGTGCTCCTCCCGGTCGTTGGACGCACAAACCGCAACCAGTCGAAACTTTTGCTTTTCACTGCAATATCGGCCACGATTTGCCGGCCCTCGGCACCGACATGGACAAGATCTACCTTTGCGTTCAGGGTACGCTTAACCAGCAAAGAAACTTCTCTGGCCAGCCGGTTCCCATATGTTAAATAGACGACAAAGTCGTTAGACAGCACACAGGCATCGGCCTCGCAAACAAAGTGAGTCTCTTGGATCGCGGGGACACCCACACTGAAGGAGAAGATGTCCAGACGCAGGCGGGCAGCCTTACTCCGATCCCTAAGGCCGCATTCAAACTGTCTAAATTAATTGACATCTTTTAGACCTGAAAAAGAGAAAGCAGAAAATTACTCCTGGTCACATACGGAGCGAAACACACTTCATATTCGTTTCATCTTGTTGTTGCTGTTGTTCTTTTTTTTTGTTCTTGTTGTTGCTGTTCATATTGTTGCTGTTGTTCTTGTTGTTGCTGCTTTTGTTGTTTTGCTGTTGCTGCTTTTGTTGTTTGGAAGTCTTTTCCGTGACTTCGGACGGAGGCTTCTCCGATTGTGGAGGAGGGGAAGTCACCTTCTTCCCCTTCCTCGCTACTTCCGTCCACTCAGTAGTTCCAGCCTTTTTCTCCTCCGGTACTTGTGTTTTTGGCACCGGCGGTATTGCCGGTGTCACCGGTGCTACTGGTGTTTGGTTTTCAGCTTCTTTTTTTATGGGGCCAAATGGCCCGCCGTTCCGCAAAGCCAACAATGCGTCCTTCGTCCCTCCACCGCAAGAAAAAGCTTCCGGCCTCTACAAATCAAGACGTCCGGCATCCGCAAAAAACTGGGCCTATCCACAACTACGTGCACCGCAACATCTTCCGCAGGAACGCCCGCCCCACCACTGACACGGGCCACCCCTTCCACCTTTCCGAACCGTGCAAAACAAGCCCCAACGCGGCCATCCGATACTCCAAGCAGCTCACCGTGAACAAGAACCCGGGCCCGTCCAGCGCCCATGCACTCCGTCCGGAGCACGACTCCTCTCGCAGTCAACGCTGCGCCAGCCAACTCCCTAGCCTCCTCTGCACCAAGCAGTACATCCCACACAGCACGAGACCACCGCGCCAGCACCTTGGGGACAACTTTCAGGCACCTCAGAGCCCCCTCCATCTTCTCCCCGCTGACGCCCACAAATTTACGGGTTTCAGGGTCCGACGCCAGCAGAGAGATTGTTCCCACCGATATCACACCAATCACCCCCGGGACAACGATTAATTCACTTCCCACAATGAACTCCCCAAACCTCTGCTGCATCCGCCGGCAGCATGTGCAATCCCTCCCCGCAGGAGTCCTGCTCCACACCGACGGCGAAGGAGCGACCGCCGGTAAATCTGATGATGCAGATGGTTGGGGAGACAGAGCCATGATGGAACTTGCCTCCCCGCAGCACACAAAAAGTTCCCCATAAAAAGCTCACAAACAGGCACAACCAATCGGACAAAAGACGAACACTATCACTGCAAACAAAGGACGCACCTACCGGTGAAGAAGAAAAATGCAGAGACTCGCAGTATCAAAGTAGCAACGCACAGTGCTACTGTCTGTTTCATTATTTATTTTTGTATAAATATACAAAAATTGCAGCACAAGGCTGAAATTGGAAATGGAGAACGCTAGTCTTCATCTATCCTAACTTAACTTAGCTATTCACTTTCGTCAAGCCTGACACACTTACAATAAACCTTACACTATAATACCACAATTTTACTTACCATTCTTACCACGTCCACCATAATACCTCAGCTGCTCTATGTAGTCCTACTTAACACCCATATGTATAATTTTCAGTGGAGGGCATGGGCAGAAAATAAAAACATTTAAAAACCCCAATTATTTTGTACAATGAATACAATATTTACAAAAACTAAATAAAATCCTATTAGTAATAAAAGCCCCCCCCCTACTCTAATATTGTGACAGCAAAGTCAGCTCCCCGGACAAAAAATAATGCGCGGCTTTATGAATACAATAATACCACTTATCCGATCATCAATTACTCAAACAATCACAAGGAAGGGGTGCACATGTTCCACCCAGCATACCCAAAATCCTGATGCCTAACCAGCATCAAACAGCCACTCCAGGTCAGCACCTTTCACTCGACAGAAACGCGCATGATTCACCCACCTTTGCCAAATTCAGATGGAGTGAGTCGTTTCTTTTCCGTCCTGATCTTGACTTTAAGCTGATGCTTAAAGAACAAGATCAGTTGGGAAGAGGTAAACTTCTCATCACCATAGAATTCCTTCTGTTGCATCGTCCAAATCACGACTCGCATAACACCTAGTAAGCAAAAGAGCAGGAATGCCCAGCCTTAGATAACGGAGGTACGACATTGCTACAAACAGAACTAGCCTCAAGGACAAAGAACTTTCCACGCAGCATACGAACCATGACATCTTCAAGGAACTTACACAACGGGGCAACAACACTGCAGTGGAAGAAGGCGTGATCGACTGTTTCCACCGACAGCCACAACGCACGCAGGTTGAATTCAATTTTAGGCCCGCTACATGAAACTTCTTGCCTACCCAGAGTGCCTCCCGGTTCATCAGCCAGGTGTGTGATGCCTCATCGTTAGTGAGATATTTCAACCCGGGCGCCCAAGGCCATATGGAGCGAGCCTCCTGCTTCGTAAGCCCGAGCTCGCCTATCAGTTCATCTTGAACGGCCCCCCTAACTAACACCCGATATAATGCCCTAAGAGACAACGCTTGGGCGTTGGAGAGGCCATCCGTAGCCCGCAAGATAAACTGGAGAGCCAAACGGCATTCTTTATAGAAGGAGCACTCGTCACGAGTAGTACGGCCGACAAGTACAGACTTCTCAAGGATGGAAAGTGTTTATGGACGTCCTCTTTGACAAGGGCGCCGTTCTCATCCGCCAGCATACACATTCGATCCAGGAATCTAATGCGAAGCGTATGTGACGAATCTCAACGCTTGGCATGCCCAGACCGCCCTCAGAAGGATGGAGGCAACAGATCTCGCGACGCACCTTGGGAGCCTTGCCTTCTCACCAAAAGAAGGAGAACAAGAGCTGTATTAATCCCAAACGAATGGCACACGGGAGAGGAAGTACCGAGAGTCGGGTAGATGTGCGAGGCACATACTTCCGCCCTCCCCTTTACGGAAAGCTTCCTGCGAGTCCACAGACGAACTGCGCACTCGATCTTCTCTCGAACCTCCGACCAATTCATTTCCAACTGGAGATCAGGACCGAACCAGACGCTGAGAATCTTGATTGGGCCGTCCGTCCAGAGGAAAGGTCCAGGAAGAGAAACTCCCTTCCACGCACCCAATCGCAAGCCCACAGACTGATCTTGGCCCATGTCACGGTCTCATAACATCTGATTTCTTTGCTAACTTCGTCAATCTCGCCTTTGCTCGACACAAAAACCGAAACTTCGTCAGCATGGGAGGAGTATCTGGCCGAGGTGGTAGCACCAGGTACGGAAATTCCGAAGGACCGGATTCGCCTTTAACTTGCGAAAGAAAGGCTCCAACGCAAGAACGTACAGCAAAGGCGAAAGTGGACAACCTTGACGAATGGAGCGAGATAATGTGAAAGGCTTCGATCTTACCTCATTCACTTCCACCAGCGCACCGGGGGACTCATACAGCAGTCGGATTCAAGAGCGAAAGTACGGTCCGAAACCAGCGGCGGAAAGGACAGACTCCAAAAACCGATGGTCAACCCTATCGAATGCCTTGGACTGATCAAAATTGATCAGCGCAGCTTCAATGTTGATTTTCTCGATGATCAGGCGTACCAAATGAAGGTTGTCCTGAATAGTCCTGCCCGTCACATCACAAGTCTTTTCGGGGCCAATCAGACTAGGGAGGACAGCCTGCAAACGGCAGGCCAAGACCTTGGCAAAAATCTTTAAGTCAGTATTTAACATCGTTAAAGGCCGATAATAATCTATGCCACCCCCACCGCCCTTGCTCTTGCGAAGCAAATTGATCACACCCCTGGTGAAGCGTCGAGGTATAGACCCCTGCTCCATCCAGTTGTTATAAACGAGCGCCAGCAGAGGAACAAAAACGGACGACTGCCTCAAGTACAGTTCGTAGAGAAGACCATCCAACCCTGGAGTTTTGTCCCGGCCAACCAATTTCAGCGCATCCCAGGTTTCCGACTCTGTTATGGGCCCCTCGCACCCAGCAGCTTCAGCCGCCTCGAGGCAAGGAAAGTCAGCTAAATAGGCGTCGAACTGAACCGTGCTCAGACCGCGCTCCCTGGTGAAGAGATCCTGGAAGTAATCTCGAAAAGCCCCACATATACCCACGTCTGTAGTTACGGTACGCCCGTCCGGCAATGTGATGTCCTTGATATGCCGATTGACTGCTTGCCTAGCTTCCTCTGCACGCAATTCTGCGGCCATATTCGTTGCCTCAGAAGACATTCTTTTTAACCTAGCCCTAACTACCAGAGCTTGATCCTTCTTCATAAGCAAGGAGGCCAGCTCGGCCCTAGCTAAGGCTACGTCCCCACTATTACGGGATTTCACTGCCCGATCAACTTTTTTCTCTACTACCGTTTGCGCCGCTAAATTAGCTAAGTTGAGCCGACGGCTATAGTCGGCAGCAAACGACCTAATTTTGGACTTAAGCGAATCCCACCACTTATTCCCAACCACAGCCCCCGTCAATTCCCGCTTTAGTGTTAGTAATAGCTGTTCCTGGAAATCTTGGCTATCAAATAATGACGCGTTCAATTTCCAGTATCCAGCCAACTTAACCTTAGGCTTATCTAAGTTTACACGAACCCGAACGAGCCTAAGATCCGTGTAAACTATCGAATGGAAACTTGGACAACCTAAGAGCCCTACGTCGACTCTCCTAACTAGGACTCGGTCGAAGTAGCTAGCGCGTACCTTCGAAGCCGAGCTGCCCCTATTAGTCCAAGTCCACACTACCTCGCCGGGGTTGTTCATTTCGGTATTTATCGACAAGATCATTCCAATCGATACATTCCCGAAATGGTTTCACATCCGGGTTGTTAGTACCCGATCTTTCTCCTATACGATCTTTCTCCGGGTCAAGGACGGCATTCCAATCCCCCGCTAAAATTACCCGCCTCGATGTTCCAAAGAACGACTCGAGCCGCCGAAACAAAGCAGGACGCTACGCATGGTCATTGGGCGCATAAACCCCAATGAGCCGAAAAGACTTCTCCTTTGTGGTAATATGCAGCACATAAATCCTGCCCGCTGGATCCGCGAAGACAAGCGCGCACACCGCACTCAAAGACTTGCGCACTAGCCAGGAAACACCTCTAGAACGACCATCAAAACATGCTGAATAGAGATCGTAATCCCTAGACAGTATGCCCTCATAGTCGCCAGCTAAAAACCGGGTCTCCTGCAAACAACAAACATCCACACCGAGGCGCTGTAGATCATGAGTGAGTCTCACCCTCCGAGACTGACCTCAGCCCCCGGGCATTCAAGCTTGCTAACCAAAGAGCCATTGTGATACGTGATTAGGGTTGGGGTCCTGGATAGAACATGGACGGAGAAAGGATGCCAACAGCCTCTCCCATCGACCCTTGGCCTAATTCTTTGTCAATAGTGCTGTCAAGGGAGAGCCCGCCAACATTCCAAGGAAAGGTTAGTTTTAGAGCCCTATAAAGGTGAACAAAAATTGGGACCCGTTCAAAACAAAATAGTTTTAGATTTTCAATTTTTTCAACTTCTATGGTGGCGATTGGAGGGGACATGGAGAAAGTTTTTTCGGCTTCTAAGACCATGTCCCACACCTTTTGAGCTCCGGCTCCTGTTCTGATAGGCTTTCAGTATTCGGGAAATTTGTGGGGACTTCGATATTTTTGTCCCCACACTTCTTCAATGCCAAAAGGCATTTTAATTTTTTTTATCCGATTCCCAAATCTTTGGGACCTTTCCGCTTGCTCTTTCGATATACAACAGACATCCTTTCCTTTCAAAAAAGGGGCTTTTGTAGGTTTTTTTCGGAATTCCCTCTGCTCAGAATTCGGGCTTCTTTGCCGCTTTGATGGTGGAGGTATCTGCTTCTTGAGGAGAAGGACTGGGGGCTGGCTGAGGTGGGATTCGAAACGGGCTGGGATCTCTACTGAGAGGGGCAGGTTTTCTTGGAGTGGGCTGAGAGGAGTAGGATTTTTGGGGACTTTTTTTCCTGGAGAGGACGGGGCAGAGACAGAAGGTCGTATAGGGTTTTTCGCCAGTTATTGTTTCAGTTTTTCTATCTTCTTCATGCCCTCATAACCAGGGTCAAACGCTTTTTTAAGATCTTCTATGGATGGTGCGGACAAGACCGAGGCGTCGCTCTTCTTGCTGGTAGAGGGAGTGGGGCTGTGCGTGCCTTTAGTCCTGGGAGCATCAGGGGACTGAGGTCCCGCAGTTTGACGCTTCCCTCTGGTCCTACCAACAACTTGCCATTCCCCCTTTTCCTTCTCCGTAACTGCACTTGTAGCAGGCGAGGGTTTTTCGGGGAATGAGGGCAGATGTTTTGCCCCAACCGGGGGTACTACCACACCGGTTTTGGCTGCTGGCATGCCCATGACAGGCGGGACGGATTTTGTCAAAGAAGCGGCCAGAGGGGTATTTTGGTCTTCAGGGGCCCGGCTTCTAGAGACCTTCTTCTCTGGGCAAGAGGAGGAGAGGTGACCAATCTCTCCGCACCTCCAGCATTTGGGTTTGCGTCCGGAAACAATTACCGGTAGGCTCAGCCCCCTAACGTCAAGACAGTTGAGGATGGTCAGGAAGGCTTGACGGTCGATCATGATATCGAAAGACCATCCCCCGGTCAAGTCATCGCAGGATGCATCCACAATCTCTCCGAATTGGGAAAAATAGGCTGCGAGATGACCCCCTATGACCTGAGGAGGGACCTCGTACACTGCCACCTTGGTCCTACGCATGCCTTGGTATTCTTTTCTGATTATTATGTCTTTGGTGATCATATCTGTAGTGACCATTTTTTGGCAATCTTCCGGCGTGGGTAGCAGCACGTCTCACATGAAAAAGCCCGCACCTTTAACGATACGTAAGGGCTTAACCCCCATAGACTGCAGTGTTTTTAACACTGTGTCTTTTGTGGAGCGACAAATTTTGCGCGAACGCTTGTCCACCACAAAGACTGACAGAATTCTTTTTTCAATCTTTCTTAATTCTTGGGGATCTTCCAAGAGCCCACCTTCTGTCACAAGGTGTACGTAACTCTTGGCTTTCTCCAAGAACTCCGTCAAATTGATTTTAAATTTAGGAGGGGACTTCCAGCCCAAGAGCGATTCCCCGGCCTCAGCATCTTTGGATTTGTCATTTTTCGACTCGTCAGTATTTGTATCCTTTTGGCCGTTCTCTGCCACCATAGCTTCGGTCACATCTATCTTGTTCTTCTCTTGTTGATTATCCTTATTATTTTGAGCAGTAAGAGGGGAATAGGACTCTTACTTTTTGTCTGTAGGGCCCTTCCAGGGCGGGTCAAAAATAATTTTTTTCTTTACCGGCCGACTTCGGCCGGCCATTTATTAAATTTACACAAAGGAACCAATATAATAATATTTTCCGTAACTTCAAGGCGAAAGGGGAAGGGTGGGAAAAACGGGAGAAAAATGGAGGGACTATATAAAAATAAAAAATAAACTACACAAAATAAACTCGTAAGGTAATAACAAAAACAAACAAGATACGGACAAGAAAACGGTTTTAACAATAAACCAAAATAAAATTAGCCTATAAAGGCAAACAAATTTAAAAATACCAAAACGGTTGTAAAATTTAGCAACACTTGCCTTTTGCAGCAAAACTTAAACTCTTAATATAATAAAGCCCGAAGAAAATAGTCTTAAACGGCAAAAACTAGCCTCTTGCGAGGTTTAAAACAATCACAAAAAGTCGCCTAAAAGGCGAAAAAAAGAAATACGAGAAGGTTAAATTAACGTTAAGTGATTTAAATTAACAAAACAAACTTTACAAAGTTACAATAAAATTAATTACACAAACAATACGAAAAATTAAATAAAAACAAGGAGTCGCCTAAATGGGGAGGGGCTGGAAAAAATGGTTAAAGTGGGAAAAAAAATCAGCTAATAATTCAGCTTCTGGTCAACAAATAAAAGGACAGTTTTAAACAAAAATAAATATGGCAGTTAAGGCCAAACAGATACTGACAAAGGAAAACAAAAAATAAATTCAAAACGGCCGACCTAAACAAGAACAAATATGGCCGCTCAAAATACGAAAATAAAAACAAAAAGCTAGAAATTAAAAAGAAAGAACAAAGCAAAAAAAGAAAAATTAATAAAAATAAACTTAGCTATTCAAAATAAAGGTCTTTTCTGTAAAAAAGTTAGTCCAAAGAGGTTCAAAAATTTTTTTTTGTTAAAAGTCCAATGCTCGACAAAAGCAAAGGTCGGAGAAGTCAGAAAAATGTGCAAACAAATCAAAGACGTCTGCTATCACACACCTATTAATATAGCAGTGGGTGAGTCCATGTTGAGGTGAGTTTGGGTCCCACAACAATATTAATTGTGAAAAGAAATATGTGCGTGTAAACAAAAAAAAACAAAACAAAAAAACAATACACTATAAGAATAAGAAGTCACTTAGAAGAAATGAAAACAAATGAGATTATCAATAAACTAAGCGAACCCCTATCGGCTGCAACTTGTTTTTATAGCTGTTTTACATTAGATAATCTGTATCGATAAGACATGGATCTCTCTTCTCAATAGGTTAAATAGCATGATAGACTAGACTGTAGCCTTGGATGGTAACAATTCTAAGAGATGAACTACTCTCAATACAAAACCGTGGAGAAGTCGACAGGAAACCACTCTACTATATTTTTCAAGGAGTAATGCCAATTCACAGAGAATAAACGAAATGAAACCTGTGGAGAATCATGTCACCTATATTGTGAAGAGACACCACATTAAGAATATTGATAGTTGACATTGTTCTTAATATGTTTACAAAAATTGATTGCAAAGAATGGTATTCTAATGTATAGATAGATAATATATTATTTTTTCATACGAGAAGTGTGTGGACCACATAAGAACCACTATAAAATGAATTATTATTTATCAGGGATAACAATGCTGAAATATTCTATGTGTACTGAAACATTAATAATGTATGTTACCGATAAACGGTTTTGTAAATGTGACCATGTTCTTGCAAATATAATTGATCTAGTAAAACCCAAACGATTAAAGAAGACGAAATGTTAATGAATTGCATTTGTTTTTAATGTGATGCTCTTAAAAATGAGCAAATACATTCATCTATATGATAAGTGTCAGTGATGAAAAGATACGATTCCCAGGTGACATTTTGCAATCGTAGTTCTAAAATTGCAAACTTTTTTTATTTTAACAATATCTTAACTTTTAAGAAAATCTTAGAGGCATTGGGCATAATTTGTATATACGACGTTGATTTTTATTGTGTAAATAAATGTTCTATTTTTGAGTAGTGTTTTTCACATTTTAGTTTTTTCATCGTACAGTAAAATAGTGTATGATTTGAATAATGATTTAATTTGTTTTAGTGCCAGATTAGCAAAATACTAGTAAAATTCGATCAGCGAAATTGTATCGGAATTTAAAAATCAATTGCCCAATCGCAAAGTACAGTAATAAATTTTTACAAGGCTAAAAAACTACTAAATAAGAAATGTCAATTTTTAAAATATACTTTTGATTTAAATATTGTTGCACTTTTTAAAAATGTCTTCTTAAAATATTTTTTCCGTCAACCTTTTGATGATTTTTAAATACAAATATTTGAAAAATTCACAATTTTAGAATAAATAAAAATGTAAAGTCTATTTTAAGAGAATTATTTATTAAAAGATACCCATTTTCTTTTGACAAAAGAGTGTTCTTTAGCGCATTCCTGAAACCGATTATTTTTTTATAACATGCGTTGCTACAAAGCAGCGATGGCAAAGTGTCTCTAACCTACGAATGCCAACAAAATTGTTGATTTCTTTCTGGTTACATGATATAGAGTTGATTATATTATTTAGCAAGACAACCTACCTGATCAAGAAATTGATGGTATTAGACATTTCCGAAAGACATTATTATACCACAACACATTATGGATAAAAATAGATGACTTAAACAACTTTGACAACCCCATGGGACCGAGGTAGCGGAATTCATAGGGTGTTGATTGCTGAATAAGCTGAATAAGTAAATAGATTTTAACAACCACGGGTTATACCGTGATGACGGATTAATCATAGTCAATAATAGTAACCCCCAAAAATGTGACAATATACGAAAAAAAACTCTATTGGTTTTTCAAAAAGTATGGTTTTGACTTAGATGTTAAAGGCAATTTTAGAGTCGTGGATTATTTAGACATCACGCTAATTTTTTGGAATGGATCAATATCACCTTACAAGAAAGAAAACCAAAATCTGCAATATGTAAACACTAAATCGAATCATCCCGCACACATTATGCGGGGTATAGCTAAAGGTGTTTCTTATAGATATATCAAACAATTCTTCAATAATCATAAGAAAGTGTACCAAGATGCACTCATTAAAAGTGGTCATAGAAATAAACTAGTATATACGGACACAAAGAAAAGCAAACGAAAGAATAGGGGTAGGAACATCTTATGGTTTAATCCCCCGTTCAATTTAGCAGTAATAACTAAAATCAGAAAATACTGAGAGATATAGAGAGTTACGAGAACATGAGAGAGAGAGAGAGAGAGAGAGAGAGAGAGAGAGAGAGAGACAGACAGACAGACAGACAGACAGACAGACAGACAGAGAGAGCGAGAGCTAGGAGAGAGAGTGAAGGGGAGAAATGTAACAAATTGCAATGGAGAAAAAAGTTTTTCATTAGAAACTTAGGTAAAGATCATAAAAATATATAATATATTGTATAATGATAAAGATCTGTAACATAAATGAAATTAATTTGGATAGACCTGTGGCTAGGCAATCAAGAAAAATAACCATATAGATATAAAGGCATGTTCGCTAATTTCCCATGCATAATAAAAATGACCATCGTTAATATAATAATTATGAACGCTAAAAATATGGTTTGAAAATAGCTATGTTTTTTTAAAAAATCATCTGAAGTAATCAGAACTCATAAAGTATAACGTCCTCATAACTCTATGATTCTTCAAAAATAAGCGAACGCGTGTCTAATTGTTTAAAGAATAATTGGAGCTTGGCAAAATAATCAAAATTTATACGGAATGATGAATGTGAATTTAGTTTGATTGTAGGTGGCACGTTAGGAAAAAGGATAGGTAAAGAGTACGACCCATGCAGGATTACAACAGTGATTATATAAAAAGAATGTTTCATGGTGTGGGAATTGTATATCTGGAAATAGTATCGATCGAATTTAAATTGTAATTTGAAAAATTCTGAATTGTAAGTTTTTGTTAAAAATATATAGTAAAGTTATGCTACTAAATTCCAGTCCTCTGTACTGGTATTGGGTGTACGATAACGAGCTCAAAAACATTGACAACAAACCAAATACTAGACAATTACATTGACATTTAATGATTGTCGACCCAATCGCTATACGTAAACTTAAACGAGAATTTATTTTAAGGAGTTGAAATTAGCAGACCTCCACACTGATATGGAAATAAAAGAAAATCTAATTCCATTCAGTTGAGATATTTTTCAAAAGTCGGTTAGAAGGATAAACGAAAGAAGTATTAGCGTGTTATGGTTTATAAAATGGCGAGTGTTCTAAAAATAGAAAAAGATAGATACACTGACGCCAAGGATTCAAAACTGGGCGGCAAAATAAGGAACCGTTTCTTTTGGTAGGAGTAAGAGGAAGAGTAGGAGTAATAAGTAGGAGTTAAGGACAGTAGTTTTGTGTAGCAGATTTGAAAAGGGAAGACGCTAGTCAGTTGACCACTAGAGTCCAGAAGGAATAGGCTCGTTTACTACTAGCATCCCACAGTGAAGAGAATTTAGCTAGTCTGCTCCTGTAAACACAAAATTTAAAGGTTGTAACTTGATGGAAAAACCTAAAGTTTTATACCAAAAATAAACATCATTAATTCAAGTTTTGTTATCTTCTAATTATACCAAAACGAAGCAACACAACAGTGGTGACCCCGACATACGAACAGAAAGCAACCTCATATACAAAATATATATATACACATATAAAAGGATAAATGGAGCAGACAGGAGAGGAAACGACTCATCAAGTCATCATCAAGGCACCGGAATTCGTGGAAACTGCTGTAAATGGATGGTTTACGATATTAGAAGCCCAGTTTCACTTGCGAAATGTGACAGCGTGGAAAACAAAGTTTTATACAGTAATATCGTCGTTACCAGCCGAAAAAGTGGGTAAACTACCAAATGCTACCCTCGCATCACAAGACTGCGAGGAATTAAAACGAACTCTGATAGAAGCTCACAAACAAACAAAACCGGAGCTTCTAGAAAAATTATTGTCGGCTACGACTATTTCAGGACGACCGTCGACATATTTGTACGAAATGCTATCCGTATCTAAACGGATAGGTATTAGCGACGACATTGTGTGACACAAATTCCTGCAGGCATTACCGTCAACGATAGCTCCAGTAAATGGTATTACATTAAAACCGACTCCCATATCACTATCCACTGCAAATGGAGAGAAAATAAAATGCTATGGACAAGCGAGTTTGGAAATTGGAATACCCAGTTTAAGATCTTTTTCTTGGACATTTGTGATCCCTGATATCACCAACCCACTCCTTGGACTGGATTTCCTCAACAAGTTTGGTCTAATAGTAGACTGCAGTAACAAAACCATTTACGATCCTACAACAACCGAAAGAAAGAGTTTAAAAATATCTGCATCAGCGGTGAATCTAGTCGTAAATAAAACGGAGCTCCCGTCATTCATACGGAACATGATTAAAAAAAATATCCGAACCTAATCACACCACATAAGAACAGTAACAAAAAACACTGCCGCGTCTACCACAGAATTGACACAGGAAGCCATACGCCAGTATTTGCAAAACCCAGGCGGCTTAATGTAGAATAACTGGAAACGGCGCGTAGCGAATTTAAAACCCTACAAAACGACGGAGGGATCTTCCTTTCCAAAATCGAGTGGTCTAGCCCACTACATATAATATCTAAACAAAGCGGAGGATTTAGATGTTGTGGAGACTATCGTTCTCTCAATAGCATAGCCAAGACTGACAGGTACTCTATACCAAATATAAACTCTTTTTCAGCAAAACTTGCGAACAAACGACGATTCTCCAAAATCGATTTGATTTCAGCCTACTGCCAAATTACAATGCATCCGGACGATGTAGCAAAAACTGGTCTTACCACCCCATTTGGTCTTTATGAATATAAATATATGCCGTTTGGATTAAAAAATGCGTCAGCTACATTTCAACGGTATATGGACAAAATTCTTGAAGACATTGATTGTGTTTTTATATATATTGATGACATTTTAATTTTCAGCAATGATGAGATTTCTCATAAAAAAGACATTGAAAATGTTTTTAATATTTTAAATGAACACAATTTAAAAATTTCAGCTACAAAATCTGTTTTCAATGTGACTTCCCTAGATTTCTTTCATATTAGCGTAGATGGCATTAAACCTACAACTAGTAAAATAGAAGAATTAAAATCTTTTCCTTACCCAAAGGACGCAAAAGCGCTACGCAGATTTCTTGGAATGGTAGGATTTTATAGAAAATTAAGACCAAAATTTTCTGAGATAGTCTTACCCCTATCTGAGAGAATGAGGTTATCCCCGAAAGGCTCGTTCACATTCGATGAATCTGAACGACAATCTTTCAATTCTGTAATTAAGGAACTTAATGACACATCCTCATTAGCTGACCCTGAACCTAACTGTACAAATTATCAATTAGTCACTGACAGTAGTAATTATGCTGTCGGTGCGGCACTGCACCAAATGGTGGAAGGAAATCCAATACCGATCGGATTTTTCTCGAAAAAAATTAACACAAACACAAATGAGATATTCTACATTCGATCGTGAACTTTTAGCAGCTTATTTGTCAGTGTTGCACTTCCGTCACCTCATAGAAGGTCGCCAAGTGCTACTTTTAACTGACCATAAGCCATTGTGTGGTGCATTTTATAGTTTAAACCCCGCTAAATCAGACAGACAACAACGGCAATTAGCTATCCTGACAGAATTTATTTCACATATTGAACATGTAAAAGGTAGAATATAGTTGCTGATTGTCTGTCCCGACCAACTCTTGCTGTACAAATAGATGCGTGTGATTTATCTGCACTTGCAGAAGCACATGCATCTGATACAGAAATTCAATCTTTTCAGGACTTAAGAAAATTCACCATATCTCTAAAGCATTCGACAGAGTATGGCATGCGGCCTTCTACAGAAACTGCGAAGCTATGGCATGACTGGACTTTTGTTGGACTTAATCCGGTCATTCCTCTCTAACCGCACACTGAAGGTGGTATTAAACGGACATGCCTCCCAGAACTACCCTACAAACGCGGGTGTACCCCAAGGCTCTATCCTAGGTCCTACGCTCTTTCTAATCTATATCAATGATCTCCCCGATACCATAAGATCACAAGTAGGCATGTACGCCGATGATACCACAGTTTACTCTCGCCTCGATCAAAAATCTGGTGTAGGTGACAAGGTGACCCTTGCTGTCGAGCTTGAGAAGGAGCTCCAATCTGTGGTGGATTGGGGTAAGAAATGTCTCGTTAAATTCAATTCTTCCAAAACGAAGCTGCTGTCAATTAACCACCACAGACAACCGCGCCTCCCTCCCATTAGCATGGAACAGGCTTGCCTCCCAGAGAGTAAATCACTACGCCTGCTTGGCCTGACACTCTCAGCGGACCTCAAGTGGAATGACTACGTCGAATCCATTGCTAAATCCGCAGCTATGAAAGTCGGCTCTCTGTGCAGGGCCCGGAAATTCTTTCCGCCTGAATCTATCCTGCAATTATATAAATCCACCATCCGCCCGTGTATTGAGTACTGCTGCCACATCTGGTCGGGTGCCCCTTCTATTCTCCTCGGGGTTCTTGACAAAATACAGCGAAGAATCTGTAATGTGATTGATACCGACTTGGCTGACCGCCTGCAGTATCTCTCTCACCGGCGTGACGTGGCTTCCCTGTGCCTCTTCTATAAATACTTTCATGGCTTCTGCTCTGATGAACTTAAATCACTGGTGCCCCCCAGATGTGAATTTGCACGAGATACTAGATTGGCAACTAGGTCCCACGCTTTGACAGTAAAACCGATGAAATGTAACCGCAATTTCTACTCCAACAGCTTCTTTCCTCGCACTTCCCGCCTGTGGAATTCCCTTCCGCATGCTTGCTTCCAGGAGTTTAAATGTAAGGTCAATAGACACCTCCTAACACACTAACTCACACCCACTCTCTCCAACTCTCTTCCTATATACATCCTAACTCGTCTATCACCCTCCTTCTGACATTTCTTATACCCAATCCCTCTATGTAACCCCCTGCGCTATAGTGGCAGTGGAATGCCTTGCTTGGGGTGACACGATTAAAAACAAAAACAAAAAATTACCTGGAGATAACCAATTTATATGGTGTGACTTATCAACGTCTTACCCCAGAGCTTTTGTTCCATCTAAATTGCGTGAATCCATATTCTATATTATCCATTCCATAAATCACCCTGGCATTAAATCATCCATTAAGATGATTAAAGCTAGATATTACTGGCCAAACATGGATAAATCAATCAAAGACTTTTGTGCATCATGCACAACCTGCCAACAAGCAAAGGTCTACAAACATACAAAACCACTTATACAGACATTAGAAATACCATCAGCTAGATTTCACACAGTCCACATAGATATAGTAGGACCACTCCCACCAGCAAAAAGCCCAAATAGCAGTTACATCAGCCCGTATAGATATATCCTCACATGTATTGACCGCACAACTTGTTGGGTAGAAGCACAACCCATCAGCGAAATCACTGCAGCTAGTGTAGCTGAGACGTTTATAAACACGTGGGTCACACGTTGGGATGTCCCGCTGCATGTTATAACCAACAGAGGCCGACAATTTGAAAGTGATTTGTTTAGTGAAGTAGCAAAAATAATTGGTTTTTATAGACTACGTACGACAGCTTATCATCCTCAATGTAATGACTCTCAGCTCTTCCAATAGTACTTCTTTGGATTAGCAGTATACCCAATAGCTTTGATTTTTCTCCTTTTTATCATGTTACAGGCACACAGTGTTTGCTACCACAGCTACTAATAGATAGCACAAGCGAGGAGGCTATAACTCAAAAGTTCACAAGGGATTTACATTAAACCATGTCACAAATTGATGTGAGAGACTTCACCAAAAGAGTTAATAAGTCCGCAAAATCTCATGTCCCAGAAAAACTTCAAACTTGTGATAAAGTTTGGATTAGAGTGAATTGTGTTCGAAGACCATTGGAGGCACCCTATTCATGTCCCTACACAGTCCTTCAGCGAACGCCTAAATATTTTCTGGTTAAGATAAATAATGATATGGATACTCAAGTTTCTATGGACAGGTTGAAACCATATATAGAAGTACAAAAAATAGTAGAGAAACAAGTAGAAGAAAAGATGAATAAAAACAAAACGCTTAGTGATTCGGAACAAGAAATAAATACAAGAAATAAAAAAGAAGATTCTCCCATGATAAATACAAAATCTCGTTCAGGTCGAAAAGTTTCCTGGAAGAAATATAACGAGTACTATTATTATTAGTATACTCCGTTCTAAAGGGGGAACTTCTGTTATGGTTTATAAAATGGCGAGTGTTCTAAAAATAGAAAAAGATAGACACACTGAGGTTAAGAATTCAAAATTGGGCGGCAAAATAAGGAACCGTTTCTTTTGGTAGGAGTAAGAGGAAGAGTAGGAGAAAGAAGTAGGAGTTAAGGACAATAGTTTTGTGTAGGAGGTTTGAAAAGGGGAAGACGCTAGTCAGTTGACCACTAGAGTCCAGAAGGAATAGGCTCGTTTACTAATAGCATCCCACAGTGAAGAGAATTTAGCTAGTCTGCTCCTGTATCCACACAATATTTAAAGGTTGCAACTTGATGGAAAAACCTAAAGTTTTATACCAAAAATAAACATCATTATTTCAAGTTTGTTATCTTCTAATTATACCAAAACAAAGAAACATAACAAGCGTTTCTTCTTTCGTTTATGCTTCTATCTTATACTATATGTTTAATGCAAACAGAAGATACCAAATAGACTCGTGTAACGCGCGCTCTAGCGTATTGTGCAACCCCAAAATTTTCACCCATAAAATATGATTTTATCATGTATCTCGTGTATGATTCTATTTCCTTTCTTGAGAGACCGAAACAATAGACTAACCTCTTTTTCTCCATCTCTTTATCTCATCCTTTAGTTAAATAAGTTAAAAAAAATGTACAAGAGAATGATAAAAGTATCGTTAGTAACACTATACTCGTTTCGTAAACCGGTACAGCCATCAGCAACCGGAAGATAAATTCATAAATATAGATAACTATGAATATGGATATATATGCAAGTACACGTACACACACATATAAACACACACACACACACACACACACACACACACACACACACACATATATATATATATATATATATATATATATATTATTCTAGAGAAGAAAATTTTAAAAACAGTTTCCATTTCCGCGATATATGCAATGCTCTTTAGGAATGAATTGAGTTTTTTCGGTGACTGGCGTGTGTATACACTGCTTGTATGCAACACGTAAAAATTTCCCCTCTCTGATTACATGCGCCTATGGCTTAGGAGGTAGCAACTCCGACTGGCACCAAATCGGTCGAGTTTCGAGTTTGGATGTGTCTAGCCACACGGATGAGCTGCGAAACAGGCTTGTATGTGTAGACTAATATATATATATATATATATATATATATATGTGTGTGTGTTCAAAGGACGAAGAAAATAATTGCAATATTTAAAACAGTGCTCAGTATAGATATAGAACAAAGCATACCATTATTGTTAACTACATTATCAGACATTGTTCTTTCAATGTCGAAACAAAATGTACAATTTTGTAGTTCGCACATGTTCTGACGTAATAATATATATATATAAGTTGGGATCAACTATACATGTTTTTTACTTTAATAACTATCTTTGTATACTGACAATTTAAGTAATAAGAGCAAGTAAAAAGATAATCCTTCGGTAGTTGCCTTAATCAGCTGATTTGGAAATTGTAGACGGTTAGTCTGGAACAGATGAACATCTTGTAAATCTAAACAATGCAAATGACGCATGATCGCTATGCTTGTATTTTATAATACAAAAGTAATGTGAGAATACATGCAATGTTATTGGATGCGGTGGATTAAAGCATAACTTTTTAAAAGAGCCAATGTTTTCCTTTGTTAGCTCACCGCAATAAGCTGATTTGGAAAGTATAGACGGTAATCTCGTTCAGTTAAATATCTTATAAACATAAACTTTGGAAGGATATATATCGCTATATTTGTATTTTATCATACAATACTAACATGTGAATATTACAAGCATTTTAATATGTGAATATTATATGCATTATTATTGATTACAATTAAATAAAACATCATTTATCAAAATCATGTTTATTTTAAATGTAGCTGTACATTGTTTACTTGCTTACGGCCATATTACGTTGAATACACCGGTTCTCGCTCGATCACCGAAGTTAAGCAATGTTGATCCTGGTCAGTACTTAGATGGGTGAACGCTTGGGAATACCAGGTGCTGTAAGCGTTTAGTGCGGATGTGCGTTGTGGTTCAGTGGATATCGGCTCGGAAAGAGAAATCGGTGAGCCGAGTTCGAATTCCAGTTGAATACCCTGCATGCACTGGTACCCTTGGGAAAGGAATTAATCCGTCCCTTCCCTCCAGTTATGGGTTAAATAACAAGGGTAGGACTTGGGGACCCTTCCCTTAAAAACAAATCACAATGAATCTTGATACTCGAAAAGAAAAAAGTATTACTAGACACAAAACTTATATAAAAACAATGATAAAAATTTAGTTGGCAATAAATGACCCGCAGAGATTGATATGCCACAAAAACAAAACAACCAACCAACATTTTTACTACAGTAAATATAGTTTGTCGTAGGCGTAGTCATAGCCAGAAGTATATACACTAATTTTATATCTCGTGCATGATGCGACCCCCTTAAAATTAGCTTCAAATTAGGTTTTCAAAAATCGCATGATTCGACAGTATATACAGTAATTAAAATGTTCCTAAAGTATTTAACCGCATTTTTCTGGGTTATGTCTTCACCTTCTAAACTAAAATGCATATCAGTTAAAAGAACAAAATATATTTTAATTCGTGTATAGTTCGATATATTGGGAAATGGATAAAGCAAATGACTCTTAAGCAAATATATATATAATTTCCGAAATATCTATATAACTTGATTAGATAACAAGTTATCAATTTTATGACCGAGTACGTTTGTAGGGTCACTGAGTAGCTAAGCGCCTGACCAATTCCCGCAACAAATCTGGATTGAAAGGTAGATGGGTTTTTATTCATGTCGATATAGCAGAGCCAAAAATGATGAGGGAAAAGCCAATGTCTTCTAACTTGAGGCTCACCTTTGTTCATAGACATGTAGCAGTTGATTCCTTTGAAAAACCTTCGCGTTGGCCATTGACCTCAATCTAGAAAGCAATACCGTATTGCTACTGCAATGGCTGCACACGTACATAGAGAGTTCAGTTTACCCCATTGTACTAGATTACCGTTGACCCGGCAAGAAGTTTTATCTTCCCGTTGACAGGATATTTAGCCAACATCCACGCTAGAAAAGCCTTGTGGGCGAACCAGTTTAGTAATCTAACAGATAGAAGGTCGTACTGGGTTACATTGTACCAGCAACACATGTGTTCTCATTTGGCGTTTAACAAGTTATTTTAGGCAGATATCGTTTTGCCTGTTTTTTTTTTTCTTTCTCTTGACCCTGGTGATCGCACGCGAATTCCCCACCTTCAGTCAGTTAAGTGCCATACGTGATACACGTTTGGGTGAACTTGTCTCGAAAGAAACATGACTGATTGGACATGACTTTCCGACAGTAGGTTTTCATTACTTTCGGCGGTAGACTGTTTACCAACCGAGGCTATAGAATCCAATCTGTCCTGCTATTTAACCAAGAGTTTGAGGGAGAAGAGGTGTACTGATACTTTTTTCAATTATGTATTTGCACGTAAGTGAATGCAACGAATTCAGCTGGAATTCGAACTGGGCTCTCCAATTTCTCGTCCCGAGCCGACTTTCACCGCACCACAACGCACATGCCTATATTACATTTTACAAAACAAAAGAAGTGTAAAATTAGTGTCATAATTTAAGGATTTCACTTAAGTGAAATGTGGCTGTATATCGAACATTCTGAGTTTAATTGTTGATTTTAGATAGCTATATGGAATATATTCATGAGCATGTCAGAACGAAGAAAATAAACAATCTGTAAGGCCGGCTCTACAAATCTAAATAAAAATTATATTAGTGCGTAATTGAAAGACACGAATTACAACAAATTTTGCGAAACAACTTCGCTCAAAAATATTTTCTTTTGTCTTTCTTTACAATACAACCAACTGCGTTAGTATGATAAAGGAAACAGAAATAGTCAACATTAGGAGAGTAACGTATTTACATTGTTTTATAAATACGCGTCATATTTTTTGTATTAGCAATAATCAGTCAGTAAACGATAATGGTATTACTGCGAAAATCTGTGCTGACATACCTTAATCAATAAATTTGAGTTCTCACGGTATTTGCATACAAGTGTTTTGCTCGCAGATTCTCCTCCAACTCCACATTTGACTCGTCTGGAGTATCCGCACCCGACTTCCATCTTAGAACTGAGGCTCAACTGAAAGAAGTTCACATAACCCCTTTCTGGTATCTAAGATAATTTCAAAACTTGACCCCCATAAGGCGAGCGGAGGCGACGGAACCCGGTCATTGTCTTGAAGAAATGTACCCCTGAACTCTACTCTGTCCTCTCTAAACTCTATAATTACTCTCCATCTTCTTCCTGTTTTCCTGCCTCTTAGAAGTCTTCTTTTGTCGTTCCTGTATTTAAAAACTCAGGGGAAACATCGGACCAATCCAGTTATCAACCTAACAGTCTCCTACAAATTTGAGACAAAGTGTTCGAGGCTATCATCAATGCTGAAATAGTTAAACATCTCACCGCCCATAAACTATTCTCAGACAGACAGTATGGCTTCTACTTTGCCAGATCTACTACCAATATGCTAACGAATATCACCGAGTACATATACCAGGTCCTCGATAAGTCCGGTGAAGCTCGAGCTGTTGCCCTGGATATCTCCAAAGCATTTGATAGGGCACGCTGGCCTTCTGTGCAAGCTACAGAGTTATGGTATTACTGGACGCTTGCTTGATTTGATCCAATTTTTTCTATCAAATTGCATAATGAAGGTCCTCTTGAAAGGGCATGTCTTCACATTCAACCACACGGACGCTGATGTCCGTCAGGGCTGTATCCTAGGCTCAACGCTCTTTCTGATCTTCATAATAGATCTCCCTGACGACATCAAATCCCAAGTAGGCATCTACGCTAATGACACCACTATTTACTCCCGCTTCAGTAAGAAATCTGGCGAGGCGACCAGATATAACCTCGCTGCTGATCTTGAGAAGTACCTCCACTCTTTGGTAGTCTGGAGTTAGAAATGGTTGTCATATCTGGTCGGATGCCCCTGTTATTTATCTCAGGATTCTCGACAGGCTCCAAAGGAAGAATCTGTAATGTGATCAGTCCCGACCTGGCAGCTCGACGCCAGCCACTTTCTCACCAACGGGATGTGACTTCCCTTTGTCTATTCTACAAATATTTTCATGGCTTCTGCTCCGACGAGCTTAGCTCAATGATGCCACCCTCCACAAGAATTTACTCGAGCAACTAGACTGGCAACAAGGTCCCACCCTTTTACAATTAAATCAACCAAATTTAGTCGCCACTTTTACTGTAGCAGCTTTTCTCGCACTTCCCGCTTCCCTGACGGTTACAATCTCCAATAATTTAAATGCAATATCGATTTCTATCTCTTATCCACTTGACTCCAGTCATTCTCTCGTTCTTTCCCAATCACCCAGTGTATCTTTTTCATCTTTTTCTTTTTCTTTCTCACTCTACCCACGCAACTGTCTTCACACCGGTATTCCCATCCTTCTCTTGCCCTTTCTCTGAGACCCCCTGTAACCGGTTCGTCTTTTCTCTTCGCTGTCCTTCTGCTTCTTCTCTTATGTAGCCCCTTGAGCACCAGTAGCAGTACCGCTTTACTTGGGGTGAAACGATTAAAAAAAAAGAAAGAAAAAATGATCTCGGTTCGTATGATCATTTGTAATAAAGTATACTCATATAAAATATACGAAATATGACGCACTAAATTATACGAAAGCTTTTAGAGAATTCAGCTTGTCCACAACAACGAACAACCGACCCTAGTGAAAGGTTTACAGAAAAAAAACTGGACTTAACAGCACGAGTATTTTATATATAAATAAAAATGACCCAGAAATCTAAAAGTTAGATTTTGTTAAACTTTATTAGTTAATAAATACGTTTTTAATTTATTGGTTAATAAATATTTTGCCAATTTTTAAATATCTATTTTAAGAGAGAAAATATTGTTGATCCTTTTCTAGAGTAGCATGCAATAAATATAGTCATCTGAAAATTGCAAAGATCTCAGCGCACTGTGATAAAGTTAACATATTTGAGTGTAGAAATTCAACGAAAATGAGTTAATTTTGAGTTTTAATATAATTACTTAAATCTATTAGATTTTTCTACAATTCTTCAACATTTCTATTTTTTCGCTGGAGAGCAAAAAAAAAGGCAATAAAATACAAACTCAGAAAATGTATAATACTAGTAATCCTATCTACATAAAAAATTAATAAATAAAAATAACTAGTTTTTATTTTTGTAACTGAATTCAAATTTTGTTTAAGTATTTGAATCGATCCAATTGATTGGATTATAAGCGTTTTCTGTCCTGATCGCAATTTGCTATTCTTTAAATGTATTTTAAATTTTAAGTTCTTTACAAAGTCGATAACACTGGTCATTATTTTCCTGAAAACTAAGAAAATTACTAATAGACTTCTAGTTTCAAACTGATATTTTGTTTTGTAAAATACATGATACTAACGAGAAATAATGTGAATATTATTTTAAACATTTTACAAAATTTTCTCTGGATTTTTTTCGTAATGTTTGTGGTTCATCATGAACTATGAAATTAAAACTTCGACATTCTGGTCTTCAACATAATTATCTGATTGTACTAGTAGATATAACTATTTGAACTGTCAGATATTTATGTTGTACAGGTGTTGACAGTTGCATTCAGCTACACCAATCTTAAAGTATCAGATTTTGTTCAAAACCTATATATTTGGTTGTAAATTTAAAATAAAATAAAAACCATACTGATGCAAACCAGATAAATTTATGCAAAAGATGAAAAATTCTTAATGTATAAAATCAAATGAGAAAAATTTAACAAAGACAATAAGTAACATTAAAAAGGAAAAAGTAACATTAACAGCAAGAGCTAGTGTATTTTAAAAGAAATACAAAAGATGCTGTTCAAAAGAGTTAATAATCAAACATTACTACTTCCTCGAAATTATAGCTAGAGTTGTAGAAAACTAGCAATTTCAGCATGCAACAGATAAAAAGATAGGTTAAAAAATACTGCTTAACTTTTTTTCTCGGCCATACTGTCTTCTATTTGTGTTTACCGAAATATTTCGTCCTTGTGATAATGAGCACGCGTTATTTTCGGATAATAGGAAAGATGTAAGGCATTTTTTCTAAAGGAGGGGGTTACGTCTTCTTTGGCATTATTTATTTATAAAGCTGTTTCTGATTACTATATGACGTGGGGAGGGTTATAATAAAGATTGTCAAAGAATGAGTTGTCAGTGCATTTCCGCCTCCCACGGACGAATCTTTTTTTCTCTTGCCTGATTCTAATCTTGCGGTATCAGTTACTGATGCAAAAAGGTGGATTTGTTATTCTTTCTTACTTCTTGAGGAGAACGAGGAACACATGACACAGCATTGCTACCAAGTGCACCCACTAACATAAGTATATTTATATGTATTTCTGTTGTAGCTAATAACGAACACCGAGGAACATTAGTCGAGTAACAACCACCATATTACTAATCTAAGTATTGTTGCCTAGATGTGCTGGTCTGTTTTGGAAAAAATAGGAAATTGCCATTTACTGAAAATAAATGACTATAAAGACGCTGATGGCAATTTTTTTTATTTATTATTTTTTTTTATAATCGTGTCGCCCCAAGCAAGACATTTTACTGCCACTGTTGTGCAGGGGGTTACATAGGAGGAATGTTGAGGAGTGAGAGGTTGCAGGGGGCGTCAGGAAGAGAGTAGGAGAGGGAAGAGAGTACTGATGAGAGTGGAGTGGATGTAGAAAAGCATGAGAGAGAGGATGTAAGTTAGTGAGACAGGAAATGACTATTGACTTTACATTTAAATTCTTGGAGATTGTAACTGTCAGGAAAGCAAGTATGCAGAAGAGAATTCCACAGGCGGGAAGTGCGAGAAAAGAAGCTGATGGAGTAGAATTTACGTTTACAATTTATTGGTTTCACAGTAAAAGGGTGAGGCCTAGTTGCTAATCTTGTGGCTCGAGGAAATTCATATATAGGGGTACCAGTGAGCTAAGTTCATCGGAGCAGAAACCGTGAAAGTATTTGTAGAAGAGACACAGAGAAGCCACACTGCGTCGGTGAGAAAGCGACTCTATTGTAGCTGCCAAGACGGGATCGATCACATTACAGATTCTCCGTTGGATTCGGTCGAGGACACCTAAGTGAATAGCAGAAGCACCAGACTAGATATGGCAGCAATACTCAATGCACGGGCGGATGACATGTGCAGGATTGTTTGGGACGGGAAAAACTTCCTGACCCTACACAGAGAACCAACTTACTTAGCAGCGGATTCAGCTATGGATTCTATATATTTATTCCACTTGAGGTCTGGTGTGAGAGTTAACTCGAGGAGGCGCATTGTTTCGCTTTCAGGGAGAGAAGCCTGATCCATGTTAATGGGCGGGAGGAACGATTGTCTGCGGTGGTTATTAGATAGCAGCTTCGTTTTGGAAGCATTAAAATTTACGAGCCATTTCTTGCCCCAGTCCACCACGGATTAGAAGTCCTTTTCAAGCTCGCAACGAGGTTTCTTTTTCAGCCTCGGTAGATTTTTGATCGAGACGAGAGTAAACCGTAGTGTTGTCAGCATGCCCAAGTGGGCATCTTGGGATTTTATTACATCAGAGAGATCCTTAATATAGATAAGGAAAAGCGTAGGAGTCTTGAGGGACACCCGCATTCATGTGATAGTATTGGGAGGCTTGTCCATTCAATACCACCCTCATTGCAAGGTTTGAAAGGAAGGACCGGATTAGGTCAAACAATTGTCCAGTTATACCATAGCCCTGCAGCTTGCATAGAAGGCCAGCATGCCAGACTCTGTCAAACATTTTGGAGATGTCAAGGGCCACAGTTCGAGCTTTGCCGTTTTTGTCGAGGGCCTGGTGTATATACTCAGTGATGGTCGTGAGCATATCAGCAGTAGACCAGATGAAGCGGAAGCCATACTGTTTGTCAGAGAAGAGTCTATGGGCTGTGAGATGTTGTACCACCTCGGCGTTGATAATAGCTTCGAACACTTTGCCAAAGATCGGTAGGAGGCTGATAGGGCGATAATTAGCGGAGTCAGAGGGTTCTCCAATATTTTTATATATAGGAACCACGGAGGAGGATTTCCAGCAGAAAGACAGAAGTTATAGAGTTTAGAGAGAACAGAGGAGATTTATCGTGAATATCGACATTTTGGTTTCGATTGGATACTTTGAATTACAGAATAAGCGAAACGACAATCCTGACACACTGTATAATAAAATTACGTTACAGGTCATAATGTACGGTACTTCGGGTCTACGCTGATTTGGAAATAGCAGGAGGCGCCAGTTAATTTATAAAACGATAGGAACGTATATTCCCGATATCTTGAAAGCCTTTACATACTGGTTGACAGCAGAAATATTTAATGTTTATACTAAAATCTTATAAGAACGTCCACAACAGCGAATGTGGAATGAAAGAGTGCGAGGTGTTCGGATCGATGTGGATCGACAAAGTGAGAGATGTTCGGATTGATGTAGAACGACAGAGAAAAAAGATCGTGTCGAAATGGAAAGAGCGAGTGAGCGGCGTTCGGATCGATGTGGAACGAAAGAGTGCGAGACATTTGTATCGATGCAGAACGACAGAGTGCGATACGTTCGGCTCGATCTGCAACGTCAGTGTGAGACGTTCGCATCGATGTAGAGCGGCAGTGTGTGAAACATTCGGATGAATGTGGAACAACAGAGTATTAAAAAATCTAACTCGAATTTACTAGGCATTGACTGGTTACAATTGGGTCGGTAGATTCTTTATGTGGAAAATTTCATCGTTCTTCAGAGAAAAATATTCTCACTAAAGAAACACTGATTAAAATAAAAAATAAATTCACGAATATTTTCTCGGAGAAGTTTGGAAAATATACAAAGTCAAAAGAATTTTTAAATTTAAAGAAAATGTTATACCAATTTTTAAGATTAACCGTTTTGTACCTTTAGCTGCGTTGGAGTTTATTAACACCGAACTTGATAGGTTAGAAAATAGCGGAATTATTGAAAAAATAGATTTATATTAGAAAGCGATTTATATTAGAAAGAAAAACAATAAGATTCGTTTATGTGCAGATCTTTCAACTCCTCCTACATGTATATCCCTATCAACTTTAGAGGATATGTTTACAAAATTAAATGTCAGTAAATTTTTATCAAAAAATTTTGTAGATATGTCCCAGACATATCTGCAAATTGAAGTGGATGAGGAATGCCAGAAGCATTTAAATATTAATCGACATAAAGATATCTAAAAACTTAAAAGATTATCTTTCAGTGTAAAAGTAGATCCGGGTATATTCCAGCAGAAAATAGATACTATGTTGGCTGGACTAGACAGTACTGTCGCTTCCATAGATGACATGCTTATTAAGAGTGCGGTGAAAAATACAGCACGCAAAAACTGATACAACACGTATTTTATAGTTTGCATGATTACGGGTTAAAAATCAATGAATATAAATTCTTTATGAATCAGTTTAAATATTTAAGTCAGATAATCGACAAAAATGAAAGAACTAGAGCAATTGCCATTAAAATAATGCCTTCTCCGAGAGATTTGGTAACTCAACAATCATTTCTCAGATTAGCAAATTATTATGATATTTATTTGCCTTGTATGTACAAATTGTGATCATCTCTGAATAATTTACTTGAGAATTGGGTACGAAATGGAATTGGTCGGCGGAATGCCTAAAAGCTTTTGAAGGAATTAAAAAAACAACTAAATTCAAAGTTATCGTATTACAAAATGCTACCCGCACCGACAAATAATAACGTCGGATGTGTGTATAAGAGTGGTAATAGACCAAAAATTCGAAGACTGCACAATTAACAGTTTCCCATACCCCAAGAAGTTTGACAAATACCGAAAAATGCTATCATCAAGTTGAAAAGGAAGCGCTTGTTATAATATTTGCTATAAAGAAATATCACAGATTGATATTGGAAATAAAACTCATATTGCAAACTGATCATCGTCCATTATTAAGTATATTCAGTTCAAGGAATGGGATTCCCACTCTTGGGTAACGATTTTATTGAACTATGATTTCAAGATGGAATTCCTATCATCAAAAAAATTGGAACACGCAGATGGCTTGTCCAGATTGTTATCGAAAAGTAAAGAAAATTTTTAAGATATTATGACAATAGATGATAACGGAATTCATACTAAAATGTATATGTTTATTCAAAAAACTATGAATGACGATAAGTCAAAATATTGGCTAAAATGTTTTTAAAAGTATATAAAAATGGAAAAGAAATGTGTGAAGACGGCGTAATAATGTCACGAATGGGAAAGATTATATATAAGGTAAAAGGAAAAAATAGAACACAAAAACATTACAGTAAGTTAAAGAAAAGGGTTACCGGAGAAAGGAAGAACCTATGCAAGTACTCTATAATATTTTTGACGTACCAACACCCCAGAAATTTGTGGAACGTACAAGAACGATTACAAGAAAAAGTTAACCCATGGAAAAACTAGAGGTTGTAAACGTTAAAAAATACAAATTTCAATATGTTGGCGAACTCTCCAGAAAGAGGAGCGATGAATGCTAATAAATAAAATAAAATATTTACTAATAAAAAGAAATTTCAAAAAGATAATTGTTGTAGAGTAAATAATACACCGCTGGTGACACAAAGGAACTCATCTAGACGCTTAAATAAAGAACTCCAAGTGAGTTAAACTCTCGTTGGCGTTAATCTAAAGTATTTATAACAGACGCCACTGCGAGCAGCCTATGCAAGACTTAGTATTATAACTGCTAGAAAGAGTGCTATAACACGGTTATAGACGGACTACAGACCTCTGTTATAAATTTTTTGTTGGAAAAAAGGAATTCCTACAAATAGATTACAAAAGTATCATCTTATTAAATTACATTTTTAGGATTTCTCTGTATTTCTGAGATGAGGTAGACTTTACACTATTTACATTATTCGGACTATTGTCTTCATCTTTGTTACCATTTGTACGACGTTTCTGCTGTTTTCCACTCCAGCCTTCTTCAGGTGTTAGGAATTTTGAACCGAACCCTTTATTACGATCACTGGGGTATATCATTCTCATTCCTTTCTGCCAAATCTCTGTGGTAGTCATGAATTATCTCCCTCTTACCCGACTCTAAGTTACTTGTTCCCCACTGCTGGGCCATGTGGATATAGACGTTGGCTGGTTCCAGTGACTTGACCCAAAGAGTCGTGAGTTCAATACCAGGCTACAGCAGCCAAAAAAAAAAAAAAAAGCAAAAAATAAAAAAATACAAAATTTTTCAAAATTGTCGAAAAAGTTTGGAAAAATGAAAAAAAAAATGGCAAGACTATTATAAGTTAACGAATTGAAAAAAAAAAGAATTATATACTCAAAGGAAACATGGGAACACAAAATGCATTGGAATTAAAAGAAAAGATTTAGTGAAAAAATGCCTGCAAGAAATAAAAAACCTATGCAAGTACTATATGATATCTTTGACGAACCAACACCCCAAGAATCCGTTGAATATAGAAGTATGAGTACCAGAAGAAGGAAGCATACGAAAAACTCGTGGTTCACTCAAAACGAAAGAAATATAAAGTTCAGTACGTGGCGAACTCCCCAGAAAGAGGACGGAGTGAACACTAGAAATTAAAATAAAATATATAATAAATTAAAGAACTGAAAAGGAGAATGAATGTTGTGGAAGAAATATGTCATCTCAGCTAACATAAATTAATTAGACAAGATGTTTAAAATAAAGAGTTCAAAGAAAGTTCTGGACCATAATTCCACTCAACTTATTAGACTTTCTGCCTTCGGGCGGAGAGAAACCCAGACGAGGCTATGCCGAGAGGCAGATCTTTGTCTGGGGAAAATCAAACAGGAGCCCGACCCTGCCTTACGCAATCTTTGACTGACTGCTCGAATTCCCACGTTAAATAACATATACATCCGGCCTTAGTGTGAAGGTTTCTCGTAAATATCCAGAGTTCCACACAAGTTCGAAACTGTCAGTTGGGCTCGCTGTCTTCGGGCATATTTCAACCACGTACGTGAAGGTTTGGCAAATTTTGAACCTTGTTCGGGTTCCCCCACTTAAAGTGCGACCTTGTAACACATCCCATATCAGTGGGGGACTCAGAGTAAATACCCAAATTTAGGCGCTAACTCAACCTTGTCAGACACTCTACATTCGGGAAGAGAGGAAGCCAAACGAGACTATGACGACGGGCAGAGTCTTGTCTAGAGAAAAATAGACAAGAGACGATCTCGCTTATTCAGAGTCTGGGAAAATTTTGCCCACAATGCTCCACAATAAAAATCGACTTGTTATTTGTGGGGTTCAGTCTACAGACAGAGACTCCATTGAGAAGAAAAGACAGGTTTAGTGCCCGAACTCACATATGCGGAGGCTGGGCCAATTTTGATAGTTGGTTTCCGAGCTCGGGTTCCTCCCGACTTTGTGTTCCATCTCATCTCAGCTGGGCGGAGTACTCAGACTAAATATCCCGTTCAACTCGAACTAAGTCTTGTCAGACTCTCTGTCTCCGGGCGGAAAGGAACCCAGACGAGGCTATACAGTAGGGTAGAACCTCGTCTGGAGAAAAGTAGACAAGAGCCAATCCCTCTTATGCGAGGTCTACGGGGAATATATTTCCGAGCGTATGTGTTTGGAACGTTCCACATTAAAAACTGACCTTGTGTCATATTTCCTTTTGTGGTGAGGCTCGGGTAAATAATCAAACTTCAACTTGAACTCGAGCTTGTCGGACTGTCTGTTTGATTAGAGAGAGAGGGGGAGGGAGAGAGAGAGAGAGACAGTAATCTATTCCAGCATAACTCTAACAGCTGCGCTAATAATTGTTCATTGGTATATAATTGTTTAACACTATTCCGTTTTTGTGTCTTTATTTCTGGCTTAACGAACCACAATAACTTGGTGACGAAGTCACAAAAATAAGGCTCCTCATCCGAGAAATTCAGAAAAATATTTCTTGTCTCATAACTTTTTTAGTCAAATTCAAACAACGTCTTCAAAGTTATATATAAGAAAAGTACAAAAAAATTAAACTATTTTTTTTTTATTCACAAGATAATTTCAAGATAAAACGTGTCTTGAGATGTGGGTTATTTGTGTAGAGAAATAAAAATATATACAATATGACAACAGACAAAATGAAAAGTCCCTTATCCGAATCAAGTTCGGATAACGAATCAGAATTGTAGACTTACTTCCCTCAATATATAGTAATGGAGTCAGTTGAAGAAACTGTTATTACAAAACTATCACCACTTAGAATTAAAAAAAGAATATAATTTCAAATTACTCCTATAACTGTTTTTAACAGTTATAGGACTAATTTGAAATTATATTCTTATAATTAAATAACGCAATAATAATTCAAGTAAGTAAATATTTATGCTGCCTTAAGTCCAATCCCCAAACATTAAAAGGACTTAGAAAATTCCTCAACTTATCGTCCAATCGCACTCATGAGTTTCTTATGCAAAACGTTTGAAAGGATTGTTGATAATAGGCTTACTTGATTGTTGATAATAGGCTTTCTTGAAGGTAATAATAAAATTACAAATTTCCAATCTGACTTCTAAAAGAGCAAAAAGCACAATCGATCACCTGGCTCGACTTGAGTTTTTTATCTTGAAATTCTTTCATAAAAAAGAAACATTTAACGACAGTTTTCTTTAATTAAAACAAGATTATGACATTTCTGAACGAACCTTTATTGTTCATGTTGGTATCACACCCACAAACTTATATGGACAAAAACATGGTTGTCCCCAAGGAAGCATATTATCGGTAATACTCTTCAACGTCAAATAGCATTATTAAATGCTTAAACTATGGAGTGGACGATTCACTGTATTTAAATGACTTTTTTTAATATGTTACAGATGGAAAAGTATGAATACAATTGAATAGTAACTCCAACAGTGTTTCAATAAAGTAAAAAAGTGGGCCACAGAAAATAAATTCAGATTCTCCAGATTCAATGTATACACTTCTGCCATTTTCGAAAACTACACCATAATCCTGAATTAAGACCCAATGGTATAGAAGGGCATATAGTAGATCAATTGGAGTAGATAGACTAAACTATCGCCCGGTTCACACTCCACTCACGTCTATTAAACAGGTGTAGAGGCTCATCCCTTGTTCCCTGTTTAGGATGTGGTTTCCGGCTTTCTCTTTTCCAATTTTTTCACTTTTCTTTTTTTTCTTATTTTTTCAATTGGAGTAGATAGACTAAACTATCGCTCGGTTCACACTCCACCTACGTCTATTGAACAGGTATAGAGGCTCATCCCTTGTTCCCTGTTTAGGATGTGGTTTCCAGCTTTCTCTTTTCTAATCTTTTCACTCTTACGTAGCCCCCTGCACATCAGTGGCGTTACCGCCTTGTTCGGGGTGATATGATTAAAAAAACAACATACAAATATCCAGGAATACACTTTGACAAAAAATTACCCAGAAAGATTTGATACCATCGATCACCAGTGTCTGCGACTCGTTTCAGGAGTCTACAGTATTTCCCCAAATAAAAACTTATACACCAAAGCGCACAATCCACCTTTGACATTAAGACAACATAACAGCATTACAACATTGCATCAAACTTTGTTCAACCCCATTAATTCAGTATACAACTATGTTCTTCATCCTTAATACAAAGAATTATATAATTTATATAAAGGAAAATTTTATTAACATCTTGCCATCCACATTGAAAACAATTTCAACGAGCTCTAAAGAAACACTTCTCTAATAAACAAAACTATTCTCTTAAAAACTCCTCGCTGGTCAATAAAATAGCCCAATATTAGTTCTGACAAAAAACTTCAAAACTGGAACTGACACATGTGTATTCATGGAAGAAATTAATATCTTACAAAAGTATACAAACTGTAAGTATATATCAAAGACTGCTCAGATGTTCAGCGATACTGAACGAAACCACACTTCAAAAGCGTCAAATCCTCAATATTTAGTGCAGAAGCTATGCCAATAGACTTAGCATCGAATATTATCACAGATGGTGAGTCAGACAGGTTCATTATATTCTCAGGCTCCCTATCCGTTCTTACATTATTGAAGTAAAAATCTGACCAATGTTGTAATAACCAAACTTTTAAACAAAATCAATATATGTTGTAACCAAAAACACATCATACTCTGCTGGATCCCTAGATATATAGATATCCATGGAAATGGAAATGCAGATAAGGCAGCTAAAGAATCACTAAAAATGAATATATTAAAACCAAAAGTCACTCACAGTGATTTCAAAACTGCAACTAATTCCTTGTATATATAATTGACCTACTGATAGGAAAGTTACCATCATATGTCCGAAGCTCTGCTCATTTCGTGAAACTTATCAAAGATGTTCTCATCTAATGCAACCAGATGGTTGGCCTGGAGTTGATGAGTCTTCTCACCGAGGTACCCACGGTGGAGATACTATCAGTAGTCAGGGACAAACTGGCCTTGGACTCATCCCTAGGAGAACATACCAGTGTTCCACTAGATAACATAATAGAGATGCTGACTTTCTGCACACAAACAACACACTTCGGAATGGGATCAGACATATATCAGCAGCCATTATCCCCATCATTCGCGAACATATACATTTAATACTTTGAAGAGATGGCATTAGAATCCACAGCACTATGGCTGAGATACGTTGATGACACCTTCATACTCTGGACATACCAGGAAGAGGTCCAGACCGCTACTGGATCATATGAACTCAATAAGATCATCGATACATCCACAATTGAAAGAGAGAACAACAAACTAGTATTCCTGGATGCACTAATATCTTGAACAGAGAGGGGGTTCAAGACATCCGTATACCGCAAGTCAACATTCACGAGACATTACCTCAACTTCAAATCTTACCACCCTTACATTGTAAAGAAATGGATCGTCCACTGCTTGCAGCATCAAGCAAATGTCATAGCGGCAACCCAGAGACATGCAAACAGTAAATGGTCAGTATAAGCAGTAACCCACAACGTAAAAATTATACAGGATACATAACAACATCTCCAATGAATGTAGAAGGGAGGGTGCATGAAGATAATAACTCTCAGAGAACAACCTCGGTCTGCCTACCCTATGTGAAGGGGATAAATTACAAAGGATTTGTGGTCCATATAACATCAGGACAACATTCAAAAGTTGTTCTATACTTCACAGATACCTCTCCCGAATAAGACCTCCAGTGAAGGATAACATGACTAAGGACTGTGTGTACGCCATTCCATGTGGTTGTGGAAAGAAATATAAAGGAGAAACGGGCCGCCTCCTTAAGGTAAACCTGCAAGAATATCGAAAGGCAGTAACACGAGGGGAGATAGAAAAATCAGTCATAGCTGACCACATATGGAGGAAGGAAGGGGTCACCGCCACCTATGGGATGAAGCTGAAATAATTGATAAGAGAACACCACTGGAAACTACGTAAACTTAAGGAATCAGCGCATATGATAGGCTACAAAAATCTCCTAAGTCGACCAAGTATAGAAATGAATACAATATGGGAACCAGTAATACGGTGTGCTAGAGAAAATCTTTAGCATCAAAAGATTGCAACATATGTTCTGGTAAAAAATATGTACTGAGAGATATTAGGTTTATAAATCCCAAAATTTCATGTACTGATGTTTTCATGGAATTATATACCCCAGTGATCGTAGTAAAGGGTTTGATTCGATATTCCTATATGAGTAAGGCCAAGGCGTACAACGTAATAATAGCAATAAAGATAAGAAAAATAGTTCGAACAATGTAAATAGAGTAATTAATACATATATTTTTTAAAAGTGGCAATAGTTATAGAATAATAATAAATGACGGAAAATTAAACCTACACTTGGTATAAGACACCATAACACCAGGGTTTCTCAAAGAGAAGAAATAATCTTAGGAAGAATTATAAAGGGTCTTACACATTCATTTCTTCTAAAATATGAGGATCCACCTAAATGTCATTTTATGGTGAACTGGGCCGAATTTGCCTCTATCCGTATATGAATATATATAAGGTGAAGAGCCTTAAAGAACTTTTCAAAATCGTTAAGAAAATTCTGGAATTTGAACACTTCTTACTGATTTCACTTTCAACACCAGTATCATTTGCACTACTGAAAATTCATATTTCTCATCTGCACACATTATTCTACATTTTCGATATATTTCAATAGAGATAGATTTACAAATAGATAAAATGTCATCAGATGAATGCGTAGCTATAACACTTATAGATTTTCTGTGTGTCATGTCCATTACAATGACGAATCCTGGCAGGACTTCTAGTTCTTTCAGAATTACTTCGCTGCATCGGTTGAATAGGTTTGGTGTGTCTTACACACCTTTATATTTTTGTGTATCTGCTGAACTCTTTTTCTCTTCGTATGCAGGCGGTTTGCAGCCAGTACACGTTTTTGATTATTGTAAAGTCTTTGCCCGAACATGTGAAGGTTGCCGAGAACCTTTATCAAATCTTTATGGCGCACTTTGTCAAATGCCTCTGCCTAGTCTATAGATAACAGATATACGTTATTCTGCATTTGTATTGACTTTGTATTTATTGCTCATTCTGGGCATAAATATCGTGTTCCCTTTTCCTGTGTCCTTCGCGAAATCGCACTGTTATTGTCCTCTTTCAGGCTTGTTTTTGCTGTGCGCTCCATTTATCAGAATTCGGATGATGAGTTTTGTTATTAAGCTGATTGTTTGATGTGGTGCATATTCGTTTGCGCCTGGCTTCTTAGGGGGTGCTATGAAAATTTCCACTGCTGTAGATTTCATTTATTATTTCTGTAATTTTTTCTACGTCGAAATCGTCTAAAACTGTTAGTATATCTATTACAATATCGCCTGGCCCTGCTGCTTTGTTTCTATTCAGTTTGGTTAGTGCAGCTTCCACTTCGGTTTTTAATATTTCTGATCGGTCGGTATTTCTGTGTATTGTCGGTTGCTCTCTCTTGTCGTGGAAGAGATCGATATATTCGTTCCATCGCTTTTCTCTTTCTCTTTCTCTTATGTGAGAGTTCCCTCCTTTGATTTTATGCATCCCGTTAATGAGCATATCTTTTGTTCTGTAAGTTCTCTTATTTTTTTCATGTCTCCTTTATTAGTCATGATCAATCTCTCCATTTCTGCGCATTTGTCGTTGAGCCATTCTTCTTTAGCCTGTCTGCATTTGCTGCTTATTTCCTTCTGTAGTTCCTTGTCTGTTGTTACATTTTATTTGTACGTTGTTCCGTTTTATATTCTGTCCCTTGTATCATGTCGAGAATATCATTTGTGATCAACGAATTTTTCTTTCTATGTCCGTTTTCCTTTGGGATGATGTCGTTTGCTGATGTCATTAACGATTCTTTCAGTATGTTCCATCTTGAGTTTTTTAAAAAATGTTTATACAGTGTCCATATATTTTTCCTGTTAGTTAAGGTTGTTCACGACTCTGCCGTATTGCAGTCTGGGAGCTGCTTTAGTCTTTTTCAATCTCCGAAATTTCATACTTAATTTACATATAACAAGAAGATGGTTGCTTCCATAGTCGGTACTTGGATAAGTTTTGCAATGAACATCTGCATTCCTAATTCTCCTGTTTATAGTTATGTAGTCGATAGGGAACGGTAAAACAAAAAAAAGTACTCTTTAATACATCATTTTCTTTATGAATTGTAGAATATGATCTTTTATTAGATTACCGAGAAGAAATTTATATAAATAAAAAAATGAGGCCTAACTCTCGCGCGCCACAACGAACTGTTTGCGTCCAACTTTGCCGCAGCACGTTGACCCGTTCGCATACAACTCTGGCGCACTAGCTCCGATCTAATTCTGACAAGCTCGAGTTCGAGTGGAATTCTGTGCATTTATCCTGAGTTCCCCACACATAGACGGGTTGCGTTATAAGTCGATCTTTATGTGGAGAACTCGAAGGCGAACACTCAGGCGAAGGGTCAAAATTTGCCCAGGTCCCGCTGGATCGGACACTAAGTCTGTCCGTTCTTCTCAGTTGAGTCTCTCTCCCCGTAGATTGAGCCTCGACTAAGCCCAGATCACTTCGTGAGTTCTTTATTTAAGACGTTTTGCCTAGATCATTTGGATTACCGGGAGTTGTCTTATTTAGTCCCAGACTGAAGTCATCATTATTAATACTATTTGCATTCGAACGAATTCTTGTCATCGCAACAACAAAGATGCGGACAATAGGCAATTTATAAGTTTTTTCTAAACTATCAGCTGTTATTTAAAAACAGGCTCTGCTCTCAAATGTAATCAATGTTTTTCTTTTCTCTAAATGAATAAAATATTGACCTACTAGGGATAATCAAACCTTATAACATTTGTTTGTTTTTTATTTTAATGCTGCCAAAGACCATCGGAAAAATCACTCCATATTTTTACTCATTATTTCTTCCATCATGATTAGTTAACTCAACCAAGCGTTCTTAATGTATATTCTGCAACAAAGACAGTTGATTGCAGAATGAAGAAAGGCTTAGTTGTTATGCGACTCTCAAGCGAAAACATAAAATCATATTTCTGTCAATATGTTCATTCAACAGGCAACAATCGTACGCATGACCAGATACTTTAAATATTACAAAGCAAAGTAAGATCGACATGATGAGCTATAGATTAATTTATGACAAAGAGATAGTGATATGCGTGTTTTTCTCATTTTACATCAAGCACATTAAACGATCTATATTACGTCAGGGTCTGACTGTGGTGAGAAATTCATAGTGAAAAAGTTCACTTGTATATTAAAAAGAAAATTTCGATGTCACTTTAGCACGCTAATCTTGTAAAATACCCGTTCACTACAAAACCAACTATAAGAGATACAAAATACAACCGTTCCTTTTTCACAAATCATCTAGTGTTAATACATCACTCAATAAGTCCCAGTCCTGACATATAGATGGCGCCACTAATAAAAATTCATGTGATTTTTATGAAGTAATAACTTTCAAATGGCACGTGACAGAATATGTGCCCAATTGGATTATTAGTTTACATATTACAGTTATTTAAGTCAAGCTACTGTTGAAAATTTTCAAAACAATGGAAAATCGGAATTTTGTGTGTTGATAAAGCATTGCTTTCTGATGGAAAAAATACTGTTCAAGCAAAGCAATGATTTGATAAGCGTTATTCGGACTTTGCTCCGGCGGAAACAACGGTTAAGAGGTGGTATGCTGACTTTAAACGCGGTCGTACAGACGCAAACGATGCTGAACGCTCAGGTCTCCCAAAATCGGCAGTTTTCCAGGAAAACGCACAAAAACTCATTTTGACTAATTGTAAATTGAAGTTGCGTGAGATAGCAGAAAAGTTGAACATATCAGAAGGCAGTGTATTCACTATTTTGCATGAACATTTGTCAATGAGAAAGCTGTGTTCAAAATGGGTGACGCGTTTGTTCACAGCTGATCAAAAACAACAATGCGTCGACGATTCAGAGCGTTGTTTGCAACTGTTTCAATGCAACAAGAAAAAGTTTTTGCGTAAATATGTGACAAGGGATGAAACATGGATCTATGACTTCACTCCGGAGTCCAATCGGCAGTCAGCTGAGTGGACAGCAGCAGGTGAAAGCCATCCGACGGGATCAAAAACGCAAACACCAGCAGGCAAGCTTTTGGCCTTCGTATTTTGGGATGCGTAACGTATTCTGTCCATTGATTACCTTGAAAAAGGAAGAACCATCAATAGCGAATATTATATAACATTACTGGTAAGAAATCGCAAAAACAAAAAAAGAAAAACGGCCACAAATGAAGAAGAAAAGTGATCTTTCACCAAGACAACGCACTGTGTCACAAGTCGATCGCAACGATAGCAAAACTACAAGAATTGCACTTCGAATTGCTTCCGCGTCCACTCTATCCTCCAGATCTGGTTCCCAGCGCCTACTGGCTGTTCGCAAACCCCAAAAGAATGCTCTATGGAAAGAGATTTGGCTCTAATGAAGACGTGATATCGGAAAATGAGGCGCATTTTGAGGCCAAAGACAAATCGTTCTACAAGAATGCATCGAATTGTTAGAAAAGCGTTGGTTATCACTCTAAAAGGAGACTATGTTGATAAATAAAGTCGAATTTTGCCTAAAAGATGTTGTTTTATCAGTTAGGTCCGGGATTTATTGAATGGTGTGTTATAAAATATTAAGGTTTCTGCAATACTTACTCAGGCCATTCATCATTAATAACAATAACCTTTAATGACGAGGAAATTGGTTCCTGTGCTGACCATGAGATGTATTGAACATATTCTACACAATGTATTTTACTCACATTTTCCCGTTCTCCCTAATTCGACCTGTGTTAAAATTTTCGAAGCCTTCTTTCCTTATCTAAGAAATGCCAAAATAACTGACTGAAGTGAAATTTCTATGATGTAGTCCGGTTCTTAATCACTTTAATGAAGAGGGTCAGTAGATTTCGTTGCTTTAGTATGACGCTTGATTATCTTTATTTTTCTTGATTTCCATTCTATTTTGAATATATATTAATTATATACTTGGTAAATTGAAAGAAAAATATCCTCTTGTTTGAGCAAAAGTTGAATGTGGACTCTAATGCATCCATCAGTGACTAATATTCCTACACTATATATATATATCTCACTAAATATATCTCTGAAACAAAATGGTAATGTGCGCTGCAAAAAGACACAGAGGAATTGATATATAAATAATCACATCAAAGCTTATGCTTTAGCTACATTCTGTCAATGAACTTATTATTTGATAAAATTTGACACGACTAGAACCTCTTATAAAGTCTGCAGTGTATAAAAAGTGAAATCTTTTCATCATTCTAAATATGATATTTCTAGTCATTAAACTCCCTTACTAACTACGACTGATAGATATAATATTATTTATGAGTCAATTTTGTTCGTTTGTATTTTTGTATATGTGTGTGGAGGGTGTGCGATTCTTTTCACAAAACCTGGGAAAGGTGTAATGCAAACCAGAAATATTATACTGGAAGCGTCCAGTTTAATGCAAACGTTTTTTTCTAGTTTGCCTTCTAATTGAAGCGTTTTGAATTATCTGTGCTTTTTTAGTTACTGGTATTTTTATTCGAACTTATGTTGGAATAGAATCTACATACTTTCTCTGGGAGTTCAGTAATATGTCTATCAGTATGATCATAAAGACTAATAGTGGATATAGTGCATTAAAATTTTGGGTGTGAATTTTGTCAGTTTGCCCTAAAATATACTAAGAGAGCGGTTTGAACGTTAGCGTCCTACCATTAGACCTGAGTTAGAATCTCCCCTTGTTAGATTATCAAAAAGGTGACTTCTATATAATATATGCCTGGGATGGTGGTCTCAACTTTTTGTGAAGTGCTTAAAAATCATACAATGGTTTAATCCAAGACTTGTGAGTAAAATTGGGTAGATAAAACAGAAAGCCGTCGATGGTTTTCCAAATACAAACTCGCAAGTCATTCTAACTGGGGTTTATAACGTAGTGGCCTTGTTCAAACTCTTGATCACGCCAAGTTGCGCTCTCTCTCTCTCTCTCTCTCTCTCTCTCTCTGAAATTGCAATATTATCATCAGCCATGCGGAGGAAAAGAAAAACAGGTTCTTTAAGACGATTAAAAGAAAACAGTTTTTTTTCTGACAGATTTAAAATTAACAAGCCATTTGATAACACAGTTAACCACAGATTTAAGGTGTTTTTTGAGATCAACTGGCAACTAGACCGTCAGTAGATCAGCACTTGACCTAGAGAAGCGAAAGTTATATTCCTTGTTTGAAAGAAAACCCTGTGAACTCAGAAGCTTGACCAATTCAGAGTTGATAAAAAGGTAGAAGACAAATCGGCCAATAGTTATAATGATCAGACGGTTCAACTGAGTTCTTAGAGGCAAGAATTATAGAAGATTTCCAACAAGCAGTAAAACACGATTTATTGTTCAGTTTAGTGACAAAAGAAGTCATTTCAGAAGTATATTTCTTAATGAATATTATAAAGATACCATCAAATAGAGAACCTGTTTAGAGGTGATAGCCAAAAACAGGGACAGAATTATATGTGTATATCACAACAGAGACTCATTTCTAATTGGAATATCATGTAAAATACTCAAGATATGCTAAGAGTTGTAGAGTATTTATGATCAATTCATTCTGTTTCCTAACTGAATGAAGAAACGAGGGATAGATGGCTTACTCTTATTTAACACACTATTACAGAGCTACCAGTAGTCATGAGATCAAAGACTATATGATGCCTCATTCTGTCAATGAACAAAGACTTAGCCTCACAAAGAAGCGTTTGTTATGATCAGAAAAAAGTTATACCTGTGGACTATAGCGGCAGGTGTGAACAAAAGAGAAGATAGTGGCTTCACCTGGTATTTCCGAAATCGCACAAAAGCATCGATACCGACGTTTACACTATAAGGAACGTCAGTGACAAATTCTCAATTATTAATTATTAAAACACACACACACACACACACACACACACACACACACACACACATACATATATATATATATATATATATATATATATATATATATATATATAAAATCGCTTCAATCCTATAGCCTTTCTTGTCAGGTGAAGTTTTAGAAAAGACATTCAGAATAAAGCAAATGACGAAGGGAATTTTTGTTAAACGCTTCGTTGCTCAGCAAACAGACAGAAAAAACTCCTCCCCCCACCGATCATCATCAGCACCAGCAACAGAACAGTAGCAACAACATCAAAATGAGTCATACATTCAAGGGTGATTCAAGTTCAATGCAGTTTGCTTATTTTTAAAAGAGAGTCTGTAACTAAATCAAACTTGGTCTAGATTTGCATGTCTTGTCTTGAGATCACTCTTTCTTTGCATTCGTTTTTGTTATTCTTGCTTCGTTTGCCTGCCATTTTTCGCGCTCCTGTACACACGCAGTCATCCTCTCTTGTCAGAAGCTATTTTCATATAAAACAGATATACCTGTTTCAATTTTAGGGACATGTTCAAATCATCAGTTGATGATTTCTCTGTCGATTATACACACTCATATCGGATAGCGCGCGCTCAGTGGTTTTAAAACAATGTTTTTCTTTTCCTGGCATCACTATAGTGTATACAGTTACCACCTCTGATTATTTACATCATCAGTGATAATAATGGTCGTCTATAATCTTTCCGGTTAATATTGTCAATTATTTTTAAATAACCAATGAAAAGTTTATCACGTCAAGAAACGAGTATTTGTTTATTGAAATACCAAAAATTTTACAAATATTAGTTAGATTTTTAGAACTTTTAACTTGCGCAACAAAGAAAGGATTACCTTAGGGACATGGACTGTCAGGACGCTCAACAACTGTGGACAACTAGAGAATATGTCAAGCAGGAGATGAACAGACTGAACATCAATATTCTGGGAATATGCGAAACCAGATGGTCAAATAACGAACACATCAACAGCGACAACCATAGAACAATATACGCTGGAGGCAAAAATAACGAAAAAGGAGTCGGCTTAATACTGGACAAAGAAATGAAGAAATATGTTTTGGGATATTGCCAGTTCTCCGAAAGAGTTCTCCTGATCAAACTGAAAGGGAGACCGTTCAACATAGCAATTGCAGTCGTCTATGCACTAACAACGCAAAGCACTGAGAAAGAAATTGAATATTTTTACTCCACTCTAGACAATGCCAAGGCTCAATGTAAAAGCCAAGAAATCAGAATCATCATGGGAGATTTGAATGCCCAACTTAGCAAGGGAGGGGGAAGGTATGACAACTGGCAACTTTGGTTTAGGAATCTGCAACGAACGAAGAGAAAGATGGTTCCAATGGTGCATAGAAAATGCTCAGGTAATAACTAACGCCTGGTTTTAAGAACACCCACAACGTCTATGGACATGGAGAAGCCCAAGAAGTTACACGAAAAACCAGATAGACTACATAACCATAAACAGGAGATTCAGAAAGGCAGTGGTACAAAGCAAAGCCTATCCAGGCGCCGACTGTGGAAGCGACCACGTCCCAGTCATCTGCAAACTAAAAGTGAAATTCCGGAGACTGAAGAAGCCTAGTGCAACACCAAAACTGAAATACAACACGCTCGTGAATGACATAAACCTACAGAAAGTATACACTAATAGCGTGAAAATCAAATATGAAAAAGAAATTAGAAAAGGATACTCAAAATGGGACTCGCTAAAGGAAGCAATAGTGACATCAGCAAACAACATTGCCCCAAAGGGAATGAGGCAGAAGAAAAAACGAGTGGATGATTGAAGAGATTCTCAACATGATGCAAAGGAGGCAGAAAATGATATCAAGACATGAAATGGAGTACCTGGAAGTACACAAGAAAATAAGAAGAAAATGTAGACAGGCTAAAGAGGAATGGCACAATGACAAATGTGCAGAAGTAGGGAGATTGAACAGGAATAATAAAGCAGACATGCATAAAGAAATAAAAGAACTGACAGGACAAAAACCTGCTCTTCAACAGGATGTATAAAATCTAAGGATGGAACAATCATATTGGAGAAAGAGGAAATACTCCAACGATGGGAAGAATATATAAAAGATCTTTTCCACAAGAGAGAGCAACCGATAATACACAAAGATGAGGACAGACCGGAAATATTAAAGTCTGAAGTGGAATCTGCAATAGCCAAACTGCATAGAAATAAAGCAGCTGGACAAGACGGCATAGTCATAGAGCTGCTAATAGCCATGAAAGAATTTAGCATAGAGAAAATTACAGAAATAATAAATGAAATTTATAATAGTGGTGTAATACCAGATGAACTCGGCAAGTCGATCTTCATAGCACTGCCTAAGAAAGCAGGCGCAAACGAGTGCGAACTCTACAGAACCATCAGTTTAATGAGCCCTATAACAAAACTGATCGTTCGAATCCTGATGAATAGTGCGAGAAGCAGAATCAGGCCAGAGATAGGACAAGAACAGTGCTGTTTCGTCAAAGATACTGGAACAAGGAACGCCATATTTATGATTAGGATGTTCTCTGAAAGGGCTATACAAATGAAGAAGGACTTATACCTGTGCTTTACTGATTATGCGAAAGCGTTTGACAAAATACGCCATAAAGAATTGATGGCGATGCTCGGCAGCCTTGACATATTTGGGAAAGACTTAAGAGTAATCAAGAATCTTTACTGGCAGTAAACGGCTTGTATATGGACAGATAACGAATTCAGCAGATATGCAAAGATAGAAAGGGGCGTAAGACAAGGATGTGTCTTTTCACCAAATCTGTTCAACTTGTACAGCTAAGATATTTTGAGGACACTAAATGTTATGCCTGGATTCGTCATCGGAGGCCACAATTTAAACAATCTAATGTACGCAGATGATACAGTGCTGATAGCAAATACAGAAAGGAAACTACAAGACCTCCTACAGAAATTAGCTGAAGAGAGTGACAAGAAAGGACTACAAATAAACTGCATGAAAACTGAATGCATGGCCAGCAATAAAAAGGGCAGCCCAATATGCCAAATACAAGTCGGGGATACTAAAATCAAGCAAGCACAAAACTTTCAATACCTGGGAAGTGTTATAACAGAAGACAGAAAGTGCGACACAGAGATCCGAAGTCGAATTGGCATGGAGAAGGAAGCATTTCAGAAGTTGAGTAAAGTATTAAGAAACAGAACAATTTCGCTAGAAACAAAGAATAGAGTACTGGATTGCTATGTGATGTCAGTTCTTTAATATGACAGTGAATGCTGGACAATATTATCAAAGATGAAGGAAAAACTTGAAGCAACTGAAATGTGGTTCTACAGAAGGATGCTGCGAATATCATGGATCGAACATGTGAGCAATGATGAGGTTCTGAAAATGATGGAAACGAAATGAAAATTAATACTGAGCATCATAAATAAACAGCTGAAGTTCAAGTGGATGATGGAACGAGGGTTTCATGGTGTAACAGAAAAAGGCGTGCTAAGAGCCACCAGGGATAGGAAGACGAGGAAAGCCATGATTGCTCACGTCCTGTATGAACATGGCACATAGAAGAAGAACTCTCCTTAAAAAAACATTTATTTATTATCCTTGTTATTAAATGAGGAGAAAAAGCATGTTGTAGTGAAACACATTTCAACACATTTCAACTTTCAATCCTTTCATTTGATTGTTTATTCATAACTTTAAAATGCACGGTATTCAAAGATCAACATCTTATTCATCGAATGCGTTATCGGAGATATAATCAGTAAATAAAAAAAAACCTTTGTGATGCAATATTATGTTTTTTCATTACTTGCCCAAAGTGTTTTTTTTTATTTTTATTTTTGGTGTAAGAATACAATCTGCCATTGGTCGAGATAAAGTCATATGACAACCGCTTGTGACGTCATTCCTGATAGTGACCCAAGTGCTTGTCAGATATTCAGCTAACAGCAACCGAGGTTGAAGGTTGTTCCCTTCTGCCCAGGCCTTTAGCCCAGACAGAATCTGCCTACGGTCATGTTCCGCCGAAACATAGAAAATCCTCTTGTCACATTGGGACATAGATGAATCCTGCCGTTCCATTGGGACATAGATTAATCCTCAAGCACATAGTGCCCTTCCGTTGGAACCTAGATGATTTCTGCTGTATCCCTTTGGGATATAGAACTTTTTAGCCCTAAAACTTCACTCTTTTATAAGAGATGGAAATGTATAAATTTAACCAGAATCCTTTCTGAAGATTACACGATATTCGCGTTGGTCCTGAACAAGCATTTCGACGATTCGAAACTATCAAAATTGAGTGTGAATAATCCCAAGTGTCTGACATTTGTTCAGGGACTCGTTTCAGATAATAACGCTGAAATTAGACGTAGAGTTCTGAATAAATTGAAAAATGATCTAAATCTTACTCCCCAACAAATAGCGGAGGACTGTCAGAGATTCGTAAGCGTACGCCAAGATTCGAAAAATATCGAGGAATCTGGCATGGCTCACATAAGAAAAGAACGCCAGAACAAAAATAAACAATTTAATTCTCCCTCTAAATCAAACCAATCAAAAAAGAAACAAGACAACTTGCCACCTAACCCTTGTTCCTGTTGTGGGTCATTAGACTGCCCTTACCGCAATACAAAGTGCCTAAATTGTAGCCGTGTCAGGAAAAAGTTTAATAGCTGCGTAAAAAACACAAAATCAAATGAACAAGACGAATTAAACATTAGGAAATACGTGCAAGTAAAAATCCTAAATAAAAATATGAAACTATAGTTTGATTCTGGTTCAGATTTGACAATCAGAAATCTAAACATTTGGAAAGATTTGGAAAAACCAACCTTGCTAAGAACTAATAAAATGGTCAGGTTCGTGACAGGGGATAAAAGCAAATTTAAGGGAGAACTTATGACTAATGTAACTTTTTAGAAAAAGACGTTAAAACTAAAAACGTTTGTATTAAAGAATACAAAAGATTTAATCGGCATTGATTGGATGGTGAAATTTAAGTTGACTGGATAGTGAAATGTAATTCATTTTGCCAAAACCTCAAAAACTTGATCACCGAGGCAAATAATCTAATAATCTAATCTGGAAGTTTTTTTTTTCCGGTGGCCTTGGTCGGTGTCATAAAATGACAGCAAAATTCGAGTTAAAGATGACATCCAGCCAGTGCTTAAGAAAAAAGAAAATGTGCCTTTCGCCTCTTTACCACAAATAAATGAAGAACTCAACAGAATAGAAAGAACAGGTGTCTTGTCGAAAATTGTGTACAGTCAATGGGCTTCACCGATCGTGTATGTGAAGAAGTCAAACGAGATCTGGGTCTGCGCTGATTTAGCGACGGGGCTTAATGAGGCACTCAAAGACTATCGATATTCTTTACTTAGACCGGAAGATATTTTCGCGAAACTAAATAAAGGGAAAGTTTTTTCAAAAAATGACGTCAGTGATGCGTATCTTTAAATTTGAGGTTGAGGAAGAATGTTCTAAGTATCAACACCTATCGTGTGTCGTACAAGTTCCAATGTCCACCGTTCGGAGTAAAGATTTCCCACAATTAATGGACTGATTGACCTTGACTTCGCGGTTGCATATTTGAACAACATATTCAAAATGTAGAACACCATAAGGAACATGTTCATAAAGTCTTCTCAAGAATTCAGGTTCAAATTGAAAAAAAACCTAATGCGACTGTGTGACACGATAACTAGGCATATATGTATTTTATTATAATAGATTAAAATAGAAAATAGATTAGAAAAGAAAATAGTTTAAAAACATATTTAACAAAAGTGAAAAAGAAGAGGAAAAAAATAAATAAATAAACGCTTTTTCTTTTATGAGGAAAATTGTCCTCCGGTAAATATTTGACTCAGTGATAAAGTTCAGCAGGTAGGTTTTCGATGACCCGGTCAAAGGCTGTCCTTTACTGTATCTTGACCACACACTAAGCCTTTTCCAGCGGAAGCCTTATTAAGATAAAAAAAAAAGATAACTGAAATTTCAGACTTACAGTCGCCGGTGTTTGTCACCGGTGGTCTAAGGCATTTCCGGATTTCCGGATTTCCGGTCAATTTTGGATAAATTCAGGTAATTTTTCCGAGTCAGTTAAGAAAGTGAAGGGAGTCCGCCGGGTGCGAGCTTGAAGTAAGGCTCTCCGTTCGTCTTGTTTCGTTCAGTTCGGATTTGTTAATTAATTAGAGTTAGAGTGTCACATTCGCCTGCCCCAACCGAAAAGGCTAACTCTAAACGAATAAAGCATCCTTTCAACTCATCCAAGTTGTGGAAGTTCGTTCCTTTATAGTTCAATCTTGTACCCCCAGCTGTTCGGCAGACATTTTCTACAAATTTCCGGCAACATCACAGCGTGGATAACGGCCGCCGGAGAAAATTGTTGGGACGGACCATTGGGGTGTTACAACTGTTTTTATGGAGAGGATAACATTGGGACCCATTATCGATAAAGATGACATAAGACCAGATCCAAAACGGCCAAGGAAATACCAGCTTCCGAAAAATATCTCTACCTTACAAGTTTTTTATGATTGGCAAACTACTACCAGGTGTTTATACCGAATATGCACAACTCACGTGCTCCGTTAAACTTTTGAAAAAAGCCAAGGACTGGGAGTGGACACCTGAATACTAATAAGCATTCGTCAAAATAAAGTAAGTTTTGATGTCGGACTTGTTTCTCACCCACTATAATCCAGAGCTGGACATTATAGTTGTCAGTGACGCCAGCTTGTATGGCATTGGAGCATGTAAGATGCCAGATGGATCTCATAAAGCAATAGCTCATGCGTTTAGAACACATCTTCCTGCAGAAAAGAATTACTTGCAAATTGAGAAGGAGTCGTTAGGGATTATTTTAGCAGTAATGAAGTTTCACCGGTACATTCCTGGTAGACACTTTACATTGCAGACGGACTATAAATCGTTACTGACCATCATTGGTTCTTAAAAAAGGTCTGCCTGTGCATACAGTAAATAGACCGCAGAGATGGGGAACAATTAAATTATAACTTTAAACTGGAGTTCCTAACGTCTAAAAATCTCTGTCATGCTGACGGACTGTCCAGATTAATTCCGAAACACAGAGAACCTTTTGAAGATATTGTGACTGTTTTTCTCCGAATAGGAGAATTTAAAACCACATTATTTAACACAGTAAGGGAACTCCCTGTAGCTTTCGACCAAATCAAACGAGAAGCTCTAAACAATGAATTTATCAGGCAAACCAAAATTAGGCAAACCAAAACCAAAATTGTGCAAAGGACAGACTTTACATATTTTCTCTTTATATGACGAAGTATATATACTGAGCGAGTCGTCATTCCCACTACAAGGAAGAATTCTGAAAGATTTCCATGCTGGCCATTCAGGGATTACAAATATGAAAAGCCTTATGCAATTATGTATACTGGCCGAACATGAAGGATATCGAAAACATCGACGGTCTCCGGCCATTAGTCGTGGTGGCTTCGACACAGTAGCTGGTCTTCAGGTCGTCTATTACAACGTGTTCTTCCTCGCCCACGCTGTGAATTTTGATCCCAAGGATGTCACGTTAAAATCTTGCTAGCTGTCACTTGTGCACGCGCACAATTGGGTTAATGAAAATGGTACCAAAAGTAAATTGAATGACAACTGAATAAGTTACGGAAAACGTCTTTATATACAAAAAAAAAAAAAAAGAATATAACAGTCGTCAATTTCTTATCTCTACAACGAAGCGAAAGTTTCGTCTAAGAGTAGTATTTGTCTTCTTTGCATCAATTCAAGCTTTTGGTTGGTAATGTCTGTCAATCCAATCTGCACTTGATCCGCACGATTCTAGAGGGTGTAAATGACGACCAGTAAGTCGAGCTGATCAATTTGGATCAGTCCAAGGCCTTTGATAGGGTCGATCATCGGTATCTGGCAGTTGTCCTGCAGGCCGCCGGATCCAAAGCCGACTTCTGCAGGTGGATCAGCCTAGTGTATCGACCCCCAGTGCTGTGGTACAGGTGAACCGAAAGTGGTCGGGCGCGTTTGCGCTGTCTCGATCGGTTCGCAAGGGTTACCCGCTGTCACCTTGGCGCCTTGGCGTTGGAGACTCTTCTTCGTCGACTAAAGGACAGGTCATGCAGTCCTGCCCTACGCGGAATCGCCGACCCTGGTGGGGCTCGAGCCAGTGTTTCTGTGTACGCCGATTATGTATCCATTTTCGTGTCATTCCGGGACGACATTGAGGTGGTACAGAAGGTTTGAGCGGTATGGGAAGGTGACAGGGGCCAAAAGTAACCGGAACAAGTCTTCCCGTATTCGGTTAGGTACTTGGAATGGTGTTGATCTCCCGGGGCATTTCAATTGTACTGACGGACCTGTCCGCATTCTTGAAGTGTGGTTCGGGCTGGATTTCCAGCTAGAGAAGAATTGGTCGGAGTTACTGGCAAAGATGGGAGCGTCTGTCTAGACTTGGCTTCGACGGTGGTTGTCCATGAAGGGGAGGACTGAGATGTGTGTTACATACATCTTGCTCTTCGGTTTTCGGTACTCCCTTTTTGTCGTGACCGTCGGCTGGCGATCGAGAGCTTGTAGTCACCCTCTTGTGGGGCATTGGGTCAACAAAAAGGTCTGTGCCAAACGTCCGTCTCATGGGGGCTGGGAATACCACACGTGGCGAGTCATCGACACGCCTCGAGGTTGGCTTTCCTACGCCGTGTGTTGACAGAGAATTCGATTTTGGAGAGGAGTGTCAGGGAATCCTTCCCTTGCCTTACTATCACTCCTCCCGTTTCGCAGGCTGAACGCCGTCGTAGGCCCCGACATCAATCGGAATTCTTACTCGAGTGCCGAAGTGCCTAGTGGGCCATTCTTCGGTCAATTGACCTTTCCCAATGTCGGAAGCACTTGTATCTGTTATTAGTGGAGGGGGTCGCGACGAAGGACTCTCTACGTGATCGGGTCGGCTTGTCGGTGGCCGAGTCATGCTCGTTTTGGTCTTGGGCGCCAGCGGCGTATTACCTCAGCAGCCCTGAGTTTTCACTTTGCTGGAAATTGATTCGGAACTTGCTATCTCTCAGTGACAGGGCTTTCAGATGGGGCAGGGTGGATATACCCGACTGTCATTAATGTGACCTTGGTTTGGAAGAAACGGCTGCGCACGCCTCCCACCATTGTTCTCAGGTGCGCTTCTTTTGGGACTATGTCGGCGAGTTGACGACTCGTATCGCGCCCGATCTTCTTGTGCCCATCGATCTCGCGCACGCGGTGTAATAATGTGTCGCCCCCATATTCTGAGGTGAAACGGATGGTGTTTCTCACGTTGCTGGCTGTAGCTCGAATTCTTTGAGCATCAGCTCAGGATGAAGATCAGATCTGATAGAAAGTGCTTGATATCGACAGATTTCATCGAAAGGTGGGTAAAAAGAGGAAGCCTGGTTTGCGTGAATGGGGCCAGCCTTGATTTTCTTTTTTGAATTCCTTATGGCACAACGGGGTAGTTATCTGTGAACCCCTTCCTGGTTAAGTTTGACGTCTCTTGATAGTTAATTTGAATGAATGGGTTTCTAGCCTGTTCCCGGCTTTCTCTTTTGTTATGATCCAAGTCAAGATCCAAGTCAACCTCCCCAGTTTGCTTTTGCTCCATTTTTGATCTTGACTCGGTCAGTATTTGATTTTCCCATTCCAATATTTATTTTATTCTCTCCCATTACCTTAGCGAGTGTGCTACTTGATTTCGCCGTTTGGCGGAATACAGCAGCCACTCTGATTTTGTGGGGTGGACAGGTCTTACTAACATTTGTTTATTTTAATTTGAATATTTTGTTATATTTTAGTTCGTTTTGGGTATTTCATCCCCCTCCTCTTTTTCATTTCATTATCATTAAATATTTTAGATATATTTTTGTAATTATTGTATATATTAGCAAATTTTTACTTCATTGGTTTGTTTCCTCTTTTTCAGGTCCCCCTTGTAAATGTGCGGTATTGTGGTGCGTGAAATCTTTCTTTGTTTTTTATGTAGAATCTCTAAACACACCATTTTAACTAATGATAACGGATAATGGGTGCTTAAAAGTATGAGTGATACAAAAGCATGAGGAGTTCTTAAAAGTTCCGGCCCGATCAAGAAGAATGATCTTGGGTCATGAAATATATATGCTATTCCCCACATTCACCTCACAATTCAACACATCTGTATTACCTCCCACTGAAAAAGAAATTGTTGCATCTATATACTGATTAAATACTGATTTAAGGAGTGGTTCGGGCTGAGAACATTTACCACCCCTCGTACTTATAACTACCATTATAACATATTCAGAATTACAAAAGGTACATCAGACAGTACATCAGCTTGAAAATATAAAGTTCTGTAAAAAAATATCTTATTTATCAAACTCAAAAATAAGTCATGACGCTTAACTGAAGAATTAAGAGTGACATCTAGGTTTTGGGCTTTTGCCTTTTATTTAGCGTGTTTTGATGGATTCTCGAGAGTAGTTTCCTGACTGGTGAGAAAATCTTTGGATGTTGCATCTGCTCTTGTCTTCGCAGATCCGATAGGCAGGCCTTGTGTGCTGGATGTTAACAAGAAGGATAATGTGCTTCTTCTTATTGGGTCTTATGCGCCCAATGATCATGCTGAACGGCTTGATTTGTTTCAGCGGATCCAGCCGTTTTTTGACAACCTCACGTCGGGTAGTTTTAACGGGAAATTAGAATGCTGCCCTTGACACAGCTATAAGGCAAAAATCAGGTACTAACAACCCGAACGTGAAGCCATTTCGGGACTTTAACGACGAGTTTGATCTTGTCAGTAAATATCTTAATGAGAAGCCCTGGAAGGTAGACGGGGCTTGGACTAATAGGGACAGCTCGTAGTACGTGGTGTGTTCTAGTTACCTCGACCGAGTCTTAGTTAAGAGAGTCTATGTATTGCTCTTAGCTTGCCCAAACTTTAATTCTATAATTTACACAGCTCATAGGCTCATCCGGATTCGTCGTATAAACTTAGATAAGCCTAAGGTCATGATTGCTGGCAACTGGAAATTGAACACATTATTGTTTGGTGAGCAAGAGCGAAAATTTGCTGCAGTTTGCTGCTGATCTAGCTAGTTTATCAGCTCAAACCGCATATGAGGAAAAAGTGGTTCGGGCCATTTAATCCCGTGTTAGTGTGGACATAGGGCCGAGCTGAAAGTTTAGGTAGTTAGGGCTGGGTTAAAAAGAATGTCTTCCGAAGCGACAAATATGGCCGCTGAATTTACGTGCGGAGGATATTAAGAATGCATCGTAACGATATCGGGTGCGTCACATTGCCGAATAATCGAACCGTGACTACAAACGTGGGTATATGTGAGGCTTTTTTTAGCTGTTCACCAGGAAGCCTGGTCTAAGCACTGCTCAGTTCGACATCTTATGGCTGACTAGAGGTGGTTAAAGCGGCTGGGTGCGAGGTTCACATTACAGAGTCTGAAATCTAGGAGGCATTGAAGCATGTTGGCTGGGATAAATCTCCGCGTTTAGATGGTTTACCCTACGAACTGTACTTGTTGGAACTGATTTTCAAAAACTGGATGAAGAATGAGTCAGGTGTGTGATCAAGTCAATACACAAGAGCAACAAAGTTAGGTAGCTTTCGGTGTTTAACGATGTTAAACACAGAGTTAAATATTTTAGACATCTTAGCCAGTCATTTTTAGGCTGTTCTCTCTAGTCTGATTTGCTCTAAACAAACTTCTGCTGTGAAGAGCAGGACTATTCAGGACAACCTTTATATGGTACGCTTGATCATTAAGCACATCGAAAGTGAAGCCGCACTGATCAATTTAGATTTAGATTCGATTAGGTTGGACATCTATTTCTGTAGGTTGTCCTTTCGGCCACTGGTTTTGGTACATATTTTCGGATCAGACTTCTGTATGCGTCTTCTGGTGCGATGGTGGAAGTGAATGGGGTTCGACCGCAGCATTTCGTATTGCCTCGCTCTATTTATCAAGGCTGTCTGATTTCGACTGTGCTGTACGTTCTTTCATTGGTGCCTTTCTTTCGCAAGTTAAAGATGAACCCGGCCCTACGCAAACTTTCTCTATTTTAGCCAGGTACTTGGATGTGCGTTGTGGTACAGTGGATATCAGCTCGGAACGAGAAACTGGGGAGCCGAGTTCGAATTCCAGTTGAATCCATTGTATTCATTTCAGCGCAAATACCCTTCGGAAAGGTATTAATCTGTCCCTTCCTTCCAGTTATGGGTTAAATAGCAGGATAGACTGGGTTCTATAGCCTTGGTCGGCAACCAGTCTACCGCAGAAAACAATAGCAACCTACTGCGGGATAATCTTCAGCCCAAGCGTGTATCACGTATGGCACTTAACTGACTGACTCCGCCTATACTGATAAGGTTTCGGTTCTTGCGTTGAACAAAGACGGGATTGACGAAGTCAGCAAAGAAATCAGAGGGTACGAGATGGTGACGTGCCAAGATCAACTGCGATAAGTCTGTCGATTTTGTGTAAGATAATTTTTTTCTTCGGTGTATTTCCTCTGGACGGATTAGCCGGTCAAGATACTCAACGTGTGATTCGGCCCCGATCACCTTTTGGAAATGAATTACTCGGAGCTGACACAGAAGACCAAGCTCTCAGTTTATCTGTAGTCTCGGAGGAATCTTTCTTTAAAGTAGAGACTGGAAATATGTGTCTCACACATCTACTCGATTCTCCTTTACCGACTTTTCGTACTTCCATGTGCCATACTAATGACATTAGTAAAGCTCGTGTTCTTGTGGGGAAGCAAAACACCCAATGTTATTCAGGAGATATTCTACCTCCACCCTTCTGAAGGCGCTCTGGGTATGTCTAGCCTTGAAATTTGTCAGCGTACCCTTCGCATCGCGTTCCTAGATCGAATGTGTCAGGATTCAAATGGTGAGGGCGAATTCTGGAAGGAAGAACCGTAAAAACTTCCGATGCCTAAGTAGTGTAGAGAAAGCCCGCCGTTTAGACCGAGGCGTGCTCCTTCTACCGTCAATATCGGATTGCTCTGATGAGCGACGGATAGACTCTCCGACTTATAGGTGTTGTCTCAAGGTCATATATAACGTGTTAGTTCAGGATGAGCTTGGTTTTTTGATACAACAGTCACGCTTCATAGATGAAATATCACTCATGATGAGATATCACTCGCCTGGTTGGTAAGTGGAAGAACCTCTGGATCGGCAAAATACTTTTTTCAGTGGGCTTGTAAAATTCTCCAAACTGCATTCGCTGAGATGAAGAGGTGGAGACACTGGATCACACATTTCTTTGCAGTATCGTAGTTCCGTTGGGCAGATTTATTGAAGATATAATGGTTCGCATTCTGCGCGGAAGGTTTTTCATTCACGATGCCAGTTCTGCCTGTAGCAATGTGATACCACCATTGACGAAGTCTGAACACAATGTATTCTTTTGCTTTCTAGACGTTACAAAAATCGCGTTGTGGGCGAAATGTCAGAAGGAAGTCTGTGGGGGGTGAGAAGTTCACCTATGCACAACAGATCTTGTTTTTTAAGTATCTTTTCAAAGTCCAGATCAGGATAGAAAGGCGAAATCACAATTTGTCTAAAGGTGGGCAAGTTTTGAGCATCTGTGTCGGGTAAGATGGGCTGATTATAGTGGCATTTCTTACAGACGTCACGGCGAGTGCCTAAGCAAAACTTTATGCTATACTCGCTGGAAAAAGAGTTATAATATTTTCAATAATGCAAGATGTCTCTGATGCAATCAATCTTTCAACTTCTTTTCTTTCTGCCCTCAAGAAAAGTCTGTAGGTAATTTTACAATACAATTTATGTAAGTGACCATCCCAGTGCTTATCACCTATCATAATAAAAGAGAGACAATACATTTGATTTTTCATTATTTGATGAAGGCTTATGGCGGAGTCATATTTGATATAACTTTGGTATGTCAATACTTGGCCTGAGGATTAACCAAATATGAAAGATATACAAGTAATTTTTGGAATTCCTTTCAACCTATTAAAAGTTTCTTGGTCCAATTATTTCTAAGAAAGGGGTAAGTCATATATTTTTCTTATGATGAAGAATTATAATAATAGAGAATGGGCAACAAGCTGAAGCAAATCAAAAATTAGTAAAATTTCTAAAATTGCACATGTACTGATATATTTTCCTAATCTTTTCCAGAGATATTTTATTACTTCTACAGTTGGTACATGATATGTACAGCAATAAATGTTTAAGAAAAGTCAGGAAAAAGATGTTGCTATGCCGAACGAACTACAGCTGACTCGCCTTTCTCTCATCATATTATGACTGTTATATAGAATTGCCTTTTCCTTTGCTTAGCTTCCGGTTGAGAATGATTAAGCATCACTCTTCCTGTAGCAAGACAAAGAAGTTATTATATACAAGGAAGCAAAAGACCCACAGATATGGCAAGTCGCAAGCCATATTGTAGGGCTAGAGGTTAAGGATAGGAAATTTTGAGGAAAAGTGTGAGCGATTAGCCTTTATTCACAACTTATTTATGGCATCTTTGCCTGAGATATAAAAAGTAAAAAATGAAAAAATCTCTTTTTTTAGATAAAAAAACAAAACAATATCACGAATTAATCCAAACGAAAGAAAATAATTAGTGATTTTTATCCCTGTATCTTATTTTCGAGATATGAAACATATTGATAAATACTACTACAAATATTCATTGAATATAAATATCAGCTAATTTGTTTTTATCAACACTACCCGTATTGTCAAAAATTGACGCTCATATATATAACGGTTCTCTAGAGAGTTTTATCTAGACAATTAACTCTATTCTTGCATAGATAACGTTTTGTAAATAATCAAAGTTAAAAATATATAAACAACGTTGAAACGGGATAAGTAAGTCATGTTTCGGCATTCTGATCCTTCGTACATTTTAATGGGATAATCTGTTGTGAAATATAATACGGGACATATGCACTTATTAGAATTGAGCAATTTTTTTTTTTTTTTTTTTTTTACTGGAACAAAATATTTCATTACTCTGGTTACGTGGCCAATAAATATAAAGCCAAATTGTTTTATGTTATAGAATATATTCTGCAATAATGATGCATGTTAGAAGTGAACAGGAATAGTCATTAATATTTCTAATTATTTCATTCGTTAGGGAAGTATTATGAATTGTTATTTCAGAAGATTATCTAAACTTGCAGTGGTAAACATGAAAACATTTTTTCAATGGCAAAATTATAGTAATTTTTGCAATAAAGTAGATGACGGATTCAGCTTTTGTGTTTCTCTTGTAATAATATATTTTTTGCAACGATGCTGGTTCAGACCCTACGCTATAATGTAGGTTATATGAAATGCTTGAAAGAGAAAAGAATAACAAGTGAGTGGTATTTCAGATGTGAATTGTTTGTTGTTGGACATTAGCCCACATTAAGTACAAACATATGTTATGTTGCTCTTAATTATGTGAAAACATTGAATGAAGTACCTGACTATGAACAATATTCCATATAAATGTTTATTTTTTGTATATACTCGTATAGGTACCTCCAAAACGTTTCTAAAAAAGAGCATACTATGATGAAATATGGTCCAAAACTTGATAAAAACAAAGTTTTATTGTCAAAATGTTTGTTGTTATTAACAGGCAGGCAAAAGTATTTTTTGATAATTTTATTATATTTTTAATCTTTTTTAGATTTTGCTTAAAAGATTTTGGGTTAAAATTTTGTTTCTTCTGCACCAGCAGATGAGACAATGATTATTACAAAGATTCGTAGCATATTTTTAACGTGGAAAACACATTGTTTTAGAAGTTCTTGCAAAAATAAATAATAATAATCGTATTTCAATTAAATTTTTAGAACTTATTTACAAATGAACGAAATTATTTTTTATTATTTTTTCTAAAGATCTTGGTAAAATGCATTTTCCTATCTGTTAGCCCAACTTAATTTTATGAAATTTCGAGAAATTAAAATTTCAGCAAAATTATTTTAACTAAAGCAGAACTCCTTGGAGAATTTAAATCATCAATTTGTTTTTGTCAGACACCATTTACCAAAAATCAGCTCTGAATCGTAAAATGAAAAATGGAATAAAACTATGACGTTATTTAATTAGAAAAGTTTTAAATGCTTTTATACATAAGACATATTAAGAACAATGTTGTCTTAAGAAAAGAAAATTTTCCATAATTAACGAATTTTTACAGGAATAATTTTATTTTTTTTAATTAGAAAGTTGTGCGCAGAGGTAGAGAAACTGAGCAGGACCAATAAAGCAGAGATGAATAAAGAGTTAAGAGAACTGACAGGACAAAAAACCTGCTCCTCAACAGGATGCATGAAATCCAAGGATTGAACGATAATATTGGAGAAAGGAGAAATACTCCAGCGATGGGAAAAATATAAAGGATCTTTTCTGCGACAAGAGAGAGCAACCGAAAATACACAAGGATGAGAACGGACCGGAAATATTAAAGTCCGAAGTGGAAGTTTCAGTGGCCAAACTTAACAGAAACAAAGCAGCTGGTCCATACGACATTGTAATAGAGCTGCTGATAGCCTGGAAAGAGTTTGGCATCGAGAAAATTACAGAAATAATAAACAAAATTTATAATAGTAGAATAATACCAGATGACCTATGCAAGTCGATTTTTATAGCACTGCCGAAGAAGCCATGTGCAAACCAGTGCGAACTACACAGAACTATCAGCTTAATGAGTCACATCACAAAACTGATTGTCAGAATCTTGATAAATAGAGCAAGAAGCAGAATCAGGCCAGAGATAGGACAAGAACAGTTCGGGTTCGTCAAAGACACTGGAACAAGGAACGCTATATTTATGATTAGGGTGCTCTCTGAAAGGGCAATACAAATGAAGAAGGACTTGTATCTATGTTTTATTGATTATACCAAGGCATTCGACAAAATACGCCACAATGAATTGATGGAAATGCTCAGCAGCCTCGATATATTTGTGAAAGACTTAAGAGTAATCAAAAATCTCTACTGGCAGCAAACTGCCTGCATAAGGACAGGTAACGAATTCAGCAGATTTACAAAGATAGAAAAGGGCGTAAGACAAGGATGTGTCTATTTAGCAGATCTGAAAGAACAGGGCACATAGAAGAAAAAGAATTAAAAGTTCATTTAAGTTTTTAAATGTAAGGTCAATAGACACCTCCTAACACACTAACCTGCTCCCATTCTATCAAACACTCTTCCCATCTGCCCAACCCTCATCCTCGGTATCCGTACTGTCACCTTCCTCCTGACATTCCCTATGTCTAACCACTCCTTCTCTTTACCTTCCCCTATGTAGCCCCATGCGCAATAGTGGCAGTGGAATGCCTTGCTTGGGGTGAGATGATTAAAAAAAAATAATTAAGTTTTAAATCTTTTAAAATTCTGTATTCATTTCAGCCTTTTAGTTTATATTATAATCAAGTGAAAACTATATTTATTAATCATAAATGGAAAAGCGTAATACAAATTATCAAACATTAATATTCTTTAAAAATTTTGAATTTTTTGTGTGTATAAACATGCCGATTTTTGTAAGTACGGGCAAACATAAACAACACAAAATAAAATAAGAGCGATAATTATAGTAAATTTAAAGTCAAAATTTCTAAGCATAATAAAACATGAGATTATGAGATTACGGAGAATATTTTCCTAATTTTTAAAGATTACGAATAATATGAAAAAGCGTTCGCGTAATTTTTTTTTTTTTTAATCGTATCACCCCAAGCAAGGCATTCCACTGCCACATAGAGGGATTGGGTATGGGAAATGTCAGAAGGAGGGTGATAGACGACTTAGGATGTACATAGGGAGAGAGTTGGAGAGAGTGGGTGTGAGTTAGTGTGTTAGGAGGTGTCTATTGACCTTACATTTAAACTCCTGGAGGTTTTAGCCGTCGGGGAAGTAAGCATGCGGTAGGGAATTCCACAGGCGGGAAGTGCGAGGAAAGAAGCTGTTGAAGTAGAAATTGAGGTTACATTTCATCGGTTTCACTGTAAAAGGGTGGGACCTAGTTGCCAATTCTTAAATTATGTTTTACAGAGAGTCTCTGTAGTACAACATTAGACCTGATGTCAACATATCAAAACAGCTACTATAGGGTTAAAAATAAATTTCTGTGATATTTTAAACTTAACGTAAATAATATTTGCTTCAAATCAGATTAATTACGTATTGATTCAGTTAATAGTCTTCAAAAAAATTTCAGAAAAGTAAATTTTATTTCCGGAAGATATTTTAATATAGAGAATTACATTGCAATGAAATACGACTGAAAATGGGTGCAAATAAACTATTTTACAAAAAGACTTTCTTCCATTCAATTTAAATTATTTTTTAAAAATTATTTTAATCATTGTAAACATTAAATTTAATCAATTAGCTCAAACTTAAAACCGAAATAAAAAGAAATATTTTTCATTTTAAAAATTAATTTTAAACCTTGGGCATCGCGTTATTTGTCGAAGTCCCTCTACTCTTACATTATTTCTGGTTTTTGTTTTAATTATTGTGACTATCGTATTTTCCAGTGGAAATGATGCACTCTTCTCAAGCCAAAGTTTGATACTAAAATGTGCTCGTTTCATATGCACGGAAATATTTAAAAAAATAAGTGGCTCAGATTTATATTTGGCAGGATTCCATAGAATCACTGATGAATTTCTGTCAAATTAAGTTACTTTCTCTCTTAATAAGTATGGTATTCTTTTTAGATCAAAGTTGTGATTGAATTTGATTTTATACATGATGGCTAATGCATTTGATAAGTTGTTGTGCATCAGTTCCTTATTTGCGTTCATAGCAAGTTTCCAACACTCTATTATAGGGAATAATTTGTGAGAAATTAGTTTATATATACCTTTTTGATATTGTTAATATATATATATATATATATATATATATATATACACACACGGATACGTATATATATATATATATATATATATATATATATATATATATACGTATCCGTGTGTGTGTTTGTTTTTGTGTGTGTATTCCTATCGCTTCAAATTGGAATATATAAATGACTGCCTTCGGGAAAACTGCCTTCGTTATGATAATTTTATGAGCGTAAGCTACTTAGCTGATATGCTGAAATGGGATTTTTGTTGGATCAGCTACATATCTACAGAAGGTAAATTAATTACATATTGCATTTATTTATGTATCAAAACCATATTGTGAACACTACGCTCATATATATGTGCAAATAAAATTACTTATATATCTATATAGTCATCCGCAGACAGATCTTTTTCACTATATCACAGCTCATCAGTAGAGTTAGACAGCCGATTGCTTTTTACCCAGGATTGAAACCCAACCGAATTGGCGTTAGTCGGCGATTCTACCTCTGAGGTATGGGTGCTCGGTAGAAGGAGGCAGACTTTTTAGCGTGTATATTATTATTATACACGCCCAATAGCTGAGAGTGTTCTAATTCATTGCTGTATGAACGATGCGTATATGCTAGAGTAGCTACTGTTTTTCAAAGTCTACCATTCCTCCAGAGTGCTCAATCAGGGTGTGAGAGCGTAAATAGTCATCCGCAGACAGATCTGTTTGGCTGTAACACAACTCATCACTACGGTTAGACAGCCGATTGCTTTTTACCCAGGACTGAAACCCACCGAATTGGCGTCAGTCAATATATATATATATATATATATATATATATATATACTGTGTGTGTATTTTGGCAGCACTTTTTCATTAATACAGGTTTCATTGAATAATATAGACAACGAAAACTTAAAATTCTAGAAGCTATCTACATCAAACAGTTTTAATCTAACCTAAATAAAATAAATTTCGACACCTCCACTAACATACTTCAATGCCTATAATCGACGGGAGAGGTCATAGTTATTATACCTACCCCCTACACCAGTAGTAGCAGCAATTCCCAGACCAATCCCTCATGCCACTATACACTCAATTGACCAAAAACCCACTACCACCATTCCTTCTCGGCCTACAGCCATGTAAGACACAAAAAATGGACCTGTCTAATTTTCTCTGTATAACTCCACGCTATTAATAATAATTTAAATGTTCTATGTTCACTGAACATTAAATGTTCATCCTTTGATAATGGCTTATGTAAGCCGAAAGCTCAGACCTGATAAAAAAATCAACAATTATTACGATTTCTTGTCGTTATTAAAACACTATGAAGCTAATCAGATCATACGAACGGATCTTACACAAAATAAATAGACAGAACTTGTCTATATTATTCAATGAAACCTGTATTAATATATATATATATATATATATATATACTGATTGTTTAATACTTAGTTTTTGGTCCTAATATGGTTAGACACATTTGTATTAAAAAGTGTTCTTTACAATTATATTGTAGAACTTTTGAATATTTTCCATTTTTAAACGAGTTATTTCGCTACACAGGTATCTACCATGAGTGGTGTCTTCAAGCGATTTTTAGTAACTGATTTTACCTTTTACCGTTTTTCTTTTTAAGAACGCTCTTGTAACGGTGTTTTATTTGAACGTTCACGTGGCAGACAATTTATGAACGCGCATTGTTTAAATTCAAACGAATTATGACGTTTTCATCCATGGTTGTATGAACCTAAGAGGTATTTCTTAGTGTGGATGCATTTAGTCATAATTTCTGTTCTTTCATTTAACAGTTCGTCTTTATTTGGGAATATCATAATTTCTAATTTTTCTTCTTGGCACAGTCTACATATTTGTCCACCGTTGTAAGGCTTGGCTGTTTTTACAATGCTCCACGCTATGTGTGGATCTTTTTCATATTTTGATTTCAATTTCCAGACGTGGTTAGCCAATTTTGTATTGTTTTTTAATTTTCTATTTTAAATGTAGATCTGTGGTTGAACCACCTGGTCTTAAAGGTGTCTTTGGTTGAGCCCAAATATATTTTGTTTTGGTCATATGGGTCATGTACCTGTGCCTTATAAATTATTTCTTTTGTGTTGCAGAGACCTTGAAATGGACATTTATTTTTGTCCCTGCAGTTGCATTCTTTGTTGGTGGTTTTGTTTTGTACGATGCTATTTACACTCCCGATCAAAAATTTAAGACCACTTAAAAATCTTAAAATTTTTTTTTTTACAGATAGATTTTAAACTCCTCCCACTTAAGGTTACCAATACTACAATCTAAAAGGTTATGGAAACAAAAGGCTGCATTCCAAACATTTTATTTAGAAATTTACATTTTTAAAAAAAGCCTTTCTCTTCAGTTAATTCTTATATAGATTCTATTTAAACTAAAAAAAACATGAACACTGACAATTTCCTCTATAATGAAATATATACATTTATAGCTGCATTGTGCCATGCGCTGGACAACTCAGTGTGCTTAATGCTACTGACGTTGGTAATCTCTTGAGGCGTTTTCTGAATACAGTTGGGTAAAAATTGTTCTAATAGACATTATGCCATAATTGATGAATATCTTGTAGCCATTGCAACTTAATAGAGATGATGGAACTGTAGGATTAACTTTCTCTTTGGCTGTTAATACAAATCGTTGACAATAAAGTGGCTTAAAGACTCTATTACTGATCCAGCGGGCATCCACGTCATGAACTTTGCTATTTCCCAATCCCTTACGCAAGTGGTGGACTTCCCCACTCGCTTTCCAAGCACTCCCTCTGGACACTCCTCGTTAATAGATATATGTTTTACCTCTGCACCTGACGCCTGTCAAGTCTCGCAGGTTTGCCCTCTCGGCAACTCCGACCATGCTGTTGTCTCTCTCAACATATCTTTCTACTCTCACTCCCACCAGCTATAGGACCTCCTACTGCTACCAAAAAGCTGACTGGAACGCCTTTCGCGATTTCCTCTGCGACATCCCTTGGGGAAAAGTGTTCGGTCTCCCAGTTGATGATTGTGCCTCTGAGGTTTCTTCATGGGTGAAAGCTGGCATTGATGCCTTCATACCTACCAGAAAGTATTGTCTAAAACCTCACTCCTCTCCGTGGTTCTCTCCTGCCTGTTCGGCCGCAATTGCCCTCAGGAACCATTACTATTGGCGGTTATGCAAACGGGGGCTGAACAATAGCAAATCCTCAATACCTCCTTTAATCAATGAATTTGAGGTTCTCACGTCATCTGCGGACAAAGATGAGTGCTTTGCCTGCAGATTCTCATCCAACTTCACATTTGACTCATCTGGAGTACACTCACCCGACTTCCCTATTAGAAATGAGGCCAAACTGCACGACGTATATATTACCCCGACAGTACTATCCAGAGTAATTTCAAAACTTGACCCCCATAAGGCAAGCGGTAGTGATGGAATCCCGGTGATAGTCCTTAAGAGGTGTGCACCTGAACTCTCCCCTGTCCTCTCTAATCTGTATAACTACTGCCTTTCTGCTTCCTGTTTTCCTGCATGCTGGAAGTTCTCTTCAGTCGTTCCTGTATTTAAGAACTGTGGTGAACCCTTCTCTAATATTTCTTACCAAAGGCCATATTGCAATTTTTGACACTAATGCCAGAGAAAATCATTAGTGTCAGGAATTGCAAAAAATGCTAGAGAAAACCATTAACATAAAAAAATTGCAATATGAACTCTGGTAAAAAAAAGATTATTGAAACATTAAGTTTAAAAATCCCAGAAATTTAATCGCTGTTGTTCTAGAAGGAGCCGGATTACAGTTAGCAAAATGGAAAGTCCAAGCAGTGAGTATGAAAAATTACGTTAGAAACAAAGAAAGAAGTGTTATAAACAGCAAATATGGAATGAGAATAGGACAAATAATTGTGTTATCGAAAGACTGTTGAAATATTTTGAGCATGTAAGGAAGAAAGAAGGATTGGAAAATCTAACGCTTACTGGAGGCATCAAAGACTAGCAAAGGAAATCAGCAAGTAATTTTCTTGACAAGTTTCAGCAAATGGAAACTAGAACAAGTATGACGCATACACAGCCAAGGAAGATTCATAAAAGAAAATGTTTCACTTAGAGGAGCAACAACCGAATGTAAGCTAAAAACATTAAAAAAGGGACGCACAGTAACACACCCACAGATATTACGCGTTACACACAACAAATTAGATACTTATTATCAGATCAAATATTTCACAGTATATTAAAACTAAAACTTCAGGAAGACTTTTCCTTCTTTTCATTCATATTTTCATCGAATCTTACCAAGAAATATAAGCTGAAATTGGCAATCGTGTCAATAATTTAATCCTATCGTTTAATCTTTTATACTAAATTTCACTTGAGCCAAAGCTTGAAAGCAACTTGGAGTAAAGAGTTACAGTCAACAAAATGGTAATTCGGAATGAAGTACATGATATGAATGAACGAGAAATTGGCCAAAAATGAAGATTATGAAAATAAATTAGGAATGATAATGACTGAATTTTTAACTGAAGATTGAACTGTTCAAGAAAACAAGTACACGAAGTTCTGTTCTAAAATGTGGTAGTTCTTGGAAAAATGCTGTCTGAACTTATTTCATCCATTTAGAGAAATGAGGTTGATTCAATTCTATAAAGTGGCAAAACATCTTCTAGTTGTAAAGATCTGAACTAGAGGAACTAAAGAAGACACTGAACAAACAACAAATTATTTGTTACACTTCCTCCGATTATTTTAATTATAGAGAAAGGCAACAATAACCCCACTTGTGTTATATTACTAGTGACCTTCGTGTTGGGAACCGATGACACAAGAAACGTCGTTGATATAGATAAGAAACAACTTAGGTTCAAGGATAAAGATCTGCAGAAACCCCATATTAATGTGAAAGGGTCTAGAAGAGTGGCATTATACGATTTGTTAAGAGAGATTAGATTAAGTCAAATATTCGGTCGGTTAGAGACCCCATAGCCCTTCAAGGTTGTGAAGAAGGCCAGTATGCCAACCTTGTCAAACGTCTTCGAGATGTCTAAAATCACAGTCTAAACCTCGCTATTCTTATCAAAAGCCTGATAGACAAATTCAGTAATAACTGTTAACACATCAGTGGTTGACCATGAGAAGCGAAAGACATTTAAATATGAAAGAAGACCTTGCTAAAATGTTTAACTAATTCAGAATTTATTAGAATTGATTAGTCATTCAGTTGTGATATACGTAATACACTCTTGGGCGATCATGTCTCGAAAGAGACATGACTGACTGGGCGAAAATTTTCCTGCAGTAGGTTGCCATTACTTTTTGTGGTAGATGTTTGCCAACCAACTTAATCTCTCCTGTTATTTAACCATAGCTGAAGAGTGAAGAGACGGATTAATACCTTTCCCAAGGGTATTTGCGCTTAAGTGAATGCAAGGAATTTAACGGGAATTTTATCTCGGCTCTCTGATTTCTCGTTCAGAGCCGATGTCCACTGCACCAATGCACATCTTAGCTTCCAGTACTTTGCCAAAAATAGTCAAAATACTAGTAGGATGATAATTCAAAGGATCAGAACATTTCATCAGAGTTCTTAAAGACAGGAATTACAGAAGATAATTTCAAACAAGCTGGAAAGTAAGAAGCAACAAAGTATTTGTTGTAGAGTTTAGAGAGAACAGGAACCAGCCCAGAAGAATATCTTTTTAGGACAATTGAAGGAACACCATCAAATCTGCATATCACTCAGTAATGATTACTTTAATTCAAACACATATACTCCTAGTGAGTTGAGAGTGAAATTTTCCTTGTTATTGAATATGTAACATTATTAATATCCCATGTGGAAATTACTTTGATAGCTTTCAATCACCTCAACTTGAATCTTTAGGAATCAAAATAGTAAACTCTGAGGCATTAAAAATACTAATAAATTTTAAGCCATATTTCTTAATTAAATTCATTTTAATTTGATATGGGACATAGCACGTATAAAATTAAATGTCTTTTAAATGATTCAAACTATATTGAGCAAGTTGGTTGCTGAAATTATAATATTTCTTATGTAAGTTAAAATTAGTAATCCATCAGCACTTAATTACAACTCAAAATGGATGACAAAAGAGTTTTACTTACTGTCGCCATGTGTTCTATTGATAGGGAACGTGTTCTGATTTCCATAATTTAGAACTTCTTGTATCTGCTTTAAATATTTCAGAATTTATGCAGAAAGTAAATAATGTGGATTTTTTCGAGTTATGTTTTGTTTTTTTTTTGTTTTTTAACGACGACGAAAGGTCTGCGCAATAATTTTCCTTCAATTCACCGTTACCTGTATAAAAACAGGATACATTTCTATTAAAATAATCAAAAATGTTACTTTTAGTCAACTGGGATATATCCCAATATATTTATTCAATAATATTAGCAATTATTCAGTAATAATAATAGAGATTTTAAGTTAACTTTGAGATGAGTTTGACGGGCATCGTCCCTCTTCTAATTTGGACTATTTGGTGAAGTTTACTTTTCATTTCATAATCAAAATTCTGCTATTATTCCTAATATCAGATTTCGGATAAACAAGGTCTAGACACAATTCATCTACTAAATATAATTTTGCCACTTGAATAAGACCCGATTATTCGAAAAGCTTCTTGCAAAACTTCAAAATAATTAGCCTAGTCAAACAAGAGAAGGCTTTTCTAATTGTCACTCGTGTCCTAATTCAGCCTTCATCTCTTTTGTGTAAACTAAAAATATATAAATAAATGAATAATGCGTACAAATGTCATAGCTTCTTATTCCATGTCTATTTGTAGAATATCACATTTTTTGTCCTTAGAGCCACAACAGAAACTGTAAAAACAAGACAGGTGAAACAGTTTAGTTTCCTGCGACTCATTTGTAAATAGTGTCTCGTGAGTAATTTGATTTTGGCAAGAAATGACTTGTCAATTTTTACCCCTTAAAAACGAAGCAATTCTCTATTAATCTAATCTTAAAGAACATTTTTGCCTTCCATCAGTTAGGTTGATGCTAACCTCACTGTGCCTTGTTTGGCCTCACATTTTTCACTGGAATCAAGTGGAAAGATTATATTGAATCAATTGCTAAGTCTGCTTGTTCACTATGTCGAGTTAGACAATTTCTCTCGCAAGAATCTATCTGGTACATTTCTCCATGAATTAAATATGACTGCTACATCTGGTTAGATGTTTCTACGATATATGTAGAGTTTCTTGAAAAAGAAAAACAACAAAAAAAAAAAACTACATTATCGGTTCAAGTTTGGTATCTCGGCTTCCGTTCATTTCCAATCGCTGTAACGTACTTTTCAGTGGCCATTTTGAAATTGTTTTAACAGTAATTGTCCTCGTGAATTTCCTCTACAGCAAATTCACGAATTAAAGCGCAGTACTATATTGGCAGCTAATTCTCAGAATTTAGTTGTAAGTTCTATGGTAATAGTTTCTTCTCCTGCACTTCTCGCTTGTGTAACTCGCTTCTGGTTATCTACTTTCCTGTCAACTACGATTTAAAAAAAGCAAAGATTAAATTCACCAACAATTTTCATCGTGTCTCCTTTAAAGCTGTTCTTCCATTGCCCTCTCCGTTTTTCTTTTTCGCTTTCCGTAATCCCCTAGATCTTAGCAGCTTTTATCACCTTGATGATACAGATATATATATATATATATATATATATATATATATATATATATACCCTAAGTCATCAGAAAACCGTGTGTGCATAGACTGGTAGACACACAAAATGATGGGATGGTGAATTCAAGATTTTCACATAACTAGCATAAATGCTGACAGAAGATGCATTGTACTCGGCAGTTTTCTTTATTTATTGCAATAGAAGCCGACAGTTGATATCCAGCAGAAAAATTAATCTGTCGCCATTGCAAACGATTAACATTTATTCATCTCGGTGTATTTTTTCTATGTTTATACTGTTTATCTTTTTAGAGCCTATTTCGAAAAAATAAAACGACGGAAGTATGTCTCCAGTGCTCGAAGTCAATATCCAAATCTATGGAAACTTTTCCTTTTGAATGCTATTTTTCTTAACAGATCACGGAAAACTTTAGGAATGCATGCTACTTATGCTAGTAATTCACTTATGCGAAAACATGTTGATGCTGAAGTCATCTATCTATCTATCTATCTATCTATCTATCTATCTATCTATCTATCTATCTATCTATCTACTTAGGTTGATAGTTTTTGCATTTAATTAAAAACGCTTCAAAAGAGTAGTTGCATTTGCTTATATATATATATATATATATATATATATATATAACAAAATAGATAAATAAACAATTCAAAATCAGTGTGTCCTTAATTTAATAATTTTCGTATGTTTACAAATAACTAACCATTGTTTATTTATATATTTAATTTTACAAGTTTGTATTTGAATACTCATAATACTTAAAGATAGCAATATTTATTACTATTTTTTATTACAAAATCGGTTAAAATAAAATTTTTCCTTTTTTCTACTGTTTTTATAAAATATTTATAACATAGCTTAATAAGCACAAACATTTCCTTGAATGTTGGCATTGTCGCCTAATAATAGATATTTTCGACACAATTATGAATTCTTTATTAGCTTGATAATTGCAGTCAGTATTAATATTAGATTTTTATTTTATCTAAAAATTACCTAAGTCTTTGTACTTATAAGGGAACGTTATGTAAATAAGGTCGAAAACTTCTGATGTTACTGGCTTTTGATTTGGGAATATGATTATTCAAAACATGGCGTTATAATAAGCAGTTGTAATATCTGCATTATCTCTCTTCTTTCTGAGTTCCAGAACATGAAATAGCTTTATCCTACCTAACGTGACTTTTATTTTAAGTTTTTAATTACTCTGTACTTGTTTGTCAAGTTTTCCTTAATTTTTGGTATTAACTACTCTGTTTAAAATGTTTAGCCTGAGATTTATTCTCAAGTCCGTGGCATAATGATTTGATGAAGTCTTTTAACACGAGAATTAACGAAACTTTCTTTGCTGAAAGTGAACAACTGAATTGCATATTGGCTGTGAATTCATCCCAGTTGTTGACACGCATATATCGGGTGGGGTTTCTGTAACTTTTTTAATATGACTTAAATAAGATGGATACAATATGAGGAGGTGCTGAAAAAATATTGACATGAATAAGACGTCCTCCTATCACCACCAAATATGCTTTCTCCTCATTTGGTTTGATTTTGAGAAGTGAATCACCCGTAAACTTTTCCACATGACTATATATACATATATAGCTCTCAGACCTACCCAATTTCTAAATTTGAGCGAAATTGTTATCACTATAGCTGAAAAAAGAATGATTTGGTATCACTAAAAACCTATTTATAGGAAGTTGGCACTTAATTTTAAATTTGTCTCATGTCAACGGATAGTGTGCAATTCTTATCTTGCCACCAGAAGACTTTATTTCTGTAAAAGAAACTCCAAAAGAAATCCATGACTGTATGATGCAAACACTGGGTAGCAAGAATACATACTCAGCTGTGAAAAAATGGTGTGTCAACCTACAGAGAAAAACATTACACAATCGGATGTCTTCAAGGGTATCTAAATCTTGAAATTACTGACCAAATAGAAATTGTGATTTCTATTTGGCAACTCCACGAATCTCATCCAAAAGCGTTGCTGAGACACAAAATAGATAAACACAGACAACAATTCATTTTAATGTGCTTTCAGCCATTTATTGATACTTTTTCACGATTTGTAACTTTTGATAAAATATGATTTCATCTAATTAAATAACAATCTGTGAATTGGAAGCACTCTGGTTTTTCACGGCCGAAGAAATTCAAGATATAAAAGTAACTGACATGGTCTTTGAGAAAAAGAACGTATTCTGAAGAGTGGCTATTTTAAAAGAAAACGAAGAATTAATGAATAATAATACTCTAACCGGCTGTGTCGTTTAAAGAAAACGTCGAAAGAAAGTCGGTGACTGAAGTTGCCGGGATATGTTCTCTTTGTAGGACAATGCACTTGTTCCCAGATTTAGCAAAACGATGTATGTTCTGAACAATTTTAGTGCATCCATTTCCCTCATCAGATCTTGCGTCATCGGATTATTTTCTTTTCAAATCCTTAGAATTAGATTAAAAAGAATTAAAATGTTCAAATTATTCAGAGATAATAGCAATAGTATAATGATTAAACATCAGAACTTTTGAAGGAAAAAATCTTAACAAAGATACTGTTTTAGCTTCGAGCCAAGAAACTTTCATCACTCGAATATATATATATATATATATATATATATATATATATATATATTCTAAACATATACTGTTCAATATAAGAGACAATGAATGTCTATTATGTTTAATCATGAGCCGTTCTAAACATCGTATTTTGGCTTTAATTTCAGTTGAAAATAAAGACAAAACTTCTCCAACATTTGGATAATTTTTTATTAAGTTGGTTCAAAGCTTTCGGCTCACATGAGCCGTCTTCAGAGAAGTTATAAAGACGGCAACACAAAAACATCCACCATCAGCGATGATTTTATCTTCTGTTGGCATAAAACTCCGCTAAGCAACGGCAATAGTTACCAAAAATAACACACGCAGTTTGCAAATTTGCAATGCGGTTTTATGACGTCACACCACGTGATAGCGCGAAATGACAACAGAACCATATATTCAAATGCAATGTAATGTGTTATGACCATATTTAAACGTGATTTTATTAAGTGTGGGTTGTTTGGATTTAACGTAGATGGCATCTAATATCTGAAGGTTCCTTTTACTGTGTGTATGAGTGAGGATTATTGTATTGTTGACTAAAATCTGTCTGATATTACCAACATGGTTATGTTTTTCTGAGAAATGTTGTTTAATTTACTCTGATCAGAAAGATGACAGGTAAGTCTACGGGAGAGCGTGGTTGTAGTAAAACCAATATATGTAGTGGGTTTATTATTAGTACCAGAGATACAATCTCTGAACGGTCATGTAAATTGATACACTACATTGGTGTTTTGTCGAGAATTTAGTTTAGTCTTTGTAGGGTTATTAGAGACTATGAGGTCAACTGTTTTGAATTTTTTATAACATATGATGAGTTTAATTTGATTATTACTATCCACTGGTTTAACATTTCTACGTATTATGTTTTTGATAATGCAATGTGACATCACCCGTAATGAAGCCAGCCTTGCTTATTACGGCCGCCACCTCAGCTACCTGCCCACATTGGGAGAAAAAGGCTTCCAGGTGGTCTTCTCTTATATCCATGGGCACCCTATGCAAGGTAATACGTGTCTTGCGGGTGCTCATGTACTCCGTTTGGAGTCGAAGTGCCTTCGTGATTAAGGTGGCTCCTGTCAGTTGCTTCGCCTCCTCTGTTAACGGCAGGATGCCCCACATTGCATCTCCGCCTTGCAAACATTTTCGCTTTTTATCTTGAGGCTTCTTATGGCCTCTTCCACGGATTTCCTGCTAACCCTAACAAACTTGTGGGTTTTTTAGCAGGGAAATGATCCTTGTTTCTACGGCTTTTAAGGCCTCAGGAACTGTTAGGAGCTCATTGCCTGAGATGAACTACTGATACTTTTCTTTTAGAAAGGCATAATATTTTTCATCATTTATGGAAGGTTTAACCCCCTCCCCATGTCGACGTAGACGGCAGCGGCTAATCTGGCTTCTTCTGGGCATCCGCCATCTTTGTTAGAACTTCAAAGATTTTTTTTCCTTTACGTTGCTTGCTGACAGCTGGAACACTAGAAAAACGAAGAAAAAAAAACTTATGTGTAACTAGCGTCCAGTTACTAGACAAAGAAGTAACCTAATACAGACCTCAGGTACAGAGTAAAAACGCAAGAACAAAGAGTTCACGACTTCCGCTACACTGTCTTACTCTCTGCTTCGTAGAAGCAGAACAGCTACTAATATATATTTTGAACGAGATCATGTCTCATAAGAGTGAGTTCGCATAACACAAACATATATATATATATATATATATATATATATATATATATATATATATTATGTTTTAGAACATGTACATAATCTTTTCTATATATGTCCTCTACAATCATATGTTTGTTTCAACGTTGGATGTCCAACGTTAAAAAATTTCTTTCTTCGTTCTGTACTTACTCGGATATATATATATATATATATATATATATATATATATATATATATATATATATATATACATATATGTTTGTATTATATGGAAACTCACTCATATGACACATAAACTCATGACATATATATATATGTGTGTGTGTGTGTGTGTGTGTGTGTGTGTGTGTGTAAAAATATACTCAGTTATAATTTGAGATTAAGGACAGAATGGTTAAATAAAATAAAGTCAAGAGGAAAACTGTATTTTAAATCGCCTACGCGTTTCGTCCTGTGATGGACTTTATCAAGGCAAAAAAACGAAATGAGCTTTATTCTAAATTACGTATCTATAAACAAACAGTGTTGGCAACCACAAAGACGTTCACAAATCATTTCAAAAGATCAACAGAATATTTTAGTTTTTAGAATTTCTTCATGTGTAGTGCAAAGTCACGAGATATTAAAATGAAGGGAATTTGACCGTTTTCTTTGAAAACTGTTTATTTCGTGTGTAAATCTGTTTTAGAATTTCTTCATGTGTAGCGCAAAGTCACGAGATATTAAAATGAAGGGAATTCAACTGTTTTCTTTGAAATTTTTATTATGTATGTTAGTCTGTTTTAGTATAATTTCCATAAGTAAAGGTGAGATTGGGAAAAATCCGGGGCGCAAATTGATGTTTGTTTATAGATACGTAATTTAGAATAAAGCTCATTTCGTCTTTTTGCCTTGATAAAGTCCATCACAGGACGAAACGCGTAGGCGATTTAAAATACAATTTTCCTCTTGTCTTTATTTTATTTAACCATATATATATATATATATATATATATATCATGACAACACACAATCAAAGAGATAAAACTAAACCAGTTTAAAAAAAACAAAAAACACCTAGACCCTTCTCTTTTCTCTAGCGTCCGTTGTGTCCGTACCAACTTTTGCAGTGTGAAAGTGTTCCTCTACAAAAAATCCCCACTCTATATGCTCTAGCCGAAACTGACATCAATTGTGTAATTCCCTCCTTTTATTTCTTGATTCTTGGATACCTTCCTCTCTTTAGGAAGGACCCCATACCTATGTCCACATACATGGTCTGGGTGTTTATGTCAGCGAACATCTCTCTCAGTCTAAACTCAGTAATCTATCTCTTTTTTCGCTACTGATCCCATCCGCTTCTGACTGCAGAATTCTATATAGTATTTCAGACAATATAGACAAAGATATTTTCTTTCATTTCTTTGTTAATGCGTTAGGTGACTTTCAATGCCCATCATGTCGGGTCGCTAGAAATCTCTGTCACTGATATTGCTGGAGTCCAAATGTTGAACATCTCAATCACTGTGTCTTTATCGCAAGTGCTGCATTTCCGCATGCGTTTCCCCAGTAACCACAATGAATACGCTTCTCTATCAGATCTTCTTACTTCTATCCCAGAATCTTGCCATACTATGTAGCTCTGCTCTCTTGGCAACTCTGATCATGCTGGGTGTCAGTAAATATCTCGTTCTATCCGCCTTCATGCAGAAACCTTTTACCAGCAAAATATCTTACTGCTGTCAACGAGCTGTCTAAGGCTCGAGCTGTGACTTCAATTACGGTGTCCCTTTGAACAAAGTTGTTAGTCTCCCTGTTCAAGACTGCGCCTAGGAAGTCTCCTCCTGGATGAAAGCATTGATGCTTTCATCCCAGCTAGAAATATTCAACTTCGTTCATCCCCTTGGTTTTCTCTTGCTTGCTCTGTGCCATCGCAGGAATCACTTCTTCCGGTTTTACCGGAGTGACACGTTTGATCACAATAGGCGCCTCTTTGTCTCTGCTCGTAATAAATGTAAGCGTCTCCTAAATGATGCCAAGCTGTTGTTTGCTGATAGAATGAAGCAGCGTATAGCCCCTTGTAAGTTTGGTTCCAAAGATTACTAGCGGCTCTGCTAGAGTGCGCTGAACAACAGAAAACCCTCGATCTCTTCTCTATTCAATCAATTCGAAGTCCTCACGTTCACAGCAGATAAGGTCGAGTGCTTTGCTCGCAAATTATCATCCAACGTCACACTTGACTCGTCTGAAATACCTACCCCAATCTCCAAAACAGAACTGAGGTTCAATTGAGTAATATATATATATATAACCACATCCCTGATCCCTAATGTAATTTCTAAGCTGGACTCCCATAAAGCAAGCGGGGTTAATGAGATTCTAGTTATCGTTCTAAAGAAACGTGCCCCTGAGTTCTTCATACTCTATAACTATTGACTCACTTCTTCTTGATCCGTAGTTTCTGTTTTTAAGAAATCAGGAGAGCCCTCTGACTCTTCTAATTGTCGCCTTGTTATCTTCTTACCTCTTTTTGGCAATGTATTTGAGGCTATTATCAATACTGAAATAGTTAGGTATCTCACATCTCACAACCTTCTCCCTGACAAACAATATGGCTTCCGTTTATCCAGATCTATTGCTGATGAGCTAATGAACATCACAGAATATATATACCAGTCTCTTGATAAATATTGCGAAGCTCGAGCTGTTGTTCTTGATATCTCGAAAGCATTTGATAGGGTTTGGCATGCTGGCCTTCTATAAAATCTCCAGCGCTACGGTGTTTCTGGGCGATTGTTTGATTTAATCTAATCGTCTTTATCACATCGGGAAATAAAGGGTGTTTTAAATGCCCATTTTAAGCAACCTTTATTTCACGATGAATAGATAGATTACTTCTAGTTCTTTTTATACAAACGCGGGCGTCCTTCAAGAATCTATTCTAGGTCCTACGCCTTTTCTGATCTTCATCAGTGATCTTCCTAATATAATTAGTTTCCATGACATCACCATTTACGCCCGTCTCAATAAGAAATCTGTCAAGTCTGAAAAAGTAAACCGAGCTTCTGCACTTCAAAAGAACTTCCAATCTGTGATTAAATGGGGTAGGAAATGACTTGTAAATTTCCATGCCTCCAAAACAATTCAAACAACATAGAGAAATATTCCTGCCTACCACCAGAATGGATAACGCTAGTCTCTTTGAGAGTAACGCACTGTACCTCCTTGGCTTCATTCTCTCAAATTACTTCAAATGGAATGTCTACATTGAGTCCATAGCTGCATCTACTGCTAGGAAGGATGGTTCTCTGTGACGGATCAGAAAAATTTTCTCACCAGAATCGATTTTGCACATTTATAAATCTACCATTCGTCCGTGCATTGAATATTGTTGCCATATCTTGTAGGGTGCTCCTGCTATTCATTTTCAGATTTCAACGAAATCCAAAGGAGAACTCCCATCCATTTCTTATCGTTTGTTACACATCATCTGTACCTTTTTAATTCTCTCATTGTGCCCCATCTGCGCATCAGTGGTATTTCTGCCTTGCTTGGGGCGAACTGATTATTCTAAAAAGGAGTAATGTCGAAGAAAGTGATTGTTTGTTGAATAATTGAATGCATAGACTTTTTCATTTTGTAATTGAGGACAAATTTCTACAATAGTATTTTTTGTGAAACCTAACCAAGATGAATTTTCTAAAAGCAAGTAATTCGTCTTTTTATATTTCTTTTTTCTTTTTTTTTTTTCAAATCAGTCACTGATTTATTAATTCCTTTCGTTTGATGACTGGTTTGATAAGACTGCATGGTGAGTGTATAAAAAGGACAGTGTTCTTACGAACGCATCATGATTATATTCAAATGACTGCATCTTTGTGTGATTACAGAAACACAAGAAAAAAGACTTTTACTGATTTATAAAGAGATTGTAGAAGCATGCTGATTATATATTTATCCGACTAACAAGATGTTTTTTTCTCGATTGGTCGTTTTTATGTATTTACAGAATGATTTAATTTAGTCTTGTAACCTAAAATATTCTCATGTTATCTATCAACTGGGGTGAAAGCATAGTAGATATTGATATTTATTCTCATCAGATCTTTACACACACACACATACAAAAAATGCTTCTTCCTAGCTTCGGCTTTGAAGAACTTCTCGAAAATATGTTAAGAGAAAGATATCTGCATAGGCTGATATAAGCGTTATTCATTCAATTTTACATAATAAATTTGCCTTCGATGATCTTCAGCCATAGGCCTCGCGTTGTTATTTATGTGTACATATATTGTTCCCTTGATGGGATTTAATTCTTCTTTAAAATAACTGAACTAAAATTGAGCGATAATAAAAACAAAACGTTGTAGTTATTACAGCTTATTTCTTTCGTAGAAAGCGATTTCAACGACTGACTCCATTAAAAAACTGCTGCAACTTGAAGCAAATCCAAAGTCAATAAAAAACTACCTTTCAGTTAAAATCTTTCAATTCGGGAATCAACGATTTCAACCGACAAAATCTAGATAAGTTTAAAAAGGAACACCTTTCTTAGATCTCTATCACAGAACATTCACGCTGTCAACTGTACACTCTGCAACTTATCGACATACACTTACATACTTTGTATAACTTTCTTTCCACAGTAACTGACTATAATGTCTTGTTCATAAAGAAATAACCCTTTCATTTCACAATATCTTCAAAAACAAATATTTTGTATAATTTGTTGAAATTATTTCAACACTTATTAAAACCACAACTTTTTTCTTTTCATTTTTTGATTTGCTTTGTTTGAAATTTAAAAATTTAGATTGTCAACTCAACCACAAAACATAATTTATTTTCCATCTAGTCTTTCAGTTACCCAAAATCATATGTTTATTTGTGGACTTTATTTCTTTATAGTAATATGTAAAGTAATAAAAACGTTCATATAAAAAATTAACTAAATAACAGTCAATATAAAGCATATACAGAATGAAAACATATTAATGATATTTTTAAACATCAGTAGAAAATTAAAATTATTGATATTCTCTATAAGACCTTATATGTGGTCCTGGCTATATATTGCGATGTTCTGTTGTGGTAAATATAAAAGAAAAATTTTAAAATTGTTATTTTGAAATGTTTCACTGATCAAATATATTTTTATCAAAATTGATGGAATAAAACAAGTGGTAAATATAGAAATAAAATCAAAGCGCCCCTTTTTGATTTGTACCTGTTATCTCATGTATCATTTATATATTTACAGAACTTGATGGAATAAAGCAAGAGGTAAATTTAAAACTGAAACCAATGCTTTACTCCATCAAGTTAAAAAAAAGTAACTGATACATTAGATAACAAGTACAGGCAAAAAGGCGTGCATTGGTATCAATGTTATAAAGTTACCACTCGCTTTATTCCATCAGATTCAATAAAAAATAAATGAAACATGTGATAGAAAGTACAGGTTAGAAAAGGGGAATTGGTTTCATTTCTAATTTTGCCACTTGCATTTTCCATCAAGTTTAACATAAAAGAGGTCCAACTGAATGATATCCATATTACCCTCTCTGTGGTCTCTAACATAATTTCAAAGCTCGAGCCCCATAAAGCAAGCGGTAGCGACGGAACATCAATCACTGTGCTGAAAAAATGTCCCCCTTGAACTTACCTCTGTTCTCTCCAAGCACTATAACTACTGCCTCTTGCTTTCCTGCCTGCTGGAAGTCCTCCTCGGTGGTCTCAATATATAGCAATACTGGTGAACCCTCTGACCCCTCAAATTGTAGTCCTGTTAGCCTCCTACCAATTTTTGGCAAAGTGTTCAAAGCCATCATCTACGCCGAGGTGGTCGAACATGTCAAAGCCCACAGTTTCTTCTCTGACAAACAGTATAGTTTCTGCTTCACCAGGTCTACTGCTGATATGCTCACGACCATCACCGAGTATATACACCAGGCTCTCGACAAGAACGGAGAAGCCCGAGCTATTGCCCTAGATATTTCCAAAGCGTTTGACAGAGTCTGGCGTGCTGGCCTTCTTTGCAAGCCGCGGGGCTATGGTATAACTGGACAGTTGTTTGACCTATTCCAGTCATTCCTTTCAAATCGCGCATTGAAGGTAGTATTGAACGGACATGCCTCCTAATATTATCATACGAACGCGGGTGTCCCCTAAGGCTCTATTCTACGTCCTATGCTTCTCCTGATCTACATTAACAATCTCCAAGATTTAATAATATCCCAAGTAGGCATATACGCTGACGAAACTACGGTTTACTCTCGCCTTGATCAAAAATCTGCCAAGGCTCACAAAGCAAACCTCGCTATCGAGCTTGAAAAGGATCTCCAATCCGTGGTGGACTGGGGTAAGAAATGGCTCCTGAATTTTAATGCTTCCAAAACGAATCTGTTATCAATTAACCATCATAGACAATCGCGACTTTCCTCCTTGCCATTGCTTTTTGCGGTAGACTGGTTGCCGACCAAGGCTACAGAACCCAATCTGTCCTATTATTTAATCTATAACTGGAGGGAAGAGACGGATTAATACCTTTCCCAAGGGTATTTGCGCGTAAGTGAATGCAAGGGATACGACTGGAATTCGAACTCGGCTTTCCAATTTCTCGTTCCGAGCCGATATCCACTGCACCACGACACACATACTTGACAAAATCCAACGGAGAATCTGTAATGTGATCGATCCCGATTTGGCAGATCAGATACAGTCACTTTCTTATCAGCGCAATTGTCTCTTCTACAAACACTTTCACGGTTTCTGCTCCGATTAACTTAGCTCAATGGTGTCCCCTATATATAAACTTATCCGAGCCACAATACTAGCAACTAGGTCCCACCCTTTACTGTGAAACTAAGAAAATGTAAACGCAAATTCGACTCCACCAGCTTCTTTTCTTTCACTTTCCGCCTGTAGATTTCCTTCCGTACTACAATCTCCAAGAATTTAAATGTTAAGTCAATAGTCATCTCCTATCTCCCTAATTTGCTTCCTCTCTCTCTCTCTCTCTCTCTCTCTCATGCTACTTTCTCCATCCACTCAACTCTTATCAGTATTCTCATCCTTCTCTTACCCACTTCCTGACACCCCTATATCTCTTTCCCATAACTTTCCTCATATGTATCCCGTGCACATCAGTGGCAGTGCTTGGAGAAATATAATTATAAAAATGAATGATACATGAGATAGCAAATGCAGGTCAAAAATGGGTGAATTGGTTTCAGTTCTAAATTTACCATTTGCTTTATTCAATCTAGCTCACTAAAAAACATAAATGATACATGAAATAATAAGTACAGGTAAAAAACTAGCGCATTGATTTCATTTCAAATTTTACCACTTGATTATTGTATTAAGTTTAAGAAAACACATAAATAATACATGAGATAACAAGACAAAAGAGATACATTGGTATCAGATCTAAATTTATCACTTGCTTTATTCTATCAAGTTCAAGTTATATATGAGAAATAAGTACTGGCCAAAAAAAAGGGGTGGGAGCGCATTGGTATCTGTTTTAATTTTTTAACTTGCTTATTCCATTAAGTTCAATAAAACACATAAATAATACAAGAGATAACAAGTAAAAAGTGAGCGCATTGGTTTCAGTTCTAAATTTATCACTTCCTTTACTCCATTAAGTTTAATATAAAATATAAATTAATGTATGAGATAATAAGTACAGTTAAAAAAGGAGTGCGTTGGTTTTTCTTCTAATTTTATCACTGGCTTATTCCGCCAAGTTAAAAAAAAACACACACATAATACATGTTAAAACAAGTAAAGAAAAAGCACATTAGTTTCAATTCTAAATTTGTCACTTACTTTATACCATTAAGTTCAATAAGAAAGATAAATAATCCATGAGATACAAAGCGAAAAAGTGGCGCATTGGTTTCACTTCTACATTTAACACTTGCTTTATTCCATCACATCAATAAAAAAATCAATAGGTATATTGATAGGTATAGGTAAAATGAGTAGCATTGGTTTCAGTTCTAATTTGACCACTTCCTGATTGCATCAAGGTCAATAAAACACATAGTACATGAGATAACAAATCAAAAAGTGACGCATTGGTTTCAATTTTAAATTTATCAGTTGCTTTTATTCCATCACACCTATAAAAAACATAAACTATACCTGTGGTAATAAGTAGATGTAAAAAGGGGCTTATTGGTTTCAGCTCTAATTTGACCACTTGTTTATTGCATCAAGGTAAAAAAAACATGATACATGAGATAGCAAGTCAAAAAATGACGCAATCGTTTTAGTTCTAAATTTAACACTAACTTTCTTCCATCACATCAATAAAAAACATAAGTTATACATGACTTATATATGAGTTATACATAATAAGTAAAGTAAATAATAAGTTACACATGAGTTATACATAATAAGTAAAGGTATAAAGAGTCGCATTGGTTTCAATTATAATTTGACTATTTGCTTATTGTATCTAGACCAATAAAATGTATAATATATGAGATAACAAGTCAAAAAGTGGGACTTTGGTTTCAGTTCTAAATTTAACACTTGCTTTTTTCCGTCACATCAATAAAAAACGAATTATACACGAAATAATAAGTCATGTTAAAAAGGGGCGTATTGGTTTAAGTTCTATACTGACCACTTGCTTAATGCTTTACTGTCAATAAATCACATAATACACGAGATAAAAAAGTCTAATAGTGGCGCAACTGGTTTCAGTTCTACATTTAACACTTACTTTATTGCATCAAGTTCAATAAAAAGAATAAATTATACATGAGATAATAAGCAAATATAAGAAGAGGCGCATTGGTTTCAGTTTTAATTTGACCACTTCCTGATTGCATCAACGTCAATAAAACACATAATATATGAGATAACGAGTCAAATAGTCAAATGATACATTGGGCGCATTGGTTTCAGTTCTAAATTTCTCACTTTCTTTCAAGTTCAATGACATAAATTATACATGAGATAAGTACAGGCCAAAAAGGATCGCACTGGTTTCATTTTTAATTTTAGCACTTGCTGATTCCATCAAGTGCAAAAAAACACAAAAATACTGCATGACATACCAAACCAAAAAGTGGCGCATTGGTTTCAATTCGAAATTTATCACTAGCTTTATTCCATGAAGTTAAATAAAAAAACATAAATTATATATGAGATATACAATGGAGCTCAAAATGGAGAGCATTGTTTTCAGTTCTGATTTTACGATTTGCTTATTGCATCAAGTTCAATAAAACATATAATACATGAGATAACAAATCAAAAAGCGGCGCATTGGTTTCAGTTTTAAATTTATCAGTTGCTTTATTCCATCAAGCTCATTAAAATACATAAATTATACATGAGATAATAAATACAGGTCAAAAAGGGGCGCATTGGTTTCAGTTCTAATTTGATTACTTAATTATTCTATCAAGTTAAATAAAAACATAAACAGTACATGAGATAAGAAGTCAGAATGGAGCTCATTGGTGACAGTTCTAAATTTATTACTTTATTCCATCACATCAATAAAAAACATAAATTATACATGGAATAATAAGTAAAGGTAAAAAGGGGCGCATTGGTTTCAGTTCTAATTTCGCTACTTGCATATTGCATCAAGGTCAATAAATCACACAATTAGGTACCTCCAATAAATCACTGCTCATTTTCGATACCTCAATTTAAATTTAATTTTTAAAAATAAAAATGTTTTCTTGAAGCTTTAATTTTAGCTTTAATTGAAAGTCAAAAGATTAAATTTACTAATTACAGTAAGCAAAATACCCTGGTTTAGTTGAAACCGAAATTATATTGATCGGAATCAAAACTTTAACCGCTGAAAATTTTTTTTTTAAATTTACCGCCATTATTGATTGATCGACACATTATGTAAACAGTAGCCAAATTTCTGTTTTAAAAATCTTGCAAATAAAATATACCTCCATGACACGTTATTTAAGTCGATTTTTATAATTGAAACTTACATTTATCTGATTTCAAACAACTAGTGAGTGCTTACTGCCTGGAAATTTAAAATATAAATCTCTCTTTAACTACGGTAGCCCTCTTGTCAGCGCTATCTTAGCTGACAAATGATTTATTGACAAGTAGTAGGTGTGAATGACGTTTGGATGGCGTCCGAAAGTGACAAAAAATTAATGTAGCTTAAAACGTAACATTTGAAAATTTAAATTTCTTTTTTAACTAAATAGTAAAATTAAAAATTTAACAATATTTTCAGCAAGTATATAATATTTTATAGAATTTTAGTTTAGATTTATAGCCAGACTATGCTTTCTGAATTAATAAAAATATGCTTTCTGAATAAATAAAAATATGCTTTCTGAATAAATAAAAATTTAAATTTCTTTTAAAATAATTTAATAAGAAAGAATTAAATTAAAATAACCGAACTAAGTTATATTATGTTATTTATTAATATTTTTCTGAAATATTAAATATTTTTATGTTTAAATATTACATATTTTTCTGAAAAATTAAAAAAATTAAAATTTTAGAATAATTTTAATTTAATAAAAAAAGAATGAAATTAGAATCAAAGTATGGTTTGTATCATTTTCGATGTAAGGGGAATTCATCCAAACACTTGTTAACTTCTAAAAACAATACGACCTCTACGGAAACTTATTATGACCCCTATGGAACACCGTACTTAATAAAAATTACCAATATTTATTTTTTTAATTATTTTTTTTAAAAAATGGGTGAATGATTTTTATTAAACTTTTCAATTTTCAATAGGCAATATAATAATCAATTCTTAAGTAAAAAAGAAATTCAACAACGTTTTTATAAAAGGTTTTTAAAATATTTGTAACACTTTTATGAATTATTATAATAAAAAAATAAAAAAATAAAAACAATTATTTCAAAACTTTTTTTCAGACTATAATGTCCTTAATAATTATTATTTATTCCAGCAATTAAAAGTTTATCAAATTAAATTATATCAGAGTTTTGTTGCATTTTTATCTTTCTCTTCGGAGCAGATTTTCGGTCAGGTTGTCCACTTTAAAATAAAAAACATACATGATTTATATGTCCCAAATGAGTCCTGCATTTAACTAATAAAAAATTTTTACAGCTAATTAAAATTTATTAAAATTTCATGGATTTACGTAGAGGGGTGTAACAGAGTTAAAAAAATATTTTCGCTAAAATATTTAAAAAAATAATAATTTCAAAAATAATTTCATTCATTTGTGAATGAGTACTGAAAGTTTCATTCAAATCGAGTTATTATTTGTTTTTTGCGAGAATTTCCTAATTAATGTGCTTGTCACCGGGAAAAAAGTGGGTTGCGTCATCATAAAGGTTACCCATTGTAAAACAGTCGTAAACTTTTTTTTAGCCGCTAACTCAAATAAAAACAACATTTTCTATCAAAATTTCGAAAATGTTAGCAGGGATTAAACATTTCTTTTAAAATAATTAAAAATTGCTTTGATCTTTCCTCTTATATATAAATATTTTGATGGAAAAAGTTTGTTTTATTAAGTTTATGAACTTTTTATTCATACTATGCTGTTTCATGCTGTTTGTTTAGCGTTCAATTGGAGGTACCTACACAATACATGCGATAGCAAGCTTAAAAGTGGCGCATTGGTTTCAGTTCTAAATTTAATACTTGCTTTATCCCATCAAGTACAATATAAAAGTTAAATTATATCTGAAATAATAAGTACAGTTCAAAAGAAGTGCATTTCTTTCGGTTTAAATTTTACCACTTGCTTATTCCATCAATTTTAATAAAACACATAAATAATACACGAGATAACAAGCCATAACGGTGCGCATTGTTTTTAGTTCTAAATCTCACACATCAGGTTCAATACAAACATAAATTATACACGAGGGAATAACTACTGGTCAAAAAAGAGCGGATTGGATGCAGTTCTAATTTTACGACTTGCTTTTTTCCATCAAGTTCAGTTAAACACATAAATGAGATAAAAAGTCAAAAGAAGCGCTTTGGTGTCAGTTTTAAACTGATCACTTACTTTGGTTTATCAAGTTCAATATAAAACATAAATTATACATGAGAAAATAAGTACAGGTAAAAAAGGAGCGCATTGGTTTTAGTTCTAATTTTACCAGTTGCTTATTCTCTCAAGTTAAAAAAAAAACACTTAAGTAATATGTAGGAAAACAAGTAAAAAGGGGGAGCTTTGGTTTCAGTTCTAAATTTCTTATTTGCTTTATTCCATCAAGTTCAGTGAAAAACATAAATAAAACATGAGTCTAAAATGTATAGGTAAATTAGGTGCGGATTGGTTTCTGTTTCAAATGTACCACTTGCTTTATTCCTTGAACTTCAATGAAAAACATCAATAATACATGAGTTTAGAAAGTATTGGGCAAATAGGTTTGGATTGGTTTCAGTCCTATTTTACCACTTGCTTTATATTATGAACTTCAATGTAAAACATCAGTAATACCTGAGTTTAGATAGTATTGGGCAAATAGGGGTCGATTGGTTTCAGTTCCAATTTTACCGCTTGCTTTATTTCAAGTTCAATAAAAGACTTAAATAATACATGAGTTAAGTAAGTATAGCCCAGATAGGGTTGCCTTGCTTTCAATTGTAATATTACCACTGACTTTATTCCATCAGGTTCAATGAAAATCATAAATAATACTTTAGTGAAGAAAGTATAGGCCAAATAGTGGCGTAGTGTCATCAGTTGTATATGCTTTCTTTCAACATGTTGAATGGTAAACATAAATAAATAGGGTCGTTTTGGTTTTATTTCTAATTTTACCACTTGCTTTATTCCATCAAGTTCAATGAAAATATTAATATGATATTAGTTAATTATACATAGGCCAAATAGGTGCGTATTGATTTCAGTTATAAATTTGCTCCATGAAGTATAATAAAAAATGACTAAGTCATCAAACATAGGACGGTGATAAAACTATTTGAGAATACGTGTCGCTGTTTTTTCAATTGTCAATTTTTTCAGTCATTTTCAATAAAAAATGTAAGATCGAAAAATAATTAATGGTGAATGTCTTGTTATAATTTCTAAATATATCTCTTGTCTTACCCTATCAATTTCAATAGTAAAAAAAAAATAAGATCGAATTATATATTTGTAGAGCATGTGTGCCCCTTATTTTCAGTTCCGAATTTAATACATTAATCCAGCTCAAGTTCATTAAGAAAAATTAATAAGCATATAAAGTAAATGAGAAATGAGTAATAAAAAAGATCAAATCAAAATTTAATAGAGCAAATCTGTCGCCTTGTTTTCATTTCTATATTGACCGTTTACTTTATTCCATCAAGTCCAATAAGAGAAAGAAATATGATTGTGACAAAAAAGTTAGTCAGAAAATGTATCGCCTTCTTTTCAGTTCTTATAATGGTCTGTCTTTTTTAGTGCCTCCAGAACTAAACTCCTCTCCATTAACCATCTGCGAGATCGCTCTTTCCCTTCCATCAGCATCGTTGATTCTATCCTGTATGAGAGTGACTTGTTGTGCCTTCACTAGCTAATGTTCTCAGCCGATATGAAGTAGAAAGAATTGAATCCATTGCTAGGTCAGCTCATAATAAAGTTGGTTCACTTTTTCTCGCGAGACAAATTTTCTTTCTAGTATCTATCTCACATATTTATAAGACAAGCATTAGCTCCAGTCAATTTTAATCTGTAAAAAGATAAATGCAATGTTAATCGTTATTTACTGTCCTTCTTATTACTCTCTTCTTGTTTTACTCACTACTTACATGTTTCGCTTCTAATTTTTTCACAGCCTATATAACCTCTTGCCTTTTAGTGACTTTACTGTCTTGCTCTGGATGATTTTGATTAAAAATAGTATGCCGTTTATGTGCGCTCGTATGCCATATTTGCATACTGTGTATTTTTTAATAATATATTATTATTATTATTATTATTATTATTATTATTATTATTTGTAATAGCAGTTTAGTCTAAGTCATATTTATTTAATCGTCACATAGGTAAGATGCAGCATATGATATTGTGATTTGAGAAGATCTACGGAAACGTCAGAAAAATGATGCATCAAATTAATCTTGACTCTCTGATGACTCTGTAGTTATTTGGCATTTGAATATTAATGAACCTCTTTGCAAAAATATAAATCGCATATTTCTATTCTATGTAGTTATATGTTCATATCTCAAATGTAGTTGTCCTTTGTTCAAATTACTGATGGAACAGTAAAAAAACATGGATATAATATCTGTCTTAATTACATCAGTTTGTGTGTTAATTTGTGCTTCGTATGCCACATTTGCATAAAGTGCTTTAAAAATTAATTATTAATTTTGATATTTTAGAGATTTTTTAAAAATGAGAATCCATCTGTCAAAAGCCTTCTTGTAATTGATCTATATAATTGATTATTGTTTCTTTCAGAAGATAACCAGCCAAGCAAATGAATTTGGGTCCTGTCATTTCTTCGCCTAATTATATCAGTAAAAACTTTCTCAAATCCTGATTTCCCAAACAGTGTTGTTTTCTGAAGTATCTAAGCTCGAATAGGAGTCCCACTGCCACTTTGGGATTTTTCGTCACTGTTCCAAAGGTGTACTTTATTGAATCCTCACAATGCTATCTAATGCTTAAAATCTTAATAACTTTGCTCTTCTTCCTTCTCTTTCTTAACTACCTTTATATTCTTTGACACTATATTGATGTTTCAACAATTATTATTATTAATAATAGTAATAGTATCTAAATATTCTGTCTACTGTGAAAACATGCATGTGTAGTACAAAAAAGCAAACATTCGACAAGCAGGTTGACAAGGTTGAGTCATCATAATTTCTTGGACGTAAAATTATTTAAAACTAGCTTAAAAGCCGCACTCAGTTATTGTATCTTCTGAAATACTCAATGAAGTATTTTGATTCAGCTGAATGTTCATCCAGAACTGTTAGCAATGGCTCTGGAGGAACTTGTAAATCTTCCAGTTGTATTTGTCCTTTTTTACAGCACATCCCATCATGTTCAACGTTGCATTACAATGCTTACACCTAATGATTATTGATCGAATAGATATATTTAGATTATTTGAATACTCAGTCACAGTTGTATTGAAAAGCCACCTTCAAAAGGCTCAGAACCAAGTTGCATTCTTTTTATATTTGTGATTATCACACACTTGTTTGCATGTCTTTCATCAGATGTTTCCAAAGACATTACTCGACTATGATTTGCAGCACATGTTTCTCTCTCTAATAAACTCTGTCATTCTCTGAAGATCTTCTCTTCCTTGTTATATCTGCTTCTCTCATAGATGAATTTTCACTGTTATCTACACCTGTTAACCTTATCTTCCTTGCAACATCCGCTTCTTGCTTGCAACTCTGATATTTTGAGATGCACTTGATATTACACCTTGTAACATTTGCTTCTCTCATTGCTTATGCCTCTTCTAGTGTTTCAGATAGTATTGGTTTTCTATGGTTTACTGCATATGCTTCTATCCTAGCTTGTGCTTTCGATAGTATTTCTTCTGTTCTTCTTCTGCTTTGCCTTAGAACTTTGGTCTTTGGATTTTCTATGTTATTTTAAAGAAACAACTTTTAATTTCTCAATTCACTACATGAAAATTCAACTTTGATTCGGACTATAAATCCCAAAAAAACGATTTGAACTAAAATTTCAATTCAAGTCAAAAATTGAGTTCTACAAATCACAATCGCTGTGGGACTTTAATTATGTTGAGTTCTTCAAATCACAAACTCTCCAGAACTTCAAAGCCTCACATCACGAAACCTCTCACTGTAACTCTGATTCGTTGGCATTTTGAAGAAATAAATTGGATTTTCTCAATTCAAAAAGTTTTGGAGATATTTTAGCTGAATTTAAAAGATTATTTTTAATTCACAAAATTATTGTTGCTTTAAACTCAATATAATTTAAAAACTTTAAAATCACTAATTTTTTGAAATTTTAATTTTTAACTGTTCCCTCCCTCCTCTTCTGAATACAAATCTCAATGATGGGTGTTCAAACTCCAGATGAAGGACTGATTTCAATCTCTGGATCATTCTGATTTCAAAAAGGTATAATATGTCTATGTAGAGAAAGTGTGACCCGAGTTAGTGGAGTTTCAAATACACGAACGAACAGAATGTGTCGTTTATTTATGTAGACGTCGTAGTTATTAATTTGCTTGTAACACGATAACGTTTATACTCTGTTTCTACATTGAGAAAATCTGAACTACTGGTCTATGTTCTTATCTGTTATATAAATAACTAATCAAACAATCAGCCCAATGAGTAAATAGGCCGAGACACTCACTTCTCTGCTCAAATCTGTACAAAAAATGACAAAAAACGAACAAAATACCCATGAAGAAACAGACAAATAATAACACGTGATTATAATATCACAGAATTTTTAAAAATTGCTTCACTTTTTCTTTCCAAATTTTTAAATAGATTACGGAATATCTCAAATGAAAATTATAACAAAAGTAACCAAGAAATGTTTACAAAAAGATTATCCTGACAAAATATCTCTTGCAAACTTGCACGCCAGCAAACAGTGACCTGATTTGCTGGCCTATGAGTCATAAACGATATGTACAGGGAGCGTCAAGTATTTAAAAAAAAAAACCTATATCCGGTCATATATGGAAGACGATCAAATAAAATGTAACATTTTATACGCCAAATTTTAATATTCTCATTTTTGATTCAAAGAAATAAAAACTTATAAATAACAGTTTTTTAAAATAACCACGAAGACTCTGAGAAAGCCTACTTCCAGAAAGTGACTAGTTCCTTCGTGTTCACGGCCAGGAAAAAGCTCTTGCGAATACCTGTCATATATGGCCAGGACAAAGAAGTATTCTAAGCAGTTAAATGTCGTAAATTTCAGCCAGTCTGTCCAGTACATCATTAACCACAAGTATATCATGTCAAGCAGCTGAAGGTGTGATGCACAATGGCAGCACATACAAGTTTTATTTGATGAGGAGTGATTATTCATTGTCCGACAAAAGCTCTTGCTAAACAAGCTTAATCAGCCAGATAATCAATGGACCTAATCAAATGAGAACTTCTACCAGGAACATAAACTGGAACAAAAGGTGACTGTGCACGTAACCCTCAGAGGTGCCCAATGTGATTCAGCATCAAGTTCTCGTTCATTGTGATGTTTGTGACGATCGTGAGCCCCACTTCTTCCCACTTGGCCTCAGGATCAATACCACCTAGATCGAGATGCTGAGATGGCGGTCTAACTGTTTATCGAAGGGTTATTAATAGAAAATCGTACTTATTTTTGGTTGTGTTAAGGTATATGGCTTCCAAAATTAATAAATGATATTTAGACCTGCCTGTATGCAAAATAGAAAATGAGTCTATCGTAAAACGTTATGAGCATGACTCATTTTCCAATAGGTTTTGTCCAATTGCTGGCTTGTGTGCTGATTGCGACACACGAGTATGATTACGTAAATTTAATCTAACATATTTGGGAACGTGTTGGTTTTTCTCAATTCCAATCTAAGACTCTTCCGCCATCTATACTCAGCTTCGTACAGACATCTAAACTTATAAATGAGTAAACTTTTATTATGATAGGGCAGACGGTCTTAATAAAATAATGGAAAAATCGAACGGATTTGGCTGAAAAGAAAGTGGCAGAGACAATAGTGAAAACTCTGTCACTTAAACGTTTACATTTTCTGTCAAGATAAGGTAATTTCAGAAAAATTGGACACAGACTAGGGCCAAATTTCCAGCTTTATTTCTATGAATTCTTTTCCATCTAGTCTAATGTAATTACGATTGTGTCAACGATTGAAGAAAGAAGCTTAGGTCCTAATATTTAAAAACAAATGAGCATAAAATTGTGTTTATTCAGATCTGTATTTTTGTTCTGTAGTATCAAGGCAATATTCTGATATATATATATATATATATATATATATATATATATATATATATATACATTTGTTACATTTGTAAGCTGTCAACCATGACAATTCTTTTAAATTAGTTACAGTTATTTAAATAAAAAATTGTAACTTTAGCTTGTCTATAGAAATCCGAAACCGTTTTAAGCAGTATAAAATGTTACTGTTTGAACTGCGTCATTTCAAACAAACAGGTTTATGTGAAATGACGCAATCCAATGAAAACTTCTTACTGTGCGACTGATGACACCATTTGTGTTTGGTACTAAAAAATAGACAAAGTAATTAGCTACGAAAGAGATAAAAGAGGAAGTTAGTAGTAAAGAAGAGGGGAAATGAACTATTAGAGGATAAAAGAGAAAACAAGGGCGAGGTTAAGAACAAAACGGATATATAAGAGATGGTAAGAGAAAGAAAAGGTATAAAAGCAGAGATGAGAAATGAAAGAAGGAATAAATGAGACCCAATGATGAGCTGATCCAACTATTTCCTGTTTCTAGTTATACACTGACCGTGGAGGACACTTTAAGTATGGTCAGTTCATTAAAAAATTAAAGAACCATGAAAAAGTCCAATAACATTTTCACTCCTATTCATTATTTCATTCTGAATTAAGAATACAACAGCCCTATTCATTCACGATTACGACTCTACCAATTGAAACACATTGGGTTTCCTTAACATACTGACACATGGGCTGATTTAACTTTTACTTAAATTATTAACAATTAATACCTGCTTTCGAGTCGGCAAGCTGAAAAATATCATTTGTACGGGGTATTGTATTTGCATGAGTAATAAGTTATGTGATTGGGAAATGTTTTTCAAATGCTCTACTAAAAAGAAATTCAATTTTTCGTTGTATCTCAGCCATTTTCAGTACATAAGACTATACGCATAAACATCTGACTTAAAAATGGGTAAAAGTTGTTTGTTTTTTTTTCACAGGAGAAATTTTTTTTCTATAAATGAAACCTCGTAGTCTTGGTATGATGATTGCAGTAATGTTACTGCACATGATTTGTTTCTTATTTATTTGGCAATATAACAACAAAAAAAAAAGGAAAAATTATTCCCAACACCTAAAATAATTATAATCGTTTCCTGTTTCTAAGACAATAGATGTTTACATGAATTATTTTTTACTGAAAACTGCCAATGATTTAAAATGCTGAAAATTTTAACTTCCTGAAAAGAATATGTAGGGGCTTCGGTGGTGCTTGTTAAATTGGCCTTGTACCAAACACAACCGAAGTCACCATAATTTAAAACATAAGAAGGTTGAATGAATGGTTGGAAAAATGAAAGTGTTTCGTTTGTAAGAAGTAAAATACTTGAATAGAAAATGCATGTAGTTAATTATATTTTATGAGTGAAATGTTCCAATAGAAAAATGCACATGGTTAAATGTTTCAGAGAGAAAGTAGTAGAATGCATGTATGTATGTAAAAAGATTAATCAGTCTACTTAACTAATAAAGTCTGTGTTTCTTTCCCTTTTCTGGTAGGTTGGCGACAGGGTGACAAAGAAGGTGAAACAAATGAAGAAATTATACTGGGTGGTCTTTAGTTTTACGAGTCAGTTGAAGATGTCCTGTTGTTGTTGTTGCTTTCTTTGGTGACGTGGAGTGAAGACGACGAAAGGAAAATTAAAAGTAAAGGCAGAATGAATGTATGTCGGCGAGACATGACCTCGGCTTGTTTTTGCTTCCTTATATGGCAACAAGATGCTTCAGATGCCGCTCCCATTCTGACTCTTTTGACCGGTCAAGAGATGTGGTTTAAGTGATAGATTGTAGTCATGTGACCGGCTCCAGCAGTCATTTTCATTTTTTGTGTGAAAAAAAAAAAAAATGACTGGCGTCATAGATTAATTTGCTATTTCCTATCCAATCAGCATTCAGAATTTTATTTTTTACACTGACTTGTAAAATTTGCCTTGTTCTAGGTTTTTTCAAAATGTTTTTAGTCGTTTGGATCCGATTTTACGGGTGAGCAATTTTACTTTCTGTATTTTAGTTAACTGTTGGGTGATATAGGATATGTATCCTATAAATACAAAATTCAAGAAAAATTCTATTTAATTATTTTTATGTGTGTGTTCATGCATGAAAGAGAGGAAGTGAACGAGTGTGAACGAAACAAAACAACAAGGTAATAAAGTTATTTTTCTCGTGAAATTAGGCGTAACATTCAGAAAGCCAAATGAGTCGTAGTTTGTCTATGACTAGCTTAGCTTTAAAATATTTGATAACGATTAACTTTCATCGTAATTGAAGAATTTTGATATTAATGCAAGGCACTTATTTACACATAAACACAAAAACAGAATGTTACACAAGCGTTCAGGTTAAAGAAATTTTATACAATAATGATTAGGAAAAACCCTTGCATGATCCCTAAAGTAATTCTACAATATATTTGCAAAACTGATTAAACTCATAACAAAATATACCTGCGTATAGTTTGGCCTAATCTATTTCATACCTCAGTGTATAAACTATGCCCAACTAGGCTAGTTTCTACAAACGTTTACTATTAGTATCAACAATTGTTTTTCTTAACTAGAATGTTACATGATGCCTCCAGTCGAACACAAGCTAATAATGACTGATATAAACTCAGTCAACAGTCATAAGATATCAGTATCTCTAAAAAGGAACTAATGTGCAAACGAAGGAATCGGAATAAAATTGTAGGCTGTAGAATGCGCGCAAGAAATCTCTAGAGACGTATGGCACTGATATATTTTAATATTATCTGTAGATAAAATGATATACGCCTTATTATATAGGTAAAAGAGGTAGTATATTCTGATCAAAAACAGAGGTATATTCTAGCTAAGGTCTTTTTATACCCGAATCGATAAGCTTGCTTAGCCTACCTTATAACCCAAGTATATAATAGCCTAGCCTAGAATTACTCCGGGTATACTCTAGGCTTCTATAGCGGCACGACCTCAAGACGACCTGCTAAAACCGACAAAATTGCTGAAAATGAATTCTACATATCTTCTATACTAACACTATTGTTTCATGTTTCATGTCAGCCCAGCGTGTAAAAAATCTGAAGGTTGGAATTGCTCCTGTTCTAATAGCAGCAAAAGATTTAACAAATTGTTGCTTAACAGGGTTGTACCTTCTCTGGATTCACTTCTCTGTAGAAATCAAAATGGATTCAGGATGAGTAGATCAACAGCTGCTCAGATCCTCTCCATTCATTGCATACTGGAAGAAATGAAGAGGTTCAACAAGGATATCACAATTTGTTTTTTGGATTTCCGGAAAGCATTTTATTCCATCAGCAGAGATGTGATGTTTAAAGTCCTTACACTATATGGCATTTTCTCCCAAACCATTGATGCCATCAAGTCTCTTTATGCAAACACCACTGCTACTCACTGATAGAGAGACTGACGTCTTTGATGTCAAAACAAGTGTTTGATATTGATACACTTGCCCTTTTCTTGTTTAAAATCCTTATTGACTATGTTATACGCATTTCTTTAGACAGCGTGAAGGAAAAGAAATTATTTCTAAAATCACGCCAGAGCAGTCGTCATTGTTCAGAATATTTGACCGATCTAGATTTTTCTGATGTTCTTGGTATGTTTCCACATTGTATTAAGGATGCACAGTCTTTGTCCCAGTCACTTGAGTTAGCAGTTGACCAACTCGGTCTATATTGCAATGAGAGGTCAAAACATTCTCTGGGGCAATTAAATTCAAGTTTCTCAATGGTTCATCAGTCAAGGAGGTAGAAGGCTTCAAATATCTTGGATCATATATAGTAGATTCGGAAAAAAGATTTGCGCATACGAAAAGCTCTTGCTTGGGATGCATGCAACAAACGTCAGTTTAAGCCTGGGCTGAATAGGATAGACCTGAGTTCAGCAATGTCAGACCGTGTTGTGTGGTATAGGATTTTCGATAGGATTTCCCACCAACCCTAGATTGGTAGAAGGACAATGATAACGATTAGTCTTTTGTTTTTTTTCTAACGAAATGTCCACAGTCTTAGTTTCTTTTTTGTATGCATATAAAATTCTTTACAAAATCTAAGTTTTATTGGCATATACCCATTAATAAATCTATTTTTATATATTTCTGTCATTTTATATTCCAATAAATGCAAAATTCCTGAAGATTCTACACTAAGTTCGATATATATCAACAGATATATAGTTTATTGATTAGTGAAAAAAGTACAAGTTTAATGGTGATCTATGAGAACTAGAATGACAAACAATAATACATTTATTCCGGTAAATACTGTTTCGTTCACATAGCGCCCATGCACTTGGAAAAGCATGACTCCAATTTCTTCTAACTATTAAACAATCTCCCACCATTTCTAGTGAAATTCAATTCCTCACAACTCAATTTGAATTTGGTACTGCTAAGAAATATTAGGACGGCATATATGTCATCAAATAACTCCAGGATATTGTATACCACCCTAAAATGGTATACCTGGTATGTTGACTTCAACGTAGATCTCATTAACAGATTTCCTCTTCTCAGCCATTAGAAACCATTTTCGAAGCTCTGACTCCACCGACTGTCTAGATTTCATAGGGGAACTATATAAATTCACAAAGTCGTCACAGATCATGGAAACTTACTCATCATGAGTTCGACAAGAAAGAAATGAGAGACCCAATTTATTTAATCTCTCGCATAAACAAGCACAGATATGAAGAGAGGAGCATTGACATTTTGAGCATTCCATATCACAGACCAAACGAATTTACTGATAGAAAAAGCCTTTCTGCTTTCCTTTCCGATGTCGTCATGGGGTTGGGGTAGTTACCTATGACATATGCATTGATAATTGAGATAAGAATGACGATAAAAAATAGCATTCTATGCTAAATGTTCTAAGAAGTAGAATTCCAAATATACCTTTTCAAAATAGAAATTATGATCGGGAAATGGAGTGAAAGCAGCGATAGCACCTACCCTGAATCCATCATAAAATTTCAGGATCTAGAATTCGTAAATGCTAAACACTTCAACTACTTCAGTGTATTGATCGGTTATAGCAAATAGGAGATAAAGAAACTTAACATAGAATTCAATGTTAGGGATAGTTTTACACAACAACGCCCGTTGCTACAAAGCATAAAAAATTGACCTAAAACTTGAGTCATGTCCAAATCATTTCGGGACGTTCAAATGGATGTCATGTAAGATGTTAAAGGTTCACCTACTTTAATCAAAAAATTAAATTAGAAAGAAAGCTTCACCAATACTAGAAAGAGCGATAAGAGAAACCTATTTTACTTGAGAAACCTATTTTACTAAAAAATTGTTTGAAGAGGAAGATTTTATAAATTTCAACCAATGGTAGCACTAACCGATAAATGCCTAATATTTCCTTATAAGAAAACGGGTAATATTACCATTCCCACCACAAGTTTAATAACTTAGCCCGCCTGCCTTGGATGGTAACTAGTCTAGATGAAGAAAAACACTGAATTTGTTCTGGAGAGGAATTGTTTGAAGATTTCATTGTAAACAGTGCACCATTTCTTTATTATTAGTTCTCCCGAAAACAGTGTATGGATCGACATCAATTTTCATCGCGATAATCAAATCATCTGCGTGGGTAGCTTAAATCTAAACTGAACATTTTGAACTCATACGTTGAAGTTATAACAACATATGAGTTCCAAAAGTTCAGTTTTTTCTAGCAGTTATAATGTTGGGTCTTGCTTAGGCTACTTGCTGGGACGTCTGTAAGAAATATTCTATACTGTCTCCAACGTATTTTAAGCTCACTTGCAGTTCTTCATTTAAGCGTGTAATAGAGTGTAGTTCATTTGATTCACTAGGGTACATTATTTGCTCCACAACATCGACATTTTTAAATTTTTTTTTTATTAGTAAATATGTTATTTTATTTATTAATATTCACACATTTCTCTTTCTAGCAAGTTCGGCAACGTGCTGAACTTTTTACGTTTAGGGTCAACCTCTAGTTTTCCGTACGTCTCATTTTTTTAGAAACTGGACTTGTACGTTCAACAAATTCTTGGGGGTGGGGGCAGGCACATTAAAAGTATTATACAGTATTTGCATAGATATCTTCTTATTTGCGGGCCTTTCTTCAGTAAGCCTTTTCTGAAAATGATTGTAATGTCATTTATTTGCAATTTTTCTATAATCTTTTGAATTCATGATATTTCACCGGCTTCCCATATTTCTTTTCCATTTTGATATGCTCTAAAAACCACTTTTTTCACCAATCTTGAAAAATTTAGCTTTTTTGTTGTTGTTGTTGTTGTTGTTGTTGTTGTTGTCAGTTCTTATATTTTTCTGACCTGGTAACAATTTATTGAGCACCGGTTTAATTTTTCTTGCGCACATCAGTTATATCAGTGACATGCTAGCCGGTGTTTTGGGATTCGGCAATATCCGGTATACTCTCAAAAATTCGTAAGCAGTAAATTGTGCACCGTTATCTTAGACTATGGCATACGGAATATCATTTCTTGCAAACAGTTCGTGTAAAATATTCAGTGTTACGGAAGAAGTTGATTTTTTTAATTTACAAATTTCATATCACTTAGTAAAGCTATCTATTACCTCCTGATAATGTGATCTGTTTATTGAACCTTTAAAATCTAAGGTGTAATTTCGTGGTAGGTAAATTTTGATGCCAGAACATAACCTCTGCATGTTTTTACTACTTTTTCAATATATTGATCCATTTTGGCCCAGTATACACATCTTCTCATCAGAGATTTTCGTCTTTGAAATTCCAGGATTTTCACTATTAAATTTATTTAATACTAGGCATTACTATTTTTGTGTGAACATCAGTACTCCGTCACATAGCGAGTAAGTATTCATGTCTGGGTTGCGTTCTTTCTTATTTTTGTTATTTTTTATTATTATTAATTCTGCCTTATTTTTCTGCATGTTTTTTGCTGCTTTTACATTTATTTCTCACCGGTTATTTTATAGTTTTTAATTTTGAGGACAATTGGTATCGTCAACATGGTACCCCGGCGTTGTATGATTTTCTGTATGCGTAAAAATTCGTTTTTTCGAACCAAAAATTTATGATATAGGTCTGTATTTTGTCTGCAACCGAAAACTTCTTCCGTGTATGAACTTGTAAAATATTTCGCTGCAATTACTATTGCTAACGCATTTTTTCGATCTGGCTGTAGCCTTTTCTGTTGAAGCATTGCAACGTCTTTCATATTACCATAATCATACTTATGTAAAGTTATATAAAATGTAAAATCACTGCAAATCACTACTCCTTTAACAAAATCAGTAGTATCTGAAGATACAACAAGTTTTGGGTCGTAGTGGATAATGATTAGCGATTTCTATTCTTCAGTCCAGTTCCACTTTACTCATTTTTTTTTTTTTTTTTTGCAAATTGTTCAGTGAAGCTCTCAAATTCTGCATATTAGGTGTGTAGATTTGATAATAGTTTGATAGTCTCAGAAATGCTTGTAAACTAGTAATGCTTAATGGGGGAGGCATATTCTTAATTGCATTTATCTTCAACGGATCTGATTGACGGTAATTTTTGTCTATGATTTGTCCTTGGTACTTAATGTTTGGCAAAAAAACAATTCACACTTTTCAGTGAGTTTGAGTCAGTAGTCATGTATATTTTCTCAAAAACTGTTTTCACATGCCAGATATGTTGTTCCTTAAATACACTTTTCATTAATATATCATCCAGATAAGCAACTGAAAAATCACAATCTGCAAGTATGGTATCCAAAGCTTGTTGAAACATCGCCTGAGCCTATTTAATACCAAAAAGAAATCTGTTGAACTTATGCAATCTTTTCTGCGTATTTATAGTTGTTAACTCTGAACAATATTTCTTCAACCTGTATTTGTAAATACGCTTCAGAAAGATCCAAATTCGAAAAAAGAATTCCATTGTTCAGCTTTGCAAAAATTTCCTCTGAAATTGGTAATGGATACTTATTGGGGTTCTAAACACATATTTAGAACCTGGCGAGAAATTAATACAAACATAAATTTTATTTTATTGTTTTTTACATACACTGATGATGATGCTTATTCTGAATGGTTAATACTTTCAATTACACCTATTTTTTCAAGTCTGTCTAATTTTTCGTAGACTTGGTCCAATGCTGCGAATGGTATGTACCGTTTCGGTTTAAATACTGGTGTCAAACCTTTTCCCTTGAAATTTTAGATTGAATTTGGAAAACCGAGCCTAGTCATTCGACAAAACTTCCGGAAATCATTTTTCAATTCTTCCTTTAAATTTTCACTCTTTTTTAACTAGTCGTGTGTCCTCATATATATTTGCAATAAATGTTCATAGGTAAATCCCATAGCTCATATAATCCCACCTCGTCAGTACCGGATTAAGTTTGTAGCATTTTTTAACATATAATCCATAGTTTTTACACACTTGTTACGGTATGAAACGTTACAAGTCATTGAAAAATACACTGATACACTCCTGGTGACTTTCAAAGTCCTTTTTAATAATTTTCCGATTTCTTTCCATGTGGCTTAATTAATTATTGTGACATCATTACCAGTTTCTAGTAGCATTTTCACAGACACATTGTTTATTTTTACATTCAAAATTTTTCTTTGATTTTCTGTTATTATTTTTCCGTCGCAACGCTGTGTGCGATATTTTACCGTTTCGCTTAGTTTAGTTTTAGAGTATAATTTTTATGTCATTCTATAAAACTGTGACTTTTTACATTTGTAACATTTCAAATTCTTAACGAGACAGTCGTCTATAAGATGTAAACTTCCACATCTGAAACATGAATTAATTTTCCTTTTTGGACATTTTTCTTTCTTTTGTATGTATGCACATTCTTTTTCCTGAATCTTTCGACGTCGCGTCTCAGATTTAGGATTCTCTGATATTCGTTCAATATTTCCTGTAGTTTAAGTTTATTATTCTGTTGAAGTTTCGTTAGAAATCTTCCCATATTTATACGTTTTTCTCGCCATTAAACCTTGAATGAAAATTCATACTTTAAACATATCTGGAGTCAGTTCGTTTAATCTGATGCTTTTACACTCCTTGTTAACAATTCCAGTAAATGACAAAATTTTCATCTTTTTTCATCAGATTCATAGATTTCCGACGAGTATTAAATAAAGAGCTTTTGTCTCTAAATACTTTTGTCAGTACTATTTCTTCAAAACAAATTTCTATTGTTTTTTTTTTTTGTTTTTTGTAGTACAAAATTACAGTATTTTTTATGTTTTACCATTCTCAACAAAAGTTTCGTTTTTTCTCGTCTTCTTAGTCACTGAAAATTTTCTCGTATTATCCAAAATAAGCAAAAAATGTAATTTCATCATCTGGTTGTAAGTGAATTCAGATACAGCATTAATCACCATGTCGGGAGTAAAGGATCTTTATGAATTTCTCTTTGCCTATTTTCGTTAACTATTGTTGTTGCTTCTGGAGTTCTAACAACTGCTGGTGTTGCTGTTTTTGTTGAATCTATACTACAGAAGCAAATATTTCTTCCATATTTTAAGAATAACTGGATTTATTCTCTTTTTTACAGACACAAAAATTAAATCAACGCGGTTCAAAATTCTCCTCATCACTGTTATCCTGTGTGTCACAGCGATAAGCACTGTGTTCTCCTTTGTTACACACAGTATGAGTTTCGATATCCTCATCCCTCCTGTTATAACTCGTATGTTCTGAATCCTCGACACTCCTGTTATAACTCGTTTTCTAGCGGGTGTAATACCACGATTTTCTTAGGTTACTCCCCGTGACATCCGGAAGAAATACTCTAGACTGACTTTAGACGAACTTTTTAGATTAATTGGAGTTCTTTATTTAAACAATTAGGATACTTCATATGTATCACCGCCGGGGTTGTATTATTTATTCTACAACATACGCTGAAATTTATCATATATATATATATATATATATATATATATATATATATATATACGAGTGGGTACGGAACGAAGAATTCTTTCAACGTTCAAAACATTAATTTAAAACAGTGCTCGATATATAATGTACTATATAGAGCTGTGAATATTTATTATAAATTATGCTTTAGAACATGTACATAATTTCTCTATATATAATCGCTACGAACGTGCCTTCGTAGCGATTATATATAGAGAAATTATGTACATGTTCTAAAGCATAATTTATAATATATATATATATATATATATATATATCATTTATATATATCAATTTCGGCGTATGTTCTGGAGTGCTGGTGTTGTATATATATATATATATATATATATATATTAATAACTATACATATTATCCTGTTTTAGGCACAACTCAGAGTTTTATGCATTATGCATTCATCAAGTGCATATTATGAACTGAACATTTCTCGGTTTGAATTAGGTATTAGCGTTTCTAAAGGATATTATAAATTTTAAATCGGGTAATTAAAAAATTCTTTTTAATTATTTTTCTTACTTTTATTTTCCTATCCTTTTATTATTTATTTTATCCTTTAATTATTATTTATTATTTTTTATTCTTTAAAAGTAATACCCATTCAAACGCTTCATCCCTAATTTAAACAAACTAGTGACATCCCCTTCAACGTGGGATTTATAATATCGGACCCTGAAATGTAATTTTTTCCTCAAACGATTTTAGGTTTCGGTATAAACCTAACTAAATTATACATTTAGTAAATAAAGATATTTTCACATCGATTTACGATTTAGAACGACCTTAAATTAAGGAACGCTAATACCTAATTCAAACTGAAAAACGTTCAGTTCATAATATGCACCTGATGATTGCATAATGCATGAAACTTCGCGTCGTGCCTAAAACATATGATAATATGTAACTTTATTAATATATATATATTTGTTTTGTTATACCGCATTGAGCACTGTTCTGTTAACACCTATAATATATTATTTATATATTGATGTGTATCTGCGTGTACACACATGTAAGTGTACTTATTTACATCCATACTTATATTATATAAGTTATATATGTGTGTGTGTTTGCGTGTGTCTGTGTGTCCAAACATGTAATAAATATTCATTTAGTTTCAATACCAAAAGCTTTAGAAGCTTTAATAGACATTAAAATTTATGAGCAAAATACTATTTGATCTTGCCTAATCTTTTTTCCTCGACATAGCCGAAGAAAGGTTAGTAAAGTCATTTTTGTTATGGCTGCCAACGCATTTTCGAGATCCAGTTTCGTAAACACTTCAAAGATCAACACAAAGCATCTTTTGTCGTTACCATTCTTGTCCACTCTATCAGATGGCACATCTTTAGTTTTCTTTTGATGTCAATTCAATGAAAAAAAAGAACAAAAAGTAACACGTAGGTGGTATTCGTCAGCAATTCTGGCGACACATTTCCTTTGCTATTACACACCCAACAATATTTCCATCTTTTGTTCATTAACATTGCGTATTTCACACATCAATGTTCGATACTTTAACAACCCACGCATTTTTTTTCTTTTTGGATAAGTTTTCACACTTGAGCAGACGAATGTTGATTGCAAAGTTCACAGCCTAACTTTAATAGACTTAACCTTGAAACCTTTTCCTGTCGTAAAGACGGCTTCGCCTACATTTTTTTATGCGCAGGCGGATCGTCAACAGTGGAAGTTACTTCCCTTCACGTAATTCCCGGTAGTACTGTAGTAGAATTTAAATAAACTTATTATTTATTATTCCATCCACTGTTTTCTGAAGCACACCTGTTAAAATAAAACACCACTTTTCTTGTGAACCATGTTAACGACTGATCAAAAAACGTATAAAATTAAAATCTCACTGAACATAGCTTAGCCAGAAACGATTTTGAGAATGAAGTCGTGTATAATCTTCCGAGGGATATGTCGCTCTGCCTTATAGAAGAATTGTGGAAAATTTCTTCAAATAGAAAAAAAAGAGAATTAATACACATGGAATCCATAAAAGTGATACAAAATTGTTCGTAAGAAAGTAAAATAGACGACACTGTAAGTGCTAGAAAAAAGTGCTGATTTCGCAACCGATGGACAGTGAAGTACTCTAGAGTTTTAGCTTTATGTGAATTTTGTCTTTATCTAATCACATAACGTTCGCAAAAAATGCAGAAAGACAATTTAAAAGTAAAATGAATCTATGGAATTCAATGATTTCCACGAATGGTTAAGCTAAATCGGGCATTTTAAAAGTAGTATTCAGTGAATCTAGTAAACTATTGACTACAGAATGTTTTTCAAAGAAAGGTATGCTTGGTTCTTTACTTTTGCATTCAAAGTATATAAATATATCTTCCTTTTTACTAGAAAATCTTTAGATTTTCAAGTAGAAAATATACAGACTTACTCAAATATGAGGAGCTTATATTATTTTTCAAAAGTTTATACAAAAAGACACACTAATAGTTAATTTAACTTTTTGAAAAGACAGAAAGAGTAGTAGAAAAGAAAAGTGAGAGGAAGGAGGGAGAGTATGTGGCAACTGCAAAAAATAAAAAAAATAAAATATGACGGCGACATTTCAGTTTCAAATCGCAGTGACCTTCTACAAGCTTACACATCGTATAAAAAAGCGTATTTTTCATAGCATCAGTTAAAACATACGCTTACTCAAACAAGTTTTCATGGCGTGTCTCTCACGTTGCGGTTATCTAGCTATTTGCGCAGAAGTTGTACAGGTGTGTCTAGTCTAGAGAAATAGTTTGAAGTTGATCAGTTGTGTTTTCATACAAAAAATTCACAAACAGAAATACGTTGATGTAAACACTAGTGGGATTAATCCAGTGAGATTTTATGTGAAATTGTGTTCAAAAATTTATATGCGCGAGATATAACATTGGGGCTTTGATGTAGCAAATAAATAGCGCCTTGGTTTATTTTCGCTTAGTTTGTTTCAATATTTGGAATGTAAGTGTCTCGTGTATCATGACTTTCCCCGAAAAGTAGGAGTCTTGTATTTTACGGCTCTTCAGGAAAGAAAAGTAAATTCATCCACTACTAAGACAATAATAATAGAACCAGATTTTTTTTTTCACTTTTTCACCTGCAAGAGAAATTCATCAAATACCACTTGCAATATTTCTGAGATAGCAACACGAGCATATCTATGAAAAGTGATGATAAAAAAGTTCTGATATTCTTTTAATTCATTATGACATTATAAAAACATGTTTAGCATTTCAATATCAATAAAATACTCGGATAGGACAATAATTTTTATATTTTTCATTTTACATTGGGAAATGATGAAAGTATGATTACATCACAAGAAATATATTTTAATAAGTTATTGCACTAATACTGTGAGAAGACAAGTTATAGCAGGTGACAGGTCTAAAACCTACACTTTCCATGATTTTACCGATAGAAATTTGTTAATAGTAACTGCTTAACATTGAGATAAAAAAAATCTATCGCTAGCAATATTCATCAACAATAGTCTGTTGATGTCGAATGTTGAGACCACGTCACTAATCTAATACTTTGCTTATATTCATAAAGTCTAGAGATCATAAAGTTAATCAGTCTGTTGGTCTCGAATGGCGTTAAATGTGATTTAATACCGAATTATACTAAATTATACTACAGTGTTCAGTGTCATCGTGGTACCCTTTTCAAGGGGTACTCTACTTGATACACCACTGAATAGTAATCTTAAATTTCCTTATATTAAAGGACAAATGACTAGTTGAAGTAATTTCTCAGTATCTTTAAATAATTGTACATTGCGTGTATATATTATTATAAAATAATGTAATTCAATTTCACCTACGTCCGATTTTATTATTTAAGTTAATGTTATCTCAGTTCGCATTAGCTAAAATAAGTATAAGTAAAATTAACGCTATTGTTTACATGAGCCTGAAGACATAGGGCTTGTCTGATAGTTTCGAATTCGTGGGGAACCTTGAGTCCCCCACTTACTGAATTGGGATGTGACTTAAGATCGAGTTTTACGTGTGGTACGTAGAGTACCCTTGCATGGACACTCCGGCCAAGGGTAAAAACTTGCCCAGCACTCGCATACGCAGGATCGGGCACTAAGTCTATCTTTTCTCCTCAGCCGAGTCCCTGTCCGTAGACGTAGTTCCCACTGATTCGTTCTCTGCTCGAAATCCGAAGGCTGACTGACACTTTCGAGTTCGTTGTGGAGCTCTGGGCATTTACTTATTGAAGTGATAAGTAAATAAGTTTTTATTATGCCGTCTTTCCACATTTCTTTTCCCTTTTCATATGTTATGAAAAAAAAAAGCTTTTTCGCTACTTTTGAAAATTTTGGTGCCATTTTTGTTATCTATTCTTATTCTTTTTTGACCTGGTAACAACTTGTCGGACACCGATTTAATTTTTCTTGCGAACATCAATTCTGCTAGTGACATGCCTGTCGGTGTATTAGGATTTGGCGTTATCCGGTATACTCTCAAGAATTTTGTTGTGTTTCTTCACTGACGCTGTCATTACTTGCTTTTTTTTAAAAGTATCTACAAACCATTGGGCTTCTTCGTTTGAGGTTGGAGGATATGGCGAGGTAATAACATGTTCAATCAAGAACATTTCACAAAAATCTTCAAATTCATAAGCAATAAATTGTATACCGTTATCCGAGACTATGACATCCGGAATGACATATGTTGCAAAGATTTAATGTAAAAGATTCACTGTAAACGTCGAAGTTGTTTTTTGCACTTACAAATTTCAGGCCACTTAGTAAAGTAATACACTACCATCAGATAATGTGATCGGTTCATTAAACCTATGAAATCTATGTGAAGTCTTGACCGCGAAGTATCTGTCTTTGGCCAAGGTTGTAATTTCGAGGTAGGTGATTTTGCTATCGGAGCACAAATATCTTCAAGCTTTTACTAATTTTTCAAAGTCTTGATCAATTTTGGTCCAATAAACATAACTTGTCATGTCCACAATGATATTCATTTAAAACTCGCTTTTGTAATAACATAGCGTCACTTAGCGAGTAAGCATTCAAGTCTGGGTTGCGTTCTAAAAATCTTTTTATCTTTCTTACTTTTTAGACGTTTTTTTACTTTCTACATTGTATAATATATTTTTAATTTCTATTTCACTTTTTAATACTGCAATAACAGTATCCTCGAACGGTTAAATATTTTTTGAAGTTCTTTTTAATGTTGGTTTTCGATTTTCTTTCCACGTGGTCTCATTGATTATTGACACTAACAGTTTATAGTTCTATTTTTACACCCATATTATTAATTTTTGTATACAACAAATTTTCTTTGGTTTTGTGAAATTATTTTTTCATCTAAAGGCTGTGTACAAAATTTTTTCCGTGAAAACTTTAGCTTTGCAGTATGACATTTTACGCCCAACTTTTCCATACTTGTAGCATTTCCAATTTTTAAAAGAACACTCGACTGCGAGATGTAACCTTCGACGTCTGAAATATGGATTAATTTTCCTTTTTCCACATTTTTATTCAGTTTGTATATACGCACACATTCTTTTTCTTCAGCTGTATTTTTATCACGTCAAAGATTTAGGATTCTGGCGTTATTTATTTTGTTCTAGTTTCATTAAAACTTTAGCACGTCTTTTTTCGCCGTTAACCCTTGAAGTAAAATTAATCCTTTAAAAATATCCAGGGTATACTTGTTTAATTCTTCACAGTCCTTGTTAACGATTCCAGTATATGTGAAAAAAATCTTCGTCTTCTTTCCTTATCAGATTTATAAACTTACAGCAAGTATTGAATAACAGGTTTTCTCTCTAAAACTTTTTTCAGAATATTCATTTTTTCTTTAAAACACATTTTCTTTTCTTTTTTCTTTTTTTCGGTAATACAAAATTACAGTATTTTTCATGTTCTGATGTTGCTAACTTTCTCAACAAGAGTGTTTTTTCTCGTCTTGCCAATCGCTGTATTCTTCTTTGTAAATTTGCTCGTATCTTCTAAAATAAGCAAAAAATGTCATTCCATCGTCTGAATTTATGTGAATTCATTAACCACTGCGTCGGGTGTAAACAAATTTTCATTTTTCTTCTGTATTATTTCAATTAACAATTCTTGTTGGTTATGGAGTTCCAACGACTGCTGCTGTTGCTGTTGTTGTTGTTGTTGTTGTTGTTGTTGTTGTTACGATCACTGGAGCATATCATTCTCATTCCATGTACGATGTACTTCTGGTAGCCATGTAGTTATTTCGCTTTAACTTAACTCTAGTAATAAAGGGTTCGAAATTCCTAGCACCTGAAGGCTGGATCGTACAACCGCTGAATCGTCGTAAATATGGCATTAACGATGAGGACAATAGTCCGAACAATGTAAATAATGTAATACTACTTCATTTCAGAAGTATAGGCAAATACTTAATAGTATCTGATTATGTTTTTTTTATTTTTTTTTTTATGCAGAACAAAGAAAAAATTAGTTCACCAAGGTAGTTCTAATTTCTTGTCGTCACTGTCATTATGTGCTCCGAAGCAAAAAGTATTTTCCTACTCCGTATAAGTTTCGATTCCTTGAAGTATCCCTATTCTTCTTGTGAAGATATAGAGGGAAAGATGGACAGAAGTTAGTTTTGCAGAATGTGAGGGTGAATCGACCTGCATTAATATATTCTTTAGCATAAAGCTGCTTGGATGTGCGTTGTGGTACAGTGGATATCGGCTCTGAACGAGAAATCGGGGAGCCGAGTTCGAATTCCAGCTGAATTCATTGCATTCACTTACGCGCAAATACCCTTGGGAAAGGTATTAATCCGTTTCTTCCTTCCAGTTATGGGTTAAATAACAGGACAGATTGGGTTCTATAGCCTTGGCTGGCAACCAGTCTACTGCAGAAAGCAATGGCAACCTACTGCGGGATAATCTTCTGCCCAGTCAGTCATGTCTCTTTCGAGACATGATCGCCCAAGCGTATTTCACGTATGGCACTTTAACTGACTGAAAGCTGCTTAGTTGTGACCTGTATTTTTCAGGATTATATTGTCCAAGAACATACACAAATTCTCTGGATTTATCTTGACACTATCGCCAACTTTGAAGAGAGCTATAATGTTGTCATGGACCTTGAATATTAGTCTCAGACATTTTCGAAACTTTCATTTGTTAACTATTTCCACAAAAGAAACCAACCATAATCCCTATCCAATGTAGCTTGGCATTCTCACTAAAGACTAAATATTGTTAACATTTACTTTTTCATGTTGTATCTTTATTATAACCCATGTCATACTCATTTATAATGGATACTGTATATCGACCTTACTACCTTAGATATGTTTATCTATTCGAAAAATAAAAAAAAATAATAGCTATAATATATATTTATATAGAGTGTGTTTGTGTCTCGCCCCAGATAATGCTAAAATTAACTTTGAACTTAATATCACATCAGACCAACAAGAGAGACAGGTGCAAGGTTGACCTCCCATCTATTTATTTAAACAAAATATGAGTTGCAAATGTGAAAAGAACAGTATTACATACAATTATATAAACACCAACCGTGCTGAGGTGATGAACAATCTCTAAGGCGTAAGAGAACCTAAGGTCTACATTTCGTAAGAGAACCTAAGGTCTACATTTCGGATGAAGTGACCGAGGCCACGATCCCGCACACTGACCAATTGTAACTGACGATGTATGGAGGTGAATAGAATGTTATTGTAAAATGCAATTCCATAAAAAAACTCCATTACATTTATGACAGCAACTCCATTAGATTTATTTACTGACGTGCAAAACTTTTAGGCCTTCTTGGTAAATTAACTAGTTTTGTTAATTTTACCCCAAAATCAAGAGTGATTTAACTGTATGCTTTTATCACTACATTTTATGTTCTTTTAGGGTCAGAAAACAAGTTATTGCATTTTTGCTGTATAGGGCATAATACAGAAAATACAAAAGGTCAATGTATAGAGGTAGCAATTAGACTTGTTGACTTTGGTTCGAATAATTCCTCAATTTGAAAACATGTTCAAATTTCTTTATTGGGCATTTTCCCATTCTTCTTGACAGTAATCTCAAAGTCTGAGTACTTTTCTGTGAAACACTTGTTTGTTCGGTTACGAATTTATCCCAATTTTATAACTTCTGCCTATCTGCTTCCTGCTTTCTTGCCTGTTGGAAGTCCTCCTCTGTAGTTCCTATATTTAAGAATACTGGCGAACCCTCGGACCCCGCTAATTACCGCCCTATCAGTCTCCTTCCGATATTTGGCAAAGTTTTCGAAGCCATTATCAACGCCGAGGTGATTCAGCATCTCACGGCCCACAGGCTTCTCTCAGACAAATAGCATAGTTTTCTCTTCTCCAGGTCTACTGCTGATATGCTAACAATCATTACCGAGTACATATACCAGGCTCTCGACAAGAATGGCGAAGCCCGAACCGTTACCTTAGATATCTCCAAAGCATTCGACAGAGTCTGGCATGCTGGTCTTTTATGCAAACTGCGGAGCTACGGTATAACTGGACATTTGTTTGACCTAATCCAGTCATTCCTCTCTAACCGCACATTGAAGGTAGTATTAAATGGACATGCCTCCCAAAACTACCATACGAACGCGGCCGTCCCTCAAGGCTCTATCCTAGGTCCCACGCCCTTTCTGATCTACATTAATGATCTTCCCGATGCCATTAGATCCCAAGTAGGCATGTACGCCGATGGCACCACAATTTACTCTCGCCTCGATCATAAACTCGGTGTGGGCGACAAAGCGAACTTCGATGCTGAGCTTGAAAAGGACCTCCAATCCGTAGTGGACTGGGGTAGAAAATGGCTCGTAAATATCAATGCTTACAAAACGAAACTGCTATCAATTAACCACCATAGACAATGCACCTACCTCCCATTAGCATGGAACAGGCTTGCCTCCCAGAGAGTAAAACAGTACGCCTCTTTGGCCTTACACTCTCGGTGAACCTCAAATGGAATGACTATATCGAATCTATTGCTAAATCCGCTGCTATGAAAGTCGGTTCTCTGTGCAGGGCACGGAAGTTTTTCCCGTCTGAATCTATCCTGCACATATCTACCATCCGCCAGTGTATTGAATACTGCTGTCACATCTGGTCGGGTGCCCCTGCTACTCTCCTTGGGCTTCTTGACAAAATACAACGGATAATCTGTAACGTGATCGATGCTGACTTGGCAGACCGGCTGCAACCACTCTCTCACCGGCGTGTCGTGGTTTCCCTGTGTCTCTTCTATAAATACTTTCACGGCTTCTGCTCCGATGAACTTGGATCATTGGTGCCGCCTAGGTACGAATTTACACGAGATAATAGATTAGCAACTATGTCCCACCCTTCTACAGTGAAACAGATAAGATGTAACCGTAATTTCTACTCCAACAGCTTCTTTTCTCCCGCTTCCCGCCTGTGGAATTCCCTTCCACATGCCTGCTTTCCCGACAGATACAATCTCCAGGAGTTTAAATGTAAAGTCAATAGACACCTCCTATCACACTAACTTGCATCTGTTCTCCCAACACTCTCACCATCTGCCCAACCCTCATTCTCGGTATCCTTACCCGTCTATCACCCTCCTTCTGACATTTCCTATATCTAACCATCTTTTCTCATCACTTTCCCCACTATGTAACCCCCTGCGCAATAGTGGCAGTGGAATGCCTTTCCCGGGGTGAAACGATTATAAAAATAAAAATAAAAATTTTTCATCGCTTTTGTATGACTTTTGTTGTATTTCTTTTTTTTTTTCTTTTTTTTAACTTAAAACACTTCAAATAGTAGCAAACATCTTTTGGTTGCTTTGAATACTGTGACTAGAAATCCCCATCCTTCTGGCGATCTCTTATTGAATCGTTTTCGTCTTCAAAGTCATCTTTGTCTCAGCAGAAATTTTAGTCAGGATATTAGTGTCAAAAAGCAAGCTAATATTAAACTACAATGACTTCCAAATACATCTTACATTTATATTAATAAGGCGGAGCAATTCTTACTTAGAAACTTGCATCTGTTCATGACTTCATCTCGGATCTTTCATTGGCACAATAGTTTTGCATGGGTTTTTTCAGTTTTAATCTACTTGAAGCTGTATAACTTCTGTTACACGGTACCCAAGATGACACAGCAACTACTAATAAAAGTGTACTGCAAAACAGTTTGAACTTAATAGAATAAAGACATAATCATTTTATGTAGTTGGCTCAAATATTTACGCGCCATTGGATAATTAACAATTCTCGAGTTGCATGATAAAATATGACACCATTGAATTAGTTATTGTAAATATTTATAGTAGAAGCAGATATTATAAGCTGAAATAAACAAAGTATAATTGTCTTGTAAACATTTTTCTAGGATTAAATATAAGAATTTTTTTAAAAATCCTAACAAATTTATTATGAAAAAATTCATTGTTTGATATTAGAAAAAATCTAGACGTGCAAAAATAGTTTTCTGCGCGAGATAGGATAGACATGATTTACACTCTCACTTCAACAGAAGAAAATAGAATAACATCATGAGAGAGAAATTGTTAATATTCTTCAGACCTATAGCAAAAACGCTATAAGAACAAATACTAACATAGGTGTAGACATTTATTCCCATTTTAAATAAAAATTTGAAATAAATACAAATTAAAGTGACTTTGAACACCAAACAAGTTTGATTTATTTTTAACACGTTCTGTTATTTTCCATTTTCTATAGAACTAAAAGAAATTGACTTAACAATCATAGTCGAGTTTTCATGGAACGAGTCAGACCGGCGCCAGCATATATGTAAAAATGACATCATTCTTATGGACCTATTAATTATCTATATAAGTTAAAGAAAATGAAATGCTTCTGGTAGTAATTTATCACATATTCGTGAATATATTCTGGATATAAATCCTCATCAAGCAATCAAGTGCCAATTATAACTCTTTCCAGCTTCTAGCTGTAAATTGTGCATTGATATGATTTGTTCTTAGGAAATAGTTTCCTTAAGTTTTTTCACGATTTTAAATTCAGCGTTTTTGTTTGTTCTCCAAGACTGGCTGCTAATCAAGGATAGAGAGTGCTGTATCTCCTTATATTTAAACCATAGTTAGACTAAGAAAACATTGATTCATGCCTTTCTCAAGGCTAGTATTTTATTAACTTTGCGAAAAATCACGAAGAGTCTCGGCTGGAATTTGAACTCTGCTTGGTGATTCAATTTTCCGTGCTAAAAACTGTAAGTTTCCCTCTGTGAATACATAAATATAAAGTATATCTCTATATATAAAGCAAGATGTTTGTGTGTGTGTGTGTGTGTGTGTGTGTGTGTGTGTGTGTGTGTGTGTGTGTCCTTTATACAAATCCACAATTTTTATCTGATTCTCACCAAACTTCAAACAAATATTCTTTAGGCTTACGGTCAGGTCATGGGCTACTTCTTTTTTCCGATTTTCCCCCAATATCGGAAATCGATACCCCAATATCCGATCAGGTTTGATGAAGATCAGGATTTCAGCCCTTTTGTCGTGGTTCTTGCTGCAGAATTTGCTCTAACTTGGTAAAATTATAGTTTTTTATTCTCAAACATTAGTAGATATTCTCAGACTACTTATTTTCCCCGATATCGGAAATCGATACCCCCGATATTCTATCGAATCTGGTCAAAAACCGATATTCAGCCATCAATATGGCTCAATTTCTCCAATTTTACTCCCGATGGGTACGATAAATATTCATGGACTTACTTAGTTTAGTTTATCTTTGGATGAATTATTTGACTCCGATATTAGAGTTCTGATTAAAATCAGGTTTTCAGCCCTTTTAGTTTCGTTTTTGCTCCGAGCTTTGCTCTAAGTAGGTATAATTGTAATTCTTAGTCTTAACAAACTACGTTTTTCGTGCCAGAGTCCAAAGAGCCTGAGCTTCAGGACCATAGATTAGTTTTAAAGCTTTCATTACACCCGAGCAACGTCGGGCTATATTGCTAGTATATAAATATAGAGACTATATAAATATAAATCTATTTATGGATGAATCTGGACACCTTCTTTACAATCGGCTTTTCATGAAGAGTAGTCAGAAAACCGATTTTTGTATTTAGAAAATATAGAATCAAATAGTTTTTACTATTTTTCAGCTAATAGAAGGCTTAAGTCCCACTCAAGTTAGCGGATTGCTAAATGGGGTTGTAGTCAAAAGATATCGGGAGGGGGCAGATGTTACAGATTATGAGAATAAATAAGTGTTGACCCACGACATGAAGAGGTTAATATTGTACCGATTTAGATTTATAACTTATTTGAATTTTCTATTCTATTTTTTCTAATACAATAGAAAATTAAATCAGGCTTTGGTCAGTTAAATTAAACAAAGCTTATATATATATATATATATATGTGTGTGTGTGTGTGTGTGTGTGTGTGTGTGTGTGTGTGTGTGTGTGTGTACTTTTTGTGTGCATTTTTTTTTGTGTATATGGTTATTTAAAAGCAGGCTTAAGTAATCTTCTTTAATGAACCGCAATTTATCCTAGGAGCTACATTGAAAAATAAATTAAAACACTTAAGGAACATTTTTAATTTATCATTAACTTAACTATTTTACGCCTGCTCGTTCTTTCGTGTATATCGAATTATTTTTAACATAATTTTCACCGGCACAATACTAAATAGTTGAACAGATCAGGAATATCAGCATTAAATATTTAAGTGTAGACTTTGTTGTCGGTGTTCACTTGCAATTTACTAGGATCACTTTCCATTGTTGTGAAATTTTTTTTCGTAAGTTTGGTACTTGTGAAACCTACCATTATTTTAATTCACATGGCATTTAGTCTAGTTTAAAATCAGTAAACTACGATGCCTACTTACTCTACTGAGCTGCATGTCACCCTGGTCACTACAAGTGATTCTCAAGTGGTTTTTCACAAAACACTAATGACTGTTCACTTAACTTTAATTTATTAATTAACTGACGCAAATAACCACTAATCACAAGAGAGTTGCATCTGCATCAGTTATTAAATGATAAATGAATCTGTATCAGTTACAATCAATTTTTTTCTGGAATTTTTTAAACAATAAAGGCTGTTATCTATGCTTGATAATTAAAATGAGGTAATTACGGATAAGAAGATTGTGTTGCACAAATTCCTACCCACCAACCGTGAAAATAAGTATTCCAAATATTTACTTTTTTTTTCGCTTAAACGCACGCACCAACTCCTTTAATTAAAACTTTAAAAAAACTTCCTTGACTTATTTTTCCACGATAAATATGAGTATATATATATATATATATATATATATATATATATATATATATATAAGTGTAACATTTTTCAGCCAAAATGTCAGTAAGTATTAAATGTCTCTGGTGGTTCTAGTATTGCAAGGAAAGTAAAAAGAGGTCGAGAAATATGAGCAATTTTCTGTTAAGACACGTAGGTTTTGTGAATTATTTAAGGATTTCTGAATACGTATCACAACCAGCTAACCTTGTGTGTTCCTGTGTTACACAAAAAAGACGTCTGAAGTCATTGGTAAGACTGATGGCAGATCTGTTTTACATTGCAGGGAGCATCGATTATATTTGTTAAATTAACCTTATACCAAACATATAATAATTCACAAAACCTACGTGTCTTAACAGAAAATAACCGAACTCACCACATTTAAAGATCAGAATGTTGAAAAGTACCAAAAGATAAAAAGGATATTTTTTATAATAATAGAAATAAGATTTATTAATCAAAATATAGCATCAATTTTGTTATTTATGAGAATTGGATTTAAGTGTGAAAAGTTCCTTTTTGTTGAATTCAAGAGGAAATATTTTTCAAGAAAAATCTAGTAGATGTTTTTTTATGTGTGCAGGGTAGTAGTAAATGTTTATATGTTCCTTTTTTCCTTTCTTTCTTTAGTTGTCCGACAGTTGTGAGGAAGAAGAAAAGCCAAAGTGAAAGAGAGAATGATAATGGGATATGTGTGTCTGATGGTTCTATTGAATGTCTAGGCAGACGACTTGTATGCTCTTTCTTTCGTAGCATAAGAAGAAAAAAGAGAAGGTGTTAGAAAGGTGTCAAACTGAACGAGACGTCCAAGTAAGACTCGCGACTCTCTAAAGTTGTAAAGTAACATCAACGTGTATTTATGCATTTTGACGATCAACTGTGAATATTTTTTCTGTCTTCTGGTTGGTCAATAAATAAGATGTTGTATCTATTTTTATTCTTTGACTACGTCCGCATATGGCAAAAATGTGTAAGCCAATTAACTAACAAAAATAAATTTTCTATTGGTTAATTCCTAAATATATGTGTTCTCTTCGTAGGCTTCTAAAAGGGTATACATGTGTGTAAAGTTGAATTTATTAAGCAATCAAATATTGAGAAATCTTGAAAATACCCTCCCCTCCCCCAAGATTGTAGAAACTTTAAAATGTTTATTAAAAATCTGATATAATTTCTGAAATGCTTTGGCCAGTGTACTTTTCTGCCAGAACTTTTGTTGTATCACTTTTTTCCAATTTTTTTTTTAAGTGGTAAAAACTTCATTGAACTATCAATGAAGGAAACATCTGTACAAGCTGGCTTCAATCTGTCGATACTGACTGTGTCTTTAACATTATTTTTTATTATTATCAAATATTTTTCGTTCTTAGTAACACTTTAAAAGGTCCTGAATATGTCGGACATAGATTTTTTTTAAATAATTTCTTAAGAAAATGTATTCAGTTGTATGTAAATCTAATGGTATGTAAATATCTGTTGTGTGCACTCTTGTTGATGTGAAGATTAAATCTCATTTTTTAGTTTGAAGTTTTGAACAAAAGTAGTGGTTGGTTGAAAATAATTCATATACTCACTAAATTGCTCATGTAATGTTAATGATGTACTGAAAACCATTTCTGATGCATTGCATTTCAAATTCTGCTTAATTACATTTCTGATCCAGAGTCATACGAACAGGAAATGGTCAGTATAAGCAGTACCCTACAACGAAACAATTATCCAGGGTACATGACAACAACTCTAACATACACGGAAGGGAGGGTGCATGAGGACAACAACTCTCAGAAAACAACCTCGGTCTATCTTCCCTATGGGAAGGGTTTATTGGGGAAGATACAAAGGATCTGTGGTTTATATAATATATAGTTAATGATACAGGATGCTCCTTTAACTATAATGATGTATCTTCCTTAAGTTTTTCAATTGAAGTATCGACTTTCTATTCGTCAGCTATTTTATTAAAATTCAGGACGTCTTAATCTGTTATATTCAAGTAAGACAGTGAAAATGTATCCGCAACAATATTTTCATCACCTTTTATATATCTGATATCCGTGAATATGGCGAATTCTCTCCCCTCAAGTAGGTATCGAAAATGTTTTATAGACAGATAGATAACAAGTAATTCTTTTGAAAAGGTACTACACTTTTGTCGTGCATTATTTAATTTGATAGAGAAAAATAAAATGGGTGTATTAATTTCGTTGTGTGCTTATGCATAACTGCTCTACTAAAAAGTTATTAAGAATCTATTGTTAATGTTATTAGAGAATTTTGTTCGTCGTTTATATGAACGACGAACAAAATTCATCAATAACAAGATAGTTTTGTAAAATTCGCTAATGCTGTTTTCGACTTATTAAATGTGTCTAATGCTGTGCCTTCTATATTAATATTTGTATTATTTTTATTTTTTTATTTTTTGGTTCACCAGTAAATTTATGAGAAGCCTTAAAATATTGGTGTAACCTGGAATGAATCTTCGGTATTAATTTATCATGGCACAGTATCTTCTCAGTTGACAAAGTGATATTGGAAAATGTTTCATTGCTGTGATTTTTTCTGAAACTGGTGATATCCGATGTTCATTGATTATATGATCTAGGAAAGTCATTTTTGGGACTGAGAAAACGCATTTATCAACATTTATTTTTAAGCTAATATGTTGTAATCTTTGAAAACTTTGTATTAAATGATCGTGATGTTCTTAAATATTTCTGTTTGCTATGAAAACATCATCAACATATCAAAAGTGAAATTTAGTCGTCTTAATACTCCGTCAATATACCTATGAAATGTTTGTGAAGCAAAGTTTTCATAGATCAAAGAGCATTCTAGTAAAATTGAATAACCCAAAAGTTGTAATTGCTTTTTTTTTCTAATTTTTTCTTCGCGACTGGCACCTGATAATATGCTTTAACTAGATCAAGTTTAGACATTTTTGTTCCTTGCAAACCCATAACGAAATCGTGATTATACGGTATTGGATATTTATCTGGTATTGATTTTGCGTTCAAACTTCGGAAATCACCGCAAGATCCCCGTGTTCCCGGATTTGGTTCTGGAACCATATGAAGTGGAGATGAATAAGAGCTGCTTGAAAGTCGAATAATACCTAATTGTAACATGTGCTGGAACTCGATTTGTGCGATCTTGCTTTTACTCGAAAGAAGTCTGCGTAGAGAAGCGTGTGTTGGCGGTCTAGTAGTATTTATGTACAATTTTGCTGAATGTCGTATAGTTTCAGTGTGTGTTAAAGGCGGTGTATTACAACGCCTTTAACTCCCGCCTCGATAAGAAATCTGCCGAGGCTGACAAAGCAAACCAAGCTACTGATCTTGAAAAAGACCTCCATCACTGGTAGACTAGAGGTAAGAAATGGCTCGTAACTTTTTAAACATAACTACTATCCTTTAACCACCATAGAGAATCGCTCCTACCCCCCATCAGCATGGATCAGGATAGTCTCCCTGAAAGCAAAACACAACGCCTACTCGGCTTAACTATCAGTCGATCTCAAGTGGAATGACTACATTGAACCCATAGCTAAATCTGCTGCTAGAAAGGTCGGTTCACTGTGTAGAGCCACGAAGTTTTTCTCGTCTGAATCCATCTTGCACATATATAAATCTACCATCTGCCCGTGCATTAATTTCTGTTGTCACATCTGGTCGAGTGCTCCTGCTATTCATCTTGGGGTTCTTGACAAAATCCAACGGATAATCTGCAATGTAATTAATAGGTGAACTAGTAGTATTACCATCATTATTAACTACCTGATGAGACATTGTTCTTTCAATGTCGAAACAAAATGTACAATTTTGTAGTTTGTACATGTTCGAAAGTAATAATTAATAATAAATATTCATTGCTCCATTTCTATATTGAGCACTGTTTTAATTATTGTTTATCAGTTTGAGACCATAATTAAATTAGACTAGTACACATGTGTATTAAAAAATCTTCGATGCATATATATCGCAGAGCATTAGAATATATTACATTTGGAAACAAGCTATTTCTGCAACCTAGGTTTCAACCTTTCGGCATCTTCAGGCGATTTCTAATAACTAATTTTCCAACGTTTTTAAAACGTACAACAGGTATTTTTACGAACGCGCAACTGGAAGTTTTAAACAACCGAAATTTCAAAATTAGGGGGAAGTTACTTAAGGATCTTAAACACTTTCTTCCAGGTTTGTTTGATTCTAAGAAGTATTTTTTGTGTAATTATATCTGGACATTATTTCTGATCTTTGATTTAGCTTTTTTTATGCCTAACTTTTCTTATTGGCTGAGAATTATTATATTAATAATAAAAATACATTCTAATTATCAAATTATTTACTCATTGCGATAAATTATTTGTATTTTATTTATATTTTAACATAACATTTTTTCATAAAATTTCAGAATTTTTAGGAAACCTTTTCAAGTCGTAACCTTTGTTTTGGTCATTTTTCACTAATGGTTTTCTATAAGCGATATTCTCAACAACAATAATAAAACTTTCTTATATAGATTTGACGATAATTTTATAATGTCTCTTCTTATTTATTCATTTCTATCATTTAACATTTAAACGATGATTTAAATGATGATTTTAGTAAGAATAAGTGGTCTATTTGACGACGTTCCCTTTAATCCAATGTCTAGTGTAAAAATATGTGTGTATTTAATGTTTACTGAACAGGAGTAGAAGTTTATCCCTTGTTTCCTATTTAGGATATGGTTTACCGGTTCTTTTTATTTCATGGCTTTAACGAATTAACTGTCTTAATTTTTTGTGATCTGATTGACCAGCGGCTGCGAATTTTTATTACAAGCGTGCAGAGTTGGTAGCCTTTTAGTTACTGCATCCTGACTATAGTAAGGAGCACGAAATCTTTGGAAACTTTTAGTGACGTTTCTCTGGTGAATAGTCTCATAAAACCGGAGTAATTGTAGTGCCATGTTGTGTATAGATGAATGCTCCTACATGTACTTTCGATAAGTAACTCTGTGGCCAGATTAAGCTTTGGTAGCCATCTTCCGGTCGGTTTGTATTGCTGAAGACGGTAGAATTATTTTGTTCTTTGTTTTCCTTAAAAATTAAACTTCTTATGACAGTTACAATTAAAGGCAATACATGTAAGCTAGCAAACAAAATTACCTACCTACTCTAACCTTTATTCAATATTCGTGGTGTTCGTATCAATTTATGTATTGCAGAATATTTTTGCTTGATACGTTTTCCATATATTTTAACACTTTGCGAAACTAATTTAAACTCTTCTATCGCTACCAATGAATTATATGTTGTAGATTATCTTCCTCTTTGTCTAAAATATTCTAGGATGTAGATACATGGCTTTAGTGCTTACACCTGGAAAGATCTTCCAATGGCAATGGAATCGTCTCGAATAATCACAATATAGAAATCTCTCTCTCTCTCTCTCTCTTTCTCTCTCTCCACACACACACACACACACACACACACACACACACACATTTTCATGTTCGATGACAAGTGGCTTAATCATTCTAATGTTACTGTTGTTGCCGGTATTCAAACTTTCAATTTTTCCGTTGCTCAGTTTCTCAATCAAATAGTAGATATCTATACGCATTACCTAAATAATTCTAATCAACATACTACTTTAATTGATTTGATCCTTACCTTCTCTCGTGGCTTTTATTGAGCATCGTAACTCTGTCTTCTTGACAATTCGGGTCACGCTGTAGTATCTGTTGATATTTCTTGACAAGACTTCTTGACAAGACTTCTTTCAGTTACCAACGTACTGACTGGTATTCATTTCGGGATTTTCTTCGTGACACCCATTGGATTGATATTTTTAACTTTCTATTGAGAATTGTGTTCTTGAATATGCTTATTCGGTATCAATGTTTTGTAAAATCTCGCAAATACTAGGTGAAACGACAATCTTCACACCTGTCTTTTCAACCGCTATAATAAAATATATAACCACGAGAATAGATTTTTCCAGCTGCTCTAGCGTGATATTTCACAACAACCGCTTCTTTGTAATCAGTATCAGGTTCTCCAAGCCTTCCTTCCTCATTGCATGTCCCAGGAACTTCAGTTGTCTCTTCCTGATGCTCAATATTAATTTCCTTTTTGTTTCCATCATTTCCAAAACCTCATCATTGTACACATGCTCGATCCATGATATTCGCAACATCCTTCTATAGAACTACATTTCAGTTTTTCATTTGTCTTAGATGATATCGTCCAGCATTCACTGCCATATTGAAGAAATGACATCACATAGCAATCTAATACTCTCTTCTTTGTTTCTAGTGAAATTTTCCTGTGTCTTAGTACTTGACTCAACTGCTGGAATGCTTCCATCAGTTCTTTGTGGCGTATTTTGTCAAACGCTTTCCTTTGCATAATTGATAAAACATAGATACAAGCCCTTCTTCATTTGTATTGCCCTTTCGGAGAGCATCCTAATCATAAATATGGTGTTTCTTGTTTCAGTATCTTTGACGAAACCGCACTGTTCTTGTCCTATCTCTGGTCTGATTCTACTTCTCGCTCTATTCATCAGGATTCGGACGATCAGTTTTGTTATATGGCTCATTAAACTGATGGTTCTGTAGAGTTCGCACTCGTTTGCGTCTGCTTTCTTAGGCAGTGCAATGAAGATCGACTTGCCGGGTTCATCTGATATTACACCACTATTATAAATTTCATTTATTATTTCTGTAATTTTCTCTATGCTAAATTCTTTCATGGCTATTAGCAGCTCTATGACTATGCCGTCTTGTCCAGCTGCTTTGTTTCTATTCAGTTTGGCTATTGCAGATTCCACTTCAGACTTTAATATTTCCGGTCTGTCCTCATCTTTGTGTATTATCGGTTGCTCTCTCTTGTGGAAAAGATCTTTTATATATTCTTCCCATCGTTGGAGTATTTCGTCTTTCTCCAAAATGATTGTTTCATCCTTAGATTTTATACATCCTGTTGAAGAGCAGGTTTTTGTCCTGTCAGTTCTTTTATTTCTTTATGCATGTCTGCTTTATTATTCCTGTTCAATCTCCCTACTTCTGCACATTTGTCATTGTGCCATTCCTCCTCTTTAGCCTGTCTACATTTTCTTCTTATTTTCTTGTATACTTCCCGGTACTCCATTTCATGTCTTGATATCATTTTCTGCCTCCTTTGCATCATGTTGAGAATCTCTTCAATCATCCACTCGTTTTTTCTTCTGCCTCATTCCCTTTGGGGCAATGTTGTTTGCTGATGTCACTATTGCTTCCTTTAGCGAGTCCCATTTTGAGTATTCTTTTCTAATTTGTTCTTCATATTTGATTTTCACGCTATTAGTGTATTCTTTCTGTAAGTTTAGGTCATTCACGACTGTGTTGTATTTCAGTTTTGGTGCTGCACTATGTCCATGTCCATAGACGTCGTAGGTGTTTTTGAATTCAGGTGTTAGTTATTACCTGGTCACTTGCTGTGCACCATTGAGCCCATTTTCTCCTCGTTCGTTGTGGATTCCTTAACCAAAATTGCCAGTTGTCATACCTTCCCTCTCCTTGCCTACATTGGCATTCAAATCTCTCATGATGATTCTAATTGCTTGGCTTTTACATTGAGACTTGACATGTCTAGAGTGGAGTAAAAAGATTCTATTTCTTCCTCAGTGCTTTGTGTTGTTGGTGCATAGATGACTACAATTGCTATGTTGAACCGTTTCCCTTTCAGTTTGACCAGAAGAACTCATTCAGAGAACTGGCAGTATCCCAAAACGCATTTCTTCATTTCTTTGTCCAGTATTAAGACGGCTCCTTTTTCGTTATTTTTACCTCCTACATTTCTTATCCTATGGTTGTCGCTGCTGAAGTTTCCATTGTTTGGCCATCTGGTTTCGCATATTCCCAGAATATTGATGATCAGTCTGTTTATCTACTGCTTGACATTCTCTAGTTGTCCGCAGTTGTTGACGTTCCATGTCCCCAAAGTAATCCTTTCTTTGTTGCACACAGTCGTAGGGTAACTGTCCAGAGACACCTGTTGTTCATGTCCTTCCTTCCAGGGGGAGGGACAAATTTTTGGAAAAATTGTCCCCTTTACGCCGTTGGTGCTAACAGTCGCTGGATGACGGTCAGGTGACACCTGTTGCCCATGTCGTTTCTTACCGGGCGAGGAATTGCTCGCTTTGGAAACAACCCCCTTCACTCCGTTAGGTTTCATATATTTATGTTGTACAGCCATAAACATGTCCTCAGTGAACCCAAGTTTTTGTTTATTGACAGAATGATGCACCGTATAGCTTCTAACAAGTTTGGTTCTCGAAACTACTGGCGGCTCAACTGTTGATGTATTAACGGTTATAGCGGAAAGAATCTATCAAGCTTTGGATAAGAATTCTGAATCTCTGTTGCTTTGGATCTCGAAGGCATTTGACAGGGTTTAACATGTTGGTGTTTTTCACGAGTTGAAAAGTTGTGAGATTTCTGGACGAATTTTTGATCTGATTCAATATTTCTTATCAAATCGGGAAATTAAAGTTGTCGAACGGCCACACTTCTAGATCTTTTTGCATAAATTTATGCGTTTCCTACGACTCTATTGTTGAACTTACGTTGTTCCTAATTTTTATCAAAGACTTTCCTCATGTCATCAGCTCTCAACTCTCTTCTTGCTTTGTGCTTTCCACTTGTAAACCTCATTCCTTTTTCAGTCTCTATCTTCGCTAAACTTGTTGAGTTACACTTACGGATCATCCGGCTTTCTTTTCCCTCCTCAGTTAGTGGCTATATATTGTTTCATTAGGGTTGATTCGGATTTCCAAAAATCTTACTATACTGAGATTAACGGCGATGGTGGACTAAAATATACCTTATATAAGATAAGAAATGAGCAGTTCCCGACTCCAGCCGTCGTAAGTTGATTCCTTGAGTCCGGAACAACGTCAAGAATCAAGGCTGGAATGAGAACTCCATCATTGATAACAGTATCAACAGATTTAGTGAATATAAAAAGTGGGGAATTAGATGTCACTATTATCTTCTAAAGTACTAAGTTCTATTTCGGTGAATAGAAACCTTGCAATAATAGCCTGTTGACTTTCATCTTAATTCTTCTGTACTGCTCTGGTCACAGAAATACGACGGTGACAGGGGTCTACAAGTCAAGCATTCTCCTTAAAATTTGACATTAATGTATCTAATTTTTCCACTTCCGATCTTAGGAAATATTTTCATAAACCACATGACTTCTTTGTTAAAGAAATTCGGTCACCCTTTTTCTGTTAGTGTTTTGGGTGAATAGTATTAATGTAAACAAACACAGTATTTTAGACTGCAGTACCAAGAAATTTAGCAGAACATTAATCATATCTTTTTATTGAAGAGAAGGAAAATTTGGTTTTGTTCAATTTTACTAAATTTTTAATTGTTATTTCTAGGTTCAATTTTCTTTGGGATCGTTCTTGAATTTCATTGTTTGAAACTTATGTATTGTTTATTTTTCCATCTTTATCGCAACCATCGAACCCATTCTTCTTAATAATTGTTTTCCAATTAGTAGTCCCTTCAGATCACCATCCAGTGATTCCATGAAATTAAAGGTTGAACACGGCCAATGCCCTGTTACACAGACAACTTTGCATTTAAACTTTTGAAAATAAATACCAATCGTTATCTTCTATCTTCCTAATCCCTGTTCTTTTATTTTTCTCTAAACTTAATAATGTTTTCTTTCTGTCGTATTCTTTCACACTCAGCAGCCTCTTGTGTCTTAGTGGCTTTATTGTATTGCTATGGGTTAAATTATTAAAACTATAACGTATAATGTTACAATTTTATGAAAACTAGATTTAACAAGTAGAAACCATGTTAGCCAATTAACGCGTATTGCCTTTAATTTGGCTCATTTGCTTGTGCATTATATATATTAGCTAAATAGACGTGTAGTAAATGGTGTAATTATAAATGGTAGATATCAGGAAAACAACAATGAAAAATATACTGACGAATGTTATTTTGGACATCTTGAAGGATCGATGATGAAAATACGTTATTATTTCATGCATGTCTATTGCTGGGCATATATTATTTTGCTTGTAACTAGTTACTTGGAAGATAAGTGTTAGGCTGTCCATCAATATGACTGCAACGGATTATTAATGTATCTAGATTAACTTCTCATCGTTCTCTTTAACAAAAGGTTATGCTGCTAGGAATTCAGGAAAATAATTAAGAGTGAATGTTGCAAATAAATGAAACAGAAACAAAACAGTGGTTTCAGAATATAAAATGAAAATAGATTATAACTGAGTAGAGGTAGGTTTCACAAATGTAACTTTATGGCATTTCAATGAATAAACTTTAGCATTGTCGTGTAAATTGTAACCCTCAAATAATATATAATGGTATTAGGCCGTCTGTCGACTTCCAATAATATAGTCTACAAAACTGTTTGTTCATGAAGTGGATGAAAACGTCGTTGCTAAAAAAAAAACAACAAACAAACAATTACTTGAGAAATAGCATCAAAAGAATTTCTCACAGTAACCACCATAATAACGTCGAAGGAAAGATCTTGTAATCAACGCGAATGACCAAATGTGACTGCATTTTCAGGTCTCATTTATTTTTAACTTTTCGCATATGCAATATATAGATATATTTGCCATTAGTTAAGATAAGGAAAAGTTCAGAAGACTTATCTTACGTCTGATTTCAAGTTTCTCATATGTATAAGTTGCATAAAGAATGACAGTCAGGTTCCATGCGATTTTCAAACTTGGTCTCTTCTAGAAAAAATAAAACATCATCATTTGGCAACCTTTAAAACGTAAATGCTGAAGTCGTTCCTTAGTCTTTTTGAATTTGTTTCTAACTTTTCTGAGGCTAGTAAATACGTTTATTCAAAAGCAACAAATTTTAGGCTTTTTATAAATTTAAATTGTGAGAATAGGAACAGTTGCCTTTAGGTAGATGTTTCAAGGTTTCAAATTTGCTTAAATTTGTAATGATAATACATTATTTATAAGTTTGTCTATTATGAGAATAAGAATTATATCTCTTTGCATAATAATAAGTCTTGGTGTAGTTGCTAACTTTGGTAAGGATAACATCAAATACATGAAGACTAATGAAGCGCTTCACATACAGTAATGGTATATATCCTTATATATATATATATTTCCACTTATTTTGAAATAAATATCTTAATTTACTTTTATTAATTCTGTTAAATGAAAAAAAATACAGATCAAGAAGTAACTTTCGTTGCAACATAGAAAAGCGTATGTAAAATTACCAATATTTTGACTCTTGATTATTTGTAATGAATTTAAGCTACTAAAACGAACTCCGTCGAAAATTATGTTTAACTCTGCAGTTATGTTTGTGGTGAATATGGAATTAAAAGTAACTTTATTCTATTTACTCTTAACAAGTTTTATAATCCTGTGTGAAATCTTAATTTTGACCAATAGAAAACCAATAGAAGACGAAACCAAATTTCGCGATCCGATATTAAATTAATTTTCTAACCAATGAAAAGCAACGACGTGCAAAACTGCGAGAGAAGTTAACAAGCCGACGTGAAAAAGTTTTTTTTGCTAAAAATACAAAGAAAGTCGAATCAGTCAGAGATGGAAGCGAGATCAGATACCGCCAAGATGTGGCAAAAGAAACTTCCAGCCACTGACCCTAACATCAAGTCCCGGCACACATTCTTTCTCTTTCTCCTTCACATGTGCTCTTTTCCTCTATCTCTTCTTCTTCGTCTTCGTTCAAAGCAACTTCAAGCAATATGTAGAAAATTATATTCAGAATTCTGAACATTTTAAAAACCTTTCATAATAAAACCCTACCTGAAAATGTTTTGAGCGTTACATGATAGAAAAGGAATTGAAATGCATAATTCATAAGTCACGTATAACATTTCTTTTATGCGATGCTACTAAAATACAACATGAATCCGATTTTGCGTTTGTCAATTTTTATTTTTGGGTTGCAAACTTGTGGTTTAGAGTTACTACGATATTCATGAGCACGTGTTATGAATAAATTGATGTTAAAATTTTGATTCAGAAATTTTTTGTTGCATCAAATTGTTTTGCACTCAGCAGTCTGCATTCATTTGTTAACCTTTTCGATTTTTTTTCTTTCTTACAAATGTATTGCCTTTTACGTTAACTTTTTGTTTCTGGTTGTTCATGGGGGAAGATTTCTACTGACAAGTAATAGTGAAAGGAGTATTAAATATATTTTGACTGAACCAAGTAGACACAAGTTCATATCCATTCGCATTTCTGTAGAGAACGAATCTGCAATCAATCTCTTCGGTGATTGTTTTGTATATTAAATAAGATAAGTTAACCTTTTTCCAAAGGCATTCGTACAAAGAGAGCTTTTAACTCTGATTCTTGATTCCATTTTTTCAAAATCTACCAATGTTGCACTGACTTTTGCACCTTCAAAAAGGCATTAATAAAAAAAAAAGGAGATCGGCCTACAAATTAATGCCTTCATGTCATCGCTCGTTTGTCATTTTCTTCAGATTGTGTCGGAATTATTTTTGTTCTGTACCTGAGATAAACTTGTGTAAATAGGGCATCAGATAAAGTCGCTTTATTGACATCAATTTTTATGCAGTATATTATGAATGAATAATAAATAAATTCTAAACAGCTTATCACTCATATATAGCGACATGGTCTGTTGTCACTGCCATTTAATCTTTTTCTGTTTAAGCTTCTTTTTATTGACTGTTGTAAGCGAACTCTGATCGGTACCACTTGACAGTAGGTAGTGACCGGAAGTTAGCTCTATACTCTCAGCTGTTATATTGACAGAAATATAACATTGAGTAGTACAAATTGATTGTAACGAAATTTACGTTCGCATTATGTTTCGGATATCTTTTAAACGTGTTTTATCTTTGATACTATGACTTTCTAAATCGCTGAAAAAACAGCATAGTAGAAATAAAAAAGGTCAGAAACTTAATAAACAGGAACTTTTCCATCAAAATGTTCATATTATTAAGAAGAAAGATCAAAGTATTTTCTAATTATTTTTGAAATTTTTTTAATCCCTTTTTTAATTTTTTTTAATCCACGTTCGAAAGTTTGATAAAATTCTTGTTTTGATTTTAGTTAGTGGATAAACAAATCGTTACGAGAGTTTACAATGGGAAACGTAATATTACATTACTTAGTTTTTTTCTGCTGACAAACAGATTAATTTGAAAATTCTTGTAAAAATCAAATAATTGTTGAATTTTAATCAAACTTTCAGAAAGTATTCACAAATGAATGAAATTATTTTTGAAATCATTATTTTAAAAAAATATTGGTAAAAGTATTTTTTCACATCTGTAAATTCATGACATTTTAAGAAATTAAATTTTGTTGAAATTTAATGACGCAGAACTCATTGGGGAATCTAAATAATCTATTATTTTATTTTTTTTAATATTTGTCTTTATTTCCAAAAATCTGCTCCCAGTAATAAAATAAAATAAAAATGCAATATAACTATGACATTATTTAATAGTAAATAGACATTAAGATTTTTGTCTAAAAATATAAAAGCGTAAATTTCATTTCATAAAACCCATTGTGAATGGATCAGTCTAAGCCATGAATGAAAAATGAATATTTAAGGTTGTTGATGGTTTGGTTTGTTTTACAGCATATCAATCTCAGGTTATTTAATACCGACAAGGTTTTTAGGATAGGTTCGTAAGAACAGAACACATATTCTTTGTAAGATATCAGTTCATGCTTCATTGACGCATATTTATAAAAAGAGCTTTGTCGATAGTCGAATGCATTGCTGGCAGTAATTTCTTTTTCTTCAAAAAAGTATTGCTGCTAATTTTTTTTCCCTCAAAAATCTCCTACTGGTAATATATATATATATATATATATATATATATATATATATATATATATCAGCATGCAGTGTGGGTATAGAAGAATCCAAAGGAGTATCCTGTACATAAAGAGAGCTCTAAATATATATGTATATAAGTACATATAGAGCAAATATAAGAAAAATTAAGGCAGGCACGTTATTTCATGGTAAATCGGAAGTGTAGGCCTATTTCAGGCGAACTATCTTCAGCTTCTGTCTTTATTTTACAAAGGATTTTACACGAAAAATCCTTTGTAAAATAAAGACGGAATCTGATAGTATATGAACACTCTGTCAAAATATTTTTAATGGATAATATTGGATAATACATGCTTGTCACACCGGTTGAACTACCTTAGAAAGAAAGAATGTATCGTTTTCGTATGGCCGATGCACGAGCGGCCATTACGACCTCCTTTTTTCGAGACTTCCTGAAGGATAAATTACATACTCTCAGCTTGGGTTGGATTGCATGGGTTTATGTAGATAATCGTCCTAGTATTTTTACCATTTTTTAAATATATATTTATTTATCTCGCCCTTAAAGTCTGTATATGAGACCGTGATTCTTGTATTCGCGCTCATATACAAAGCTGATTTGGCTGCCAGGTCTGCTTTACAGTTACCTTTTATTTAAATGTAGCTAGAGATTCAACATAATATTATAGTTATCTTCCTGTTGAATGCATTGACCATCTGTAATATTTTAATGATCATTGGATTATTGAATTTGTTTTCCTCCAAAGCTGATATGACGGAAAATGAGTCTGAAAAAGTTAGGAAGTTCTTTAGTTTGCTCTCATAGATGATGTCAAGAGTCAATTCAATGGCATAACCCTCTGCAGTGAACATCGAACTTCCCTTTGGGAGCCTTTTTTTTGGGGGGGGAGGAGAGAATTATTTGGCTTACTACTACACATCCTATTCATGCTACAGCTGTGGCCAGTTACATCTATATAAGGATTGTCCATTCAAAAATAAATAAAAATGCTTCAATTGTAGTTAAAGAGTCATAAAATTTATTTTTGTAAAAAAAAATCAAAAGCAAACAAAAATATATGGCTCGTTATATCATGGGTGAAAAAGTCACAGGAAAAGAAAATTCATAAACGGTCAATTAAATGACACGAAAGTAAACATGCAAATTGACACAGAGTCAGACCTGATAATTATTGGTGCGGATATATGGAATAAAATTGGTAGACCGGCATATCTAAATGAAATTGTCAAAGTCATATCAGGCAAAAAACTTGAATTTCTTGGTGAAATTTATTTAAACGTTGGTTTTTGGTGGACATGAGAGAAAATTAATAGCCTATGTCATGCAGCAAACACAGAATCTCTTCAGTACTGATTAGATGGAGAAGTGTAATTTATTCAATATTCCTATCAACACATTTTGTAACAATATTGTTGGATCATATAATTACACAGAAAATTTCAAACGGGATATAGAGACAAGATTCCTAGATATTTTTCTGAAGGCCTAGGATTTTGTTCTAAAGTTAAAGTAAAGTTTGAGTTAAAAGAAAAGGTAACTCCAGTGTTTCGACCTAAGCGACCGGTACTATTCGCCGTACCAGAAGACATAGACAAAGAGTTGGAACGTCAAGCAAAATTAGGCGTTATAGAAAAAGAATTGCAGTCAATGGGCGAGTCCAACATTATACATTATACAATAAAATAATAAAATTAGAGTCTGCACCAACTACTCTACAGGATTAAATGAATGCCTGAAACAGCATAATTACCTTTTACCTTCAGCAGAAGATGAATGGAGGAAAAATATTTTTAGACTTAACTTGTCAGAAGTATATTTAAAAATTCCGATGAATGAGGAGTAATCGAAAATATTAACTACTAGCAGTTTAGCCCGGTTTCACTCAGGTAGTTTAAGAAATAACATGAATAAAAACATATGATGAATTTACATAGCAAATACTTATACAACGTTCATCCTCATCACTTTTATAGATAACAATGTAGAATGTCTCTGTTGGATTAGGTGGGAGGGGGCAACATATATAGATATAAATGATATAAAGTGGGGTGATCGATTCTATATTATAATCAATACATAAACTTAAACTTATTTAAACTGCTCTCTGGCTTGTGGGGTGATAATATATATTTTTCTACCCCTAATTTTGGCTTTTTGAAAAATTTCATGTCGTTAGCGTTCTAAAATTTTGATCTACATCTGAGCGCAACTCCTGTCGAGCTAAACTGCAAAATGCAGACGCTAAGTCGAATTTATCAAACAAATACTTACACAACGTCAACTTCGTCACTTTTATAGATATAGGTTGTTGGTACTAATAATATTTATTTTATCATCTCTATTAAGGAAGGTTTCCTGAAGGAAAATTGCCGGAGTCAGGTCTGTTATCAACAGAAGCAGCTTGTTAATGTTTGCCTTCACTCCATGGCAGTTCCTTTGCAATATTTTATGCACACTTGTACTCTTTTATTTATGGTTTATTTGTCTTTGATTTGTTTTACTTTAGAAGTTTTAGCCGTCTCTACTTCCATCTCATCCCAATTTTCAAAATAATTTTCTTTTGTTTGGTCGTTTCCATTCTCTTTGATGATGCACATAATCTAATGTTCAGGTACTTTAGTGGATGTATAGGTAATCTCTGTGACCTTTGTTCTGTAGATAACTTAACATTTTTGGAAGCAGAGGTCTGTGTCTGAGATGATGTTATACTCTTACTGGCAGTTTGTTTTTCTTTTTCTTTTTCCTGGTTCAGCCTGTCCAATTCTTTATAATATTCTTTTTATTTTTTATTAAAATTATGTCAGTCATTCGTTCCTAAGTGTATAAGTTCCCTGTACTTGTCAGTCTGATTAGTGTTATTTGGTCTCGTCCTATCAATTATTCTTGCGTGAGAAGGGCCACTCAGGTACTATTAAATTACTTTTTTACTTCTGTAAAGGAAATGTTCCTTTTATATTTACTTCCCCAATCTCTTTTTATTTTTCTAGTACTCATAAATACGAGAGCAAACTGTGTGATTTTCCTGGCAATTTGCGCATTTAATTTCATCCTGGTACTCATCTTCACCCGTATCAGTCTTTTTGACTCCAACAGCTATTTCTGTGATGTACAAATTTCTGATACACTCCTGATCAAAATTTTAAGACCACTTAAAAATCTTTAAAAAGAATATTTATAAAAATGTAAATTTCTAAATAAAATGTTTGGAATGTAGTTTTTTGTTTCCATAACCTTTTAGATTGTAGTATTGGTAACCTTAAGTGGTAGGAGTTTAAAATCTATCCATAAAAAAAAAAATTCTTTTTAAAGATTTTTAAGTGGTCTTAAAGTTTTGATCAGGAGTGTATCTAAAACATCTCAGAAAGATATATAGCTCCTCTGGCTCAACATTGCAGACTATTTTGATTTTGGATGGAGTTTTTGGGGAGTTAAAAGTTTGGATGTATGTATTCGTCATTTCTTCTAGTCCAGATTCTACGGTAATCAAAGAATGAAGTTAGATAAAATTTCTTCTGGTGTGGCCAGAGAGAGAATTCTCTACTTCTAATAGTAGTGTGAGGGAAAGTTTTAATATTGAGCTGTCAAAGGTCTTCATTTTCATTAAAGATTCTCTCTTTTTTCTGGTTTCAATGTCCCCCACCCAATTACCGTCTCTCATCTTTCCAACTGATTTTGGATTAATCCAACTGAATATCACTTTTTCAATTAAGAAAGGGGCCAGTCTCGACAAAGGAAAGTCTGGGTTAATTTTTCGAATCAGAGTCCGAAAGGTATTGGTTGGGGTTTTTTGTTTTGATTCATAATTTTTATTATTTAAATTTCACTACCTGTGTTCCCCACCCACCTCGCAGCTCGCCATTGGGACCTATCAAGGGGAAAACCCAATCGACTTGACAGATCAGGGCTACATAGATCAGTATACTCGCACTTGTGAGAGAACAGGTGCACCCATCACCGCATCTTTGGCACTACCCAAATTTTCATTGAACAAGGTGAATGGTTAACCGGCATCTCCAAGTCTAAATGTCTCTACAGGCCGATTGATTCTTAGCCAGCGCCTTCTAACGCTTATACACTAGGTTGAGTTGTTATTAATCCACTAATTCATTTGCGTTCATTTTCCCTAAAGTATTCAATTTGGTATTGTCATAGGCGTTAACCATCCGATTAATCAGATCGGACCTTACCGACCGCCCGTCGGTGGGGCCCGATCTGATTAATCTGGTCCGCCAAAGTGGTGTATTGGAAATCGGAAATTTTTAACCCTAACCGCCAAAAGCCTCAACCACCAGAATCCCGTCCCCAGACATTACAGGTCGCCACCTACGGCAAAGAAGTGGCCCCATTGAATGTGGTGGGTTTTACCCTTCTGCAGAAGTGCAGTCGGCATCTTCTATAGCCCCAGACGACAGAACATAGGTTGTTTATAAAATAGCATAAAACTAGTAGCTAACTTCATTGTATTGGCTGAAACCATTCCAAATATATTTTTAAAACGACTAGAATTACTAAAGAAACCGCTAACAGTTTTATATGTGAATCAAAGAACCATATCCCCACAAAATAAATAAATAAAACAAAATAAATGCGTATAACGTTTGTATTAATCATATTCAATAATACGACACCGATTCATTTCTGCATCAAGTGATAAAAATTTGATTTGCTATAACCAGAACAGATTGGAAAGGCTGAAATTTTATCCAAAACCTTTCTATTTTTTTTATAGGAAATTAGCATGAGCGTTTCGACATTTGTTTCATTATTTGAAGTGCCCGGGTGGTTAAAATTAAACATAATTCTTAACCCCTGGAGGTTTGTTACCTCGACAGGAAGTTCCTGAGGCACTCTCAAAATGGGGAAGTCCCGAGATTAAGCAATTTTTGTCCTTAGTCAATACGCATGAGCTACCACTTTAGAATCGACTGTGTAACATTCCATTTGAATGGGTGTGTCGATAAATACATATTTTGAAAGAAGCTATGATGTGACATTTTAAGAACTTCCATGAAAGCAGTCAAATAATGAATCCGTATATATATGTAAACAAACTTGAAACCTTGCCTTCAAACTTAGTTTAATGAAAAAAGTGTCATTTTGCTGTACGAGAACCTCCATCGTCACATTGCGAACATGACATTCTTCTTTTATACGTCATTTCTTTTCACTGTATTGGCGATCATGGCTCTCAACAATAGTCTTTCCTTCGTAGCTTTAAGTGGCGTTTGACAGAGATTTCAAGCAGAACTTTTAAGCAATTATTTCTGATCCTAAATATTTTGTTAGGTTCTTAGAAGGCATTTATTGCTATTCTAATGCAACTTCGGGTTTCTGTGTAACATCTTTCAGATATTTATCATTATAAAATTTCTCAGATAATTCAATTTTTGTATTTGCTTGATTTACACAACTCTAATTTGTAGCTCGTATTTCTCTTGTTAACATACCATGTCTTCTGACATTTAATGTTTAATCCTTTCTTTCCGCTTACCTTTAGTACCTTGTTTAGGAGATTCTGCACTTTTATTTTGCGTCTATAACACTATTTTTCAAGCATAAAAAACAACATCCTTTCATGTTTGAGTTTTCTCATTCAGCATCAATTTTAGAATGCTTATCATTTTATTAGATGAACAGTTTAGAGAAATGGAATTAGCCAGTTTATTTTAGGTACCTCCACTAAATCGCTGGAAAAACAGCATAGTATGAAGAAACATTTCCCAAAACGAACATTTTCCATCAAAATGTTTATGTTATTTTTAAAAGGAAAGATCAAAGTATTTTTAATAAGTTTTTAAAATTTTTTAATCCTTTTTAAGACGTTCGAAATTTTGGTAAAAATCTTGTTTTTATTTTCGATAGCGGATAACCAAATCATTACGAGAATTTACATTGAAAAATGTAATATTATGTAACTCATTTTTACCAATGATAAACACATTAATTAAGAAATTCTTCCAAAAATCAAATAATTATCGGAATTATGAAATTATTTTTGAAATCATTATTTTAAAAAGTTTTGGTAAAAATAATTTTTTAAATCTGTTACCCATCTCTCCATTTGAATTCATGAAATTTCAAGAAATTAAATTTTGTAGGCAAAATTGTTTTTTGTTAAACGCAGGACTCATTGCGGATGTAAATCATCTATTATTTTTTCAGCCATTTGGATCCTCTTTCTGAAAATTTGCTCCGAATAGTAAAATAAAAAAAAAATGGAATAAAATATGAAATTGTTTAATTAGATAAGCTTTGAATTACTTTAATAGATAATATAAATTATGGACATCATAAAAAAAAACAATTCGATTAATAATGAAATTTTAAAAGAATTGTTTTCATTTGTTTAATTATAATAATTTATAAAATCCATTATAAAATTTCATATTTTTAAAATATTTCAAAGACTTGTAGACGTTAGTTTAAGTTATTAAGTGAAAAATATATTTGCTAATCAAAAATTGAAAAATTTAATACAAATCATCGATTCATCGTAATTTTTAAAAATAATTTTAAATTTTTTGTGTGTATTTGAAGTTTTTTTTTTATTATGGTAATTTCTGTGCGTACATTAAAAGGTCATGTCTTTCACGGTTTGGAAATTTGGACAATTTTATCAATTCCGGTTGCCAATACACTTTTCCTACCTCGCATTTGCCGAGCTGTCATCACATTTCAAATATGGGGGAAACGTCAGAAGTTTCAAAACTGTGTTTAAGAAATAGTTTTATTCTAAATTTCATGCTATGAATATCAGTAGGCCTCCGTTGGTCAGGGTTAACCATGGGTAGCATCCTAGGTTCCTCTCCATTTGGACCGGTTGACTGCTACGCTCTCTCATGACTCTGTGTTGATGCCCACAGCCTTCATGCCGCGTTTTATGATGTTACAATATCGCAGCTATGGCCACACAATGGGTCTTATTTCAGAGGTTAGCTCTCCATACAGGAGGTCTTTTGGAATGTGACTGTCTGGTATGCGGTGAACATAGTCTAGACAGTGGTGTCTTTGCCGTTTAAAGAGTGTGAACATGGTGGGCAGACCCGCGCGAGACAGAACCTCAGTGTTGTGCAGCTTGTCTTGCCATGAGATTCCCAATATGCATCGGATACTTCTAATGTGGAAGGTGTTCAGACGCCTCTCTTGCCTAGTGTACGTGGTCCATGTCTCACTGCCGTATAGCAGTATGCTGATGACACAGGCGTTGTACACTGCCATCTTTGTCTTCACTGTCAGCTTGAATTTAGTCCAAACACGTGTTGTGAGGCGCGCAAGTGTTGTGGCTGCCTTCCCGGTTCTCTTGTAGAGCTCTATGTCTAGGAAGAGGTTGTCAGTGATGGTAGGTAAACTGATGGACCGCATACAATTCATAGTCATTGACGGTGATGATCGGTGGTGCTGCGGTACCTTGACCAGAACGCTTTTTTAAGCTAATGGTCAGCCCAAAGCCTCTGCAGGCCTCAGATAAATAATCCATTAGTGATTAAAAGTTCCAGCTGGGTGTGGGATGGTAATGCCGTTTAATCCACAAACAACATGTCCCTGATAAGGACTTTTCGTACTTTGGTCCTGGTTCTGAGATGGGCTAGATTGAAAAGCCTGCCATCTGATCTCGTATGCAGGTAAATCCCTTTCCATAATGCGCCGAATGCGTTCTTCAGAAGTCACACGAAGAATATTCGAAGAAAGTGGAAGCGAGGACATGATCCTGCCTGACCCTGTTGCAGATGTTGAAGGGCTCCGGAATGTTGCTGTTGAACTGCACAGTCCTTCGCATGTCGTTATGGAAGGACTCAATCAAGCTCTGCAGCTTCGGTTGGCAGCCAGTCTTGGACAGGATTCTGAACAGGCACTCACTACTAACGAGCTCGAACGCATTGGTCAGATCAATGAAAACGACGAACAGGTGCATCTGCTGTTCTCTGCACTATATCCTGGGGCTGACGGGGCGAGAAGATCATGTCTACTGTTGATCATTCTGATTGAAAGCCGCACTGCGACTCTGGGTAAATATGTTCGGCAAATTTCTGCAGACGGAACAAGACGACCCGAGCAAAGACTTTGCCCACGACGCAGAGTAGAGAAATGCCTCTGTAATAGTTGCAGTCGCTTCGCTCGCCTTTGTTCTTGTAAAGAGTGATGACCGTAGCGTCCCTCATTTTCTGTAGTACAGCCCTTTCTTTCCAGCACATGCAGAGGAAGCTGTAGGGTAGTCTTGCAGTGCTCGATAAGATCAGGAGAAATTCTATCACTACCTGTAGCCAAGTTGTTGATTGCCTTGCAGAGTTTCTCTATCGTCGTCTCAGTGTCGAGCTCTTCCACGACAAGTAGGCACTCAATGGTGACACAATATTCTGTTGAGAGTAGAGGTTGGAATAGTATCCGACCCATCTCTCCATCTGTTGTTTTTTCTGTGATGACTACTACAGTGGTGGATTTGAGAGGAGCTGTCTTGTTCTGCACTGGTCGCATTGCTGTCTTGATGCTATTATACATTCCTCTGATATTCCCTGTTATTGCTGATGTCTGAATTTTTTCACTGAGCTCTGTCCAGTACTCGTTGGCTCAGCGTCTGGTAGTCTGCTGAGCTTTGCTCTTGGCATCCCGGAAGGCCTGTAGGTTTCTCTCATTGGGTGACCGCTTGTACTCCGCTAGAACGGCCTGCTTGGTTTAATGACTGGTGTCGTCTCGGTGAACTTTGACTCAAACCAGTCATGTGACTTCGAGGTCTTTCTCCCAAAGGTGGCAAAGCAGTGCGGGGCATGGTGTTCCGTAAAGAAGACTACTTCTCTGTGGCAGTATCCCCGATTTGTGAGGTTTTCAGTTCACTCTCTAATCTTTCAGCAAACTGCTCCACAAGGTTTAGTTGTCTAATCTTGTTGACATCAATGCGAGAATTCCTTTGTTTCGTTGCATGATGTAACCTCTTTTACTGAAGCTGGATCTTCTGTGTCACAGTCCGAACAGTGATAAGAGCGAGTATGAAGAACGTTCTTAATGGTTGTTCGTCTGACAAGTATTAAATCCAACTGGTGCCAGTGCCATGAGCGTGGATGTATACAAGAGACGTACTGGGGCTTGGTCTTGAAGAAGGAGTTGCTTATGCACAGGTTGTTGTATGCGCATTGCTCGAGTAGTCTCAGGCCATTGTTGTTCATCTTGCCGACATCAAACTGTTCAAGGCACGAGAGCCACGAGCCGCGATCGACACCCACTCTGGTATTGAAGTCACACAGGAGAACAAGCTCTTCCATTTTTTGAATGCTACTGATGATTGCTGCAAGCTTGTCGTAGAACTCGTTCTTGGAGTCCGGTGTGGCAGAGAGTGTTGGGGCATACACGCTGACAAGATTAACGGGACCTGCTGCGATGGTGAGTCGGAGAGTGAGAAGTTGCTCGGAACCGTTACAACTTTGTTCAACTATATTCAGGAGGCTGTTCCTAACTAAGAAGCCCACAATGTGTTGGCGAAGCTCGTTCGAGCTCTTTCCCTGCCAGAAGAACATGTGGTCCATCTCCTTCAATGATCTAGAATTTGCCAGACGTGTTTCCTACATTATAGTAATGCCCACATGAAGCCTCTTGAGCTTGTCATTGATAACTGCAGTTTTCCTGGAGTCACTGATATCTTGGAGGTCTTCAGATAGATCGGTCAGCATAGTCCGGACGTTCCAACAGCCCAGTTTTAAGGCTGGTTTCATTTGAGATTTCTTGTTGCCTGGTGCAAATGTTACAGTCCACTTATCGGATGTTTCCAAATCTCCATGCACCCAATGAAGAACCGTAGCGGAATAAAATCTTGCTGGGGGCTGCACAGCTTGAGGCGGGCGGTAGCTGTCCAGTGAGATTCTCTAATCTCACTCACCGAGGAGAACGACCCCTGAAACTGATGCTCTACGCCAATCGAGCGGTAGCTTATAACCGGTAATTGTCGTTCCCTGTGTTGTGTCAACGTCAAGGGCGAAAATGGAGTATCCTCTCCAGGTTTAGCGTTTTGTTGTAGTATGATTGGATGCAGGCCCATGCAATGTGATATGGAGGACAGGCTGTTGCCCATGTAGCACGTCTCCCCTCTCCACGTTACTGATTAAACCAATGAAACGACAGGGTCGTTACAATTTGGGACCAGTGCCGTCGCAGGAGCTGTCGGAACTAGTTGAATACAACAGTGAACTGCCTTAGTGACTCCGATTCCGGATTTTACCTCGAAGTTTACTCCTGAAGCCTTTTCTCTGACCGGATATGGCCGCAAGGCAGTAGAGATTTGAAATGAAGATTTTCCTTCCCCTAGGTGAATTGCCTTCCTAGGCTGACGAGCTCCACCTGCCCGAAACAACTGGTTATGAGGTGCCATTGATCCGCCTTTCACCTCTTCTTCTGTCTGTAAAAGTAGTTCTGCGACGAGCACGGCAGGGGCTGAACTATTTGAACAAGCATGCCATGGGAGTATTTTATAGATTGTGGGAGCTTATCCCCACTATCACACCCGGTTATGACAACCTTGTATATTCAGTTATTTATTCATTATGCTAATCAAGAATAGATAGCATTATCGAAAATTTTAAATAAAAAACGTAATTTTCCTAAGAAAGAATATCGTAGAAATTGTCTCGTATTGTTTTTCTATCGTATTGAATAAAACAGTTAAAGCTTAGAAATTAGGAGTTATACATAGGAACTCGTTTTTTCTAAGAGCGAAAAATTTATCTTCATTTATATAAAAAAAACGTTAAATCATACAAAGTTACAATCATTTGTGTTAAATTGAAATTCAGCTTATATAATGTAATTAAATATCATAAAATTTAGCTGATATAATCATAATGCATTTAAATATTATAAAATAATGTATCAATAGGTAAAAAATAAATATTACAGTTACATTTATAGTTAATGTCAACAGATGAATATTAAATAGATAAGATATATAATTCGTAATATAAACTATATTAAACTATATACATAAATACGATAATAACATTAATAATATAATATAGTAATAAAATAGAATAATACATATGAATCACTTTCCTTTAAGTTTTTCTTTAGAACCATTTTTTCATTCAAGGAGAGAATGGGAACACGTCCGTTTACTTTTTGCTATCAACAAGTAATAGTTTGTTTGTTTTTTTTTTTGTTTTTTGTTTTGTTTTTTAATCGTATCACTCCGAGCAAGGCGGTAACACCACTGATGTGCAGGGGGCTACGTAATAGTGAAAAGATTGGAAAAGATAAAGCCGGAAACCACATCCTAAACAGGGAACAAGGGATGAGCCTCTTAACCTGTTCAATAGACATGGGTGGAGTGTGAACCGGAAGTTAATAATGTGTCATAGATGTATACTTTATTTTTGCAAGATTTTTAAAACTGAGAACTAACATTTGTTTACAGATGTGTCGATCGCTCAAAAATTGCCGGAAAGTCGAAAAAAAATTTTAAATCTCAAAATTTTAGATTATAACCAATATAATTATGTTTGAAATACGCTAATTTTCATTACTGGAAATAGTAAATTTAATCAGCTTTTAATTAAAACTAAAATAAAAGTTTCAAGAAAACTTTTTTATTTTTAAAAATTCAATTTAAAAGTTAGCTATCAAAAATGAGTGAAAGTATCAGTTATTTAATTCCAGTTTTTTATTATCTACATGGGTACCGAATGTATTGCTTGTTTTAGAGGTAAAACAATACGCATATTCTGAAAAGATATTCGAAACGTTGTTTGATTTTTTAAAATCAAGTTGTATCAGAGGGATGCCATTATTATTTAATATTTACGTTGCTATTGATGCTAGACTCTCAGTCGATTATGTCTCCGTTGTTTTACTGAAATTGTGTCCTCAGCAAATGATCCTTCACTGATTAAACTAGATTCTGCGATAAGCGAAGGAGATTGTCAAGTATCTATTTCCTCTCACGACGAGAAGAGCTAGAAAGATAAACTATAGAAAAGGTCACTTTAACATAGCACGTGGCTTTTCTAGTGAATAAAATATTGAAATAAATGTAGGTGTCTAAGGCGAAATAACCAGTCTATGCTAGGGAAAAGTAGCTAAATTGGCTGATCAGCCAATAAACAACCAGGCCAAATTGAGCGATAAAATCCAACTCTATTCTAGTAGCTTTTATTCTGTAGACATAACTGAAGTACAGCATATGCAATCACAATATATTTTTTTAAAAACTGTCTTATATTCTGCATAGACTGATATTCAATTCGTTTTTGAATTGCTGTTATCCTCAGAATAAAGCCAGATTTAGTGATTTTTGTATGAAGACTTAAATATGCACACTGTTTCTGCAATATGCTATTTTGTTTTGTTGTGTTTATGGCAACATTTACTGTGAAACTAAGGTTTTCAGAAATTTTGCCAGTAGTTGCAGCTTCAGACGATTGGCCATATCAAACAATTCGTGCTTTTTTATTATGACTGAATAGGTGTGTGGAAAAACAATGCAGTTATGTTATCATAGTTTTGATTGTTTTAGTCAAACTTTTCACGAACAACAATTTTAGGGATAAATAATGAAGAAAAATGACTGAAACTGGATTTGAATTGGTCATCATTTACGATGCTTCATTAAAATTTCGTACAAAGCTCTAATAAGAATGGAAATCACTACTCGTCAAATAGACGAGCCTGCCAATAGAATATGTCTAGATCTAAACTCGCGTTGTTTCTGCTTCTCTTTAACACTTTTTACTTCATCATTACAATCTTGTTAACTGCATATTTTACCCAACATTGTCTTTATTTTTATTTAGTTGCCTATTAGTAGTTTAACAAACCTTCCTTATGTATTAGATATTGGCTATTTTTACATTTTTTCGCATTAATCTAGTTTTGTTTTCATATGTTTGTCTTAGACTCTGACTCACTTTATCGTTCTCTATTTCTCGGCCAACATTATTTTATACAACACTTCCTAATTACTTATTTTTATCTTCATTTGCAAGGTTATTATGCTTGTTCTTACTGAAACGTTACAAAATTTAGTTGTTTGTCCTTGACAATTTTTAGCGCATGTCAAAGGGTAAAAACTGCGTCACATATTAGTCTGGGGTGAGGAGTAATAATTAAGTCATCTGGTCAGGTGGGGCTAATTCATCAAAGTGACTACGCATGTACTTCAACTTTCTATCTTTCAGTCAGTCAGTTAAAGTGCCATACGTGATACACGCTTGGGCGATCATGTCTCGAAAGAGACACCACTGACTGGGCAGAAGATTATCCCGCAGTAGGTTGCCATTGTTTTCTGCGGTAAACTGGTTGCCGACCAAGGCGATAGAACCCAATCTGTCCTGTTATTTAAACCATAACTGGAAGGAAGAGACGGATTAATACCTTTCCCAAGGGTATTTACGCATAAGTGAATACAATGGATTTAACTGGAATTCGAACTCGGCTCCCAGGTTTCTCGTTCCGAGCCGAGATCCACTGTACCACAACGCACATAAGAATGAAACTTAAAAATGATTTTTAAGGAAACTCCAATAGATAATTTCTGCTGTAATAAAATGTCTAATTATTTATATAGTAAACCTACTGTTGTTAAAATTTTAGTAATTTTGGCCAAAATAACAGGTAAGGTCGATTTATTAGTGAGGTGAAACCTTGATAATATCAGTCTGGGCAGATTACCCCAGCACTTTTAGAAGGTGCCTGGAACCCATTCCACGGGTTGAGCCAAAATTAATGAGTTAGGAAATAAAAAATGTTCGGACGCTGCCAATGCCTGTGCTAGCACAAAGTCAATAGTTATTATGACCAAGTGTTCCAGCGTTATGGCCTTGTTCAACTACTGATCTCGACAATTATTTGTTCTCTCCCAGAAACCATTACTAACCTATGTTCACTATAGTTACAGCATAAAAAGTGTATTGGCTGTATGGTCATTGAATAGATACAAATATGTCAGAGTATGTGTCTCTAGCAGAGATTAGCTAGCAACCTTAACAGAATTTTGGATAATTTACCTGCCCCCCCCCCCATATATATATATATATTAATTATCCAAAATGTAATGCATTTTAAATAGTGAACATAAAATATGTACTTGCCAAGGAAACAAATACTGGTGTATTTTCTATTTCTGGAACATTTTAGTTATAATTTTTTTAAAAAGAGTCAATGTTTGGCAGTTTAAAAATAAATCAGTTTCATTGACAAACGTTTTTGTTACTGTCAGCGAACCTGTTTATGTGAGAGACTGAATGAGAGAACTAGAAAAAAACATGTACGAAACATATCTTGTTGCTAATATTCAATGCCCAAGTAAGTCTCAACATCAAACTTTTGAATCAAAGAGCAGGAGATTTTTAAGAAAGTCTGAATGAAACATGTTTACAATTTGGTTAACCAGAAACTTGGTTGTCAAGTCAAGTAGAAACCTTCGTTTATCAGCGCTTATCAGACTTGATGAATTATGACTAGGGTACTCACTTTAAATTTTCATAATCATGCCTTTGTCAAATACCTCACTTATTGAAGATTTTCATGAAATAAACAACCAGTGATGTTGCTATAACAGTTATTGCTAAATTCATAAGGGCCAATTCAAGCAGTTTACTATTTCAAGATGTAGCAAATTTTACAAACATGCTTCTGAACAACAGAGAGGGGGCTTTTCATAGACTGAGATAAAAAGAATAATATCTGATCTTCTTGTGCAATATGAAGTAAATAATATTTTGCATAAGTCAGCAAACAAATTATCAAGAAATGAGAAAATTTATATAAAAACCATATGTAAAATAGTTTTGCTAGTTGGTTGCTTGTTTTGAGGAAATGTGCTCCTCAAAAGTTTCTCTATTTATAAATATTTTCTGTAATATAGTAATGCTAATATCCATAAATTTAGAAGGTTTATTAAAGGTGAACAAAAAGAAAGGTTAACAAAAAAACAAAAAAAAAACAATTGATAGTATCAGACAAAAAAGAAACCTGTTGGAAAACTTCATCGGCACTGTTAAAAGAAGGTAGTTGAAATGGTATGGCCACATCACAAGAGCAAACAATCTTTCTGCTACCACCCTACAATGTAACACCTTAAGCAAAAGAAGAAGAGGCAAAGAGAAAAAGAAATTGCCTCACAACGTCAATAATTGGACTGGTCGATTCTTCACAGAGGTCCTCAAATTTGCAAACAACATGTGGGTTTTTCTCTTAAAACTGCCTATGTTAATAAGCCTCATAAAATCAAGAGCCTGTGCCAGTGGAAACAGAACTTCCAGAATTGATTTGTCACAACCCCATCAAAATAATATAAATTCATCTTAGTGTGTAAATTCTTACGCGCAGCCGCCTTTTAAAACATTCTGATGATGAGCTTGATCCTTATATATACCTTAAAGGATGAAGCCAATATTACTTTCTACTGATGTTTATTATAAAAATCAAAAGCTTTTTTTAATGGGCAAAATAGAAATCAGTCACTAAATCAAAAGAAGTATTTTTCTGTTGATTATTTTAGAACATTTTAAAAAGCAGATTTCATTTATTGCCTTATTGAATTATACAGACACTATATAGAGAATCTAAAATTAGCATGAAAGCCTAATAATAGCCAAATTATTTTTCTCTTTGATGTATGTAAAAAAAGAAAAAAACGAAAAATAGATATTCTTCACACGAGGAAGAAATACCAGCTGTGGTAAAAATACATCATCAACAACAACAACAACAGTAGCAACATCAGCAGAACTCCGGAAAGAACAACAAAAGTTAACTGACAGAATTCAGAAGAAAACGGAAAATTTGTCAAATACTTCCACTCTTAATGCAGTGGTAAATGTCATATTTGAATACACTTCAAATGATGGAATTACCTTTTTTGCTTATTTTAGAAGATACGAGTAAATTTACAGAGTAGAACGCAGCAACTGAAAAACGGGGAGAAAACAAGACTTTTGTTGAGAAATTTAGCACCAACAGAACATGAAAAATACTGTAATTTTGTACTACCGAAAAACTAGGAGAAATTTACTTTGAAGAAACAGTGAATATTCTGACTAAAATATTTAGCGACAAAAGCTCGTTATTCAATACTGGTTGGACGTGTATGAATCTAACGAAGAAAAGGCGTAGATTTGTCACATATTCTGAAAACGTTAACAAAGGGCGTGAAAAAATCAAATTAAACAAACTGACTCCGGATATGTTTAAAGGAATACTCTTCGTTGAAGGATAAATGGTGAAAACAAAAAACGGAGAAATACAGGGGATAATTCTAACGAAACTTGAACAGAATAATAAAGTTGCACTACAGGAAATATCAGACGAATGTCAGAGAATCCTAAATCAGAGACGCCATGCTAAAAGAAATTGAGAAAAAAATGAATGTGCATATCTACAAGCGGAAGAAAAATGTAGAAAAAGGAAAATTAATTCATGTTTCAGATATGCAAAGTTACATCTCCGTAACGACTAACCCTTTAAGACTTCGAAATGCTAACAGAGTGAAAAAATAAGACATAAAAAGTCACACTACACAACTAAAGCAAGGAAAAGTTCTCGCAAAAAAATTCGTCCACAGAGTTGCAACGGAAAAATAATCACAGGAAAACAAATAAAATTTGTGTATGTAAAAATTAATAATGTAGATGCAAAAACGCAACTAGACACTACTAGTGATATTACAATAATTAATGAAGCCATATGGAAAGTAAACAAAACACCTATATTAAAAGGACTTCGAAATTCGCAAGTAGCGTATCAGGTAAGAATTTTTTTTTATTGTCGTAATGCAACGTCTCATTCCGTAACAAGTGTGTAAAAGCTAAGGCTTATGTGTTAAAAAAATATTACAAACTCATTCGGTACTACTAGATGTAATTATTTGGGATTTACCTATAAATGTGTTTTGCAAAAATGTAAGTGGACAAGCGATTAGTTAAAAAAAAAACGGAGTGAAAGATTAAAGAAAGAATTGAAAAAACCGTTTCCGGAAGTTTTATCAAATGAGTTGGTCTCAAATTCAAAGCAAAAATTCAAATGAAAAAAAGGTCGACAACAATGTTTAAATTGAAATATAGTGTACTATTCACAGCATTGAATCAAATCAACGAAACATTAGACAGACTTGAAAAGATAGGTGTAATTGAAAAGATTAAACTTTTAAATTGAGCAGCATTAGCAGCGTATGTAAAGAAAAAATAATTCAATTCGTGTATGCGTTGATTTTTCAACAGGGTTAAACATGTGCTTCGAATCTCCATAACTACGCATTACCAAATCCAGAGGAAATTTTTGTGAAGTGGGAAAAGATAGTGGGAAAAAATTCTCGAAGCTGGATCTTTCTGAAACGTACACAGGTTGAAGAATGTTCAAAGATAATAACTATAAATACGTACAAGGGATTGTATTAGGTTAACCCTATTCCTTTTTGTATAAAAATGACTCCAGTGATGTTTCTACAAGCTAGAGATACCATGCTTTCAGATTGTGATTTCGTAGTTGCTTATCCGGATGATATATTAATTAAAAGTGTATCTAAGGAACAACATATCGGGCGTGTAAAAAACATTTTTGAAAAAAATACGAGAGTACTGATTCAAACACAGTGAGGAAATGTGCGAATTACTTTTGCCTAAAATCATATACTTAGGACAAATCATTGAATTTGAGAACTCCACTGAATAATTTGCTTAAAAAAAGATGTGATGTGTAACTGGACTGATAAGTGTCAGAAGGCGTTTTAAGAGATAAACAAAAACTAACGTCAGACTTATTAGCGCACTACGATCCAAAAGCAGAAATCGTAATGGCTTCAGATTCTTGTGATTATGGTATAGAAGCAGTAATTCTACATAAGTATTATGACGGTAACATGAAAATCATTGCACGTGCTTAGCGATCGCTATTAACTGCCGAAAACTACAGCCAAAGAGGCATTAGCAATAATGTTTGTAGTGAAAAGATTTCACGAATACACGGAAGAAGTTTTCGTTTACAGACAGACCAGGTTCTTCTTTTATCAATTTATGGTCCGAAAAAAGGAATTCCTACGCATACAGCGAATAGATTACAATGCTGGAGTACCCTCTTATTAAATTACGATTTTAGGATGGCATACCAACCACCCAAAAATTAGATGGGTTATCAATATTGAACCATTTGAGGACACATTTATTGCAGCATTTAAATGTGAACTAGAAATTAAAAAATATTATGCGATGTAGTACTCGGATTACACTGAAATAAATAAAAGTAAGAGCAGAAAAATGTATGTTTATTGTGTAAATAAAATAAACGAAAAGAAAGCAAGAAATATTTTTAGATCGCAATCCAGAATTTAATTATTATGTGACGTTATGTGACGGAGCATTGATGTTTGCAATAATAGTATTAATACCGAGTATATTAAAAAAGCGAATATTAAATTAATTTCATAGTAGACATCAAGAAATTTCAAGGATGACATCTCATATAAGAAGCTATGTTTACTGGACCTAAATGAATCAAAACATTGAAAAATAGGTAAATGCTTTCAGAGGTTGTGTGGCAAAAATCACCTACCTAGAAATTAAAACATTACAAAATTACAATTACAAAATCACCTACCTCGAAATTACAACATTGGCTAAAGACAGATATTTTGTGGTCAAGACTACATATAGATTTTGCAGGTCCAATAAACGAATCACATTATCTTGTGGTACTAAAGGCCTGAAATTGGAATGTGCAAAAAAACAACTTCCATAGTTACTGTGAATTTTTGCATGAGCAGTTTACAAGATCTTGCATTCCAGATGCTATAGCCTCAGAGAACGTTACACAATTTACTGCTTGCAAATTTTCCGATTTTCGTAAATGTTCCTACATATTACTACTTCACCGTATCACCCAAGGTCAAACAGACAAGCTGAACGGTTTGTGGGTACTTTTAAGAGAGCTTTGAAAGAAGCAAGTAATAAAAAAGTGAGCAAAGAAATACTACAATGATTTTTGAGAGTATAGCAGATAATGCCAAGTCCCAATACACTGTTTAGCATGTCACCAGCAGAACTCTTGATCGCAAGAAAAATTAAATCGGTGTTTAACAAGTTGTTACCATGTCAAAATTGAATAAGAACAGATAACAAAAAGCACACTATTTTTTAAAATTGTCAAAAATGTGCTTTTCTGGATATATAAAAATGGAAATGAAATGTGAGAAGACGCGTAATAATGTCACAAACTGGAAATATATGTGGCAAAAGGAAAATAGTGGGAACACAAAAGAGATTGCAGTCATTTAAAGAAAAGGTTTGCTGAATAAAATCCGCAAATAAAGGAAAAGCTTATGCAAGAACCTTGTGATACTGTTGATGTTCAAACACACCAAGAATTTCTTGAACGTACAAGTCAGTCATTTAAATGCCATACGTGATACACACATTGGGCAATCATGTCTCAAAAGAGACATGACTAACTGGGTAGAAGATTATCTCTCAGTAGGTTGCCATTGCTTTCTGTAGTAGACTGGTTGCCAGCCAAGGCTATAGAACCCAGTCTGTCCTATTATTTATTCCATAACTGGAGGGAGACACGGATTAATACCTTTCCCAGGGGCATTTGTGCATAAGTGAATGCAAGAAATTCAACTGGAATTCAAACTCTGCACCCTGATTTGTCATTCTGAGTCAATATCCACTGCACCACAATGCACATCCTTAAGTTTGATTGCTTAAAAAAGAAAACGTATTGGAAAACTAGAAGTTGACCCAAAACATAAAAAATTAGAAGTTCAGTACATTGGCAAACTTGCACTAATAAATAAGATAAAATATTTTCTAATAAAAAGAAAACTCAAAAGTAGGGATGTTGTCTAGTAAATAATACACTAATATAATAAAAACTAGGCAAGATAAAGAATTCAAAGTGTGTCAGAAAATCATGTTGGAGTCTGTCAAAAGTATCTCTAACAGACATCACGGTGAGTGGCCTAAGCAAGATTATAACTGCTAAAAATGAGTTATAAAAATTCTTATTGGTATTCTGATTTTTCTTTAATTAGAAGATGTGTATGTTTCTTCCCCTCATTCTTTATAACATTTTGATATTACAAACTCTAATTTATTGATATCTACAATTTGTTGGATTTATCATGAAAGTTATGATTTTGTCATAATTTTCACCAACCATTGTTGATAAAATATACAAGATATATTTAGATGATAAATATACCATGTGGATTTCAGCAGATAATATTTGTTATTAGAAATATTTACAATAACCTATTTGATGTTATAAGATTTTATGATGTAAATCAATGGTTGTTTACCATATTTTAAATAACTGATGATTGTATAGTTACTGATTTTTTAAAAATTTCATATTTATAAAGATTGCTACAGGTCATAAGAAAAATATAATCTCAAAAGAGAAACAAGATTAAAAATATTGGAAATTGTGAAAAACTTGAACAAAAAACATAGAATAATCAAAAAAGGAAAACTGGAAACATTTGCAAAAATATTAGTACAATAAGAACTGTTTTTAAGAATGTTATAAAAGTTAATTGAAGAATAAAAATATATTTAAGGCAACTAGAATTGTAAATGTAAACAGGGAAAATTCAGAAAATGAGGAACATTAACTAAAGATATAAAAGCAACCAAAAATCTCACATTTCTCATAGAGAATTGTAAATATTGGTGCAGAAGTACATAAAAAAAAATTGCCACAATAATTTTATAGATGAATAAAGAAGTACATTTGATAGACCTGATAGCTGAGATATATATTACATTCTTCATGGATATAGTCAACTAACAACATTTAAAGACAACAGGGAGCAATGTAGTAGTGCTTTAGGCAAATATTGTTGGCAATAAATTTATAGATCCTATCAAAATTGATGATAGTATCAAAATAAATACAGTGAATTATTCTAAGTTATTGAATAAGCCATTTTGAGGTATACAGAGATTCACAACTAAAAAGTTTTTTATGAAAGTCAATATTCCCTTACATTCTGCAAAACTAACCATTGCTCATCTTATAAGTGTTAGTATTCAATAAGACTCCTTGGTGATCAATAACTATACTATTATATATATATGCTGTTATATATTTTATTTGCAACATTAGAAACAACACTAAAGTTGCATAATAAAATCTTCCATCACTAATTATACACCATTTTTTAATTTTACTAATTGACACTGACATAGTGTAGAACAAGTAGTTTCTTTTCAAAAAAGACATTTTGATTAAAGTTTTAAAACTTCATTAACCAAAAAATGTATGAAAGTTACAATTTAAAACTAACCATTTCCCAACTTGCCAAAGATTTAATATAAACTATTAAGTTCTACCTGTTTATGACACATAAATGTATGTTTTCTTAGTGGTAACAAATAAAAATGCACTCTAATACAAATGTCTATGTGTTTGTGTGTCTTTGACAAACTGTAATGTATGTGTGTTTGTGTTTGAATTTGACCTTGAACCGATATATGAAGAAAGTAGGGACAAACAAAATCTTGATATTAAACTATCTATTGTTCATTTTATAGAATTCTCCAAGTTCAAATATACATTAATTCTGAAACATAAGAATCAGGGAGAAATAAATTAATAAAAAAAAAAGCAATTTGTGCAAAATATAAACTTACTTCTTAGAAATAACATTTGATATTTATTTTGTAAGGAAAACGTTTTTGTTTTGTTTTTTTCATTTACAAATATATATTCACAGTGGAGACTTTTTCTGCATCTATTTTTGACATAAAGAAATATTAACAATTGAATGGGTTATACAAGAAAGAAAAAAACTTAAGAGGAAAAACAAGTTTCAATGCATGATCCAGAATCACTTGTTTTTCTTTCTCACAGCCTTTATACAATTCTACTGAAATTTGTAACAGAGTTGTTGATGATGATAGTGATTGCATTTATCAATAATGAAACTGATGAAACTGATGATGGCAACAATTCAAAAGAAAAAAAAAGAACTTAAAAAATGTTGCTGACATAGTTAAACCAAAATAATAAAAAAACAAGAAAACTGATTGGTGAACTAGTATTGTCTTATTGTTAATAAAGAACAGGAAGTTATAGCAGTCATCTTAGAGGAATAAGAATGTTTCTTATATTCCTCTAATCAATGGAAACAGTTATAAAGTTTCTTATGAAAACAACCCCATGTAAGCAAAACAATGCAAATCATAAAACATAATGAATTAAGAATTACATTAGTGTCAGCCAAAAATGTTATATTTGTTTATGCCACATTATTACATTTTGCAACACACTGATATTTCAGTTGCTTGAAATCTTGAGTATTATTATTTTAATCTAATCATATTGCAGATAAACTTTTTTATCTACTTTAATACAATCACTGCATAAGTATCTTTTATTCTACTTTCTATTAAATGTCACTTTAATAAAGTTTCTCATTATGCACATCATGCAGTCTTTGTTTTGTTTTTTTATATTTTACCAGCTACAAGCAACATTTCATATGTAATGGATCATTAATAAATTCTCTGAAACTTTAAACCAAGCAATATATTGATTTTTATTGTAATTTCAATGTAAATCATTCTGTCTTACTTATAAAATTGGATGCTAATCAATGAATTATTATTTTATATCCAATTGGATATCAGAAAGATGAAATCCTTTTATGGATTCAAATTTTCATTTGGAACACTAGAGCAACCACTCAACAAAAATCTTTAAATAAAAGGTTTAACAAAATAAAATTAGCAAAAAGAATTTGTAACAAATCAAAAATAGTTCCAGTAAATCTTCCAATTTCTTGGTATCAAAAAATTCACAAATTTCCTGGAACTGTTTCTGACTTGACCAGACCAATCCATTTGAAATCCTGCTAAAAAGAACTGATCTGTTTATTATAAGTCAATTATGTAGAAATAGCAGATGATCAGAGTTGAAGTAGCAAGAAAAATTACTGAATAGACATAATTAACAATGGCTGGGGTTTGAAAATTGTATTTTGTGGGCAGTACACCCATCTGGAAGAAATGGTTGCCAAAAGATTATAAACATCATGTAAATGCTTATTTTTGTGACAATAATTAAAAAGTTTATAGAGTAAAAACAAACGAATAGTCCCAGTAAATAAATTCTTCATAATTCCATTGTGAAAAATGAAATTTATAGTTCTGGAAACTTTCATGATGCATAAGATGCTAAATCTATGTCACATGTAAAATATATATATATGTATAAAAAAATAATCCAAAAAAATATAATGATAATTCCTTGTTACTGAAATCAAAATTTAACTTTTTTTTATTTTAGATAACAACCAATCAATGTCAATAAGTAATAAAATATCCTTTCCTTACGGTGTTGCTTCATCACCACTAACAACCACATTATTATTATTATTATTATTATTATTATTATTATTAATTATTTGGCACAGCTTATTGTGTGTTATTACTTGGTATTGCATTTACAGTTCATTTATTTTAAATTATTTCCGTAAATATATGCAATTGTTTTCTAATTGTTTATAATGTCAAGCAAACAGAACATCTGCAACACATACAAATTTATAGAAAAATCTAATGTTTATAACCAATGTACTAAAATTCATTAACTTTGTTCCTAATGCAGTAATCACAATTACCTTTTGACAATTTCACCTCATGCACATTCAAGAGAATACTTGTTCAGTTGAATTGATTTTGTTTTAATAAAAGTCATTTTATCACATATTTCATCTAGATTGACTGTTCTTTGTTGGTTTCTGTTATTTATTTTAACCATCAGTATGCCTATAGAAATTTCTCTGTTTTGAAAGTCTTTTTCTGTAAAGAAAATGTAATGGTAATATTATTCTTACTGCTAGCCCTGCATTTTATATGCAAAGTTGAAGTCTTTCAGGAGGTAATTTTATGCTCAACAGTAATTACTGTAAGATATAATTTGGCCTCAAACTATATAGTACAATGCCCTAGTAATACCATTTACTCAAATTACTTTGTTATTATTATTTTGCTTACTGGTAATGTGAAAGTATCAGCAATGTTTGTTGGCACAAGTTGATCCATCAAACCTAAATATACCTCAGTAGATTCTTATCAATAACCAGTGCCAGCTGTATATTACAAAAGAAAAAGATTAATTGAAAGGAAATATTAACTGTAATGATTTCAGCTTTTTTTTCTCTTGTTATATTGTGTTACTGTAATCATGTAGAATATTTTTACTCTTCTTGCTTTATATTCAGTTATACTGCTAGCTTGCTTGCTTTTTATGTACAGTAATGTTTTCAGCTATAGCTAAAATATTTTTGTGATACTTTGCAATATATTGACAGCTTTAATGCAGTGCTTTTGCAATGTACTTATAGCTTGATTTAAATATTACATGCTTAGTATTTATAATTATAAAAATAATCATAATAATTAAAATAATAATAATAGATATCCAAATATTATAAAATAATATTATAAACGAAAAAATAAAAAAATGAAAATAAACTTCTATTTAAATCTTAATTTCAGAGAAAAAACAAAAAAAATTTTTTTAGCAAATTTATATTTATATTAAAGATTTGTTTCTGTCCTTATCAATTTATATGACAATGAAACAAATTAAATACTAAGAAAATGATAAAAGCATTGAATCAAAAGTACAATAGCTAGAAGGAAGGAATCCACTTGCAGTGACACTTTTAAGGAGGTGGCACTTTTTGGCTATAATCTCATAGAGGTATAATCTCATAGAGGTATAATCTCATAGAGGTATAATCTCATAGAGGCTGTATTGAAATAAAAGTGATTTTAATGTCAGGACACAACTCAAACTTGATGAAATTTTTTATTTTGGATGTATTTAAGTATTATCTCAGCCAAACAATAAACATTATTGTGATGCATTTGGTGCATATTTAAAGTATACAGGGACTAGAGAGAGTCACTGCACAATATGTTGTATTTTTTTGTGTGGGAAGTGGTCACAAACTCATAGGCTGCCTTGGGTAGCACACACTCTAGCAACATTATCTGTGTGTCAGATCAGAACTATTAAGTTGTTACAAAAGTAATGACCAATTTCAGAAACAATTTTATTCTTGAAAAATTAACTGTAGAAATCTTGAAATTAGTCAAAATACGAGTATTGACCTCTGACATCAATTGATGAGATTATTCATTCCTTGTTGATAAAAAGTTATTGGCTGTGAAGAAACAAAATCTTTGAAAGTTGATTCCAGATTTAGATTTAGACCTAAAAACTTTGCCACTTAAAAACTGTGCTAAAGTTTTTAAAAAATGATAATCAATGTGTGAAAGGTCAAGAGAATATGGAGGATGTAGTAAACTCTTATATACCAAGTCTGTGAGTTTTGCAATGTCATTCTTGCAACATGTGGCAGTGCATTATCATGGAGCAGAATTGGACCATATTGAAAACCAAAACAGGTCTCACATTTTGCACATGCATACATTTTAGCAAGTCGATTGCTGTAAAGCTCTGCATTAATGCTCTGATTGGCTTCCAGAAAGCTGCAATGGATAACACCAATTGCAGACCATGAGACAGTCACCATAATCTTTTGCTGATGCAACTTTGACTTTGGGAAGTGAGGAAGCTATTTATCATACTTTTTCACCTTACCTATACTCTGCAAATTGTGTGAACTGTTGCAGTGCTGACATGAAGCATCTGAGATATCTCTCTGACACTTTGATGTAGGTTTTGCTCAACAACTGCTTGCAATTGTTTGTTTTCAAGCCTGCATGACCGTTCTCTACCTTCTTTACTCTCATCACCAGTACAAAATTTTTGGAACCACCTTCGTACTTGTCAACACACCTCTCCATACCCTGTTGATATTGGCAGAAGTTTGGGGGGTACTGTGCCCAGGTTTGAATGCATGCAAGAAAAATAAATGATCATGTTTTGTCATGTTCATAATTAAGAGCTTCTATGCTTTAAGAATATTTCAGTCAAGAATGATGTTGAAAATTATTAAAGAGCACACATTAATTATTGTGTATACTAAAATTTACCAGCAATACTATGTTAAGATGGCTTTTGAAAATACAACACATTCAGTGGCCATTATCTTTGTAACAATCTAATACTTAACTGTTTTCCATTCAACACACAATTTTGAAAAGGTTAGTAAGAATAAAAATGAACACTATATAATTTTCTATATTTTCCAAAAAACTTCTTTTTATGCTTAAGTGATTTATTAGTAATATCATCAATTTCCAATAATTTTGTTTGTTTTTTTTTGGTGGAAAGAATATGCACAAGTCAATGATGTTAAAGAATTTGTATATTATCATTAATTTAATGAGTTAATCTTCACAAACTATTATCATTCTTCAATTTCATTTATTATTTTTTATTTATGCAAAAATTTTTTCAAATTCATGCATCAGCAATTTAATTTTGGAATCAACAATTAAAGTAAAATACATAACAAAAAAATGAAATAAATAAAAACACAAACACAGATTTAACAAAATATATATATATATTTATGTATTAGCTCTTGGATTTTGACAACTGTACATTATTTACAATTCAGCATATGAGGTACATTTTGAAAGAATTGTGAAGGCATTGCATTTGAAATTTCACCCAAATGTTTGCAGTAACATTTTCAACAATAGACAACAATTTCTTGTTTTTTTCTTTCATTAAAAATCCAAAACTATGATTCCACAAAAATGGTTTTATGTAAAATGGCAGTTTGGTTTTGGATCTGTTGGAGGATCTGTTGTCAGCATTTCTTAAATAACATCATCGGAAAATGATAATCTAAAAATTCAGCACCTTGGATATTTTTGTAAATTGTGTCTTGAGTTAAAACTTAATGTTTTATATTCAGGTGGATGACATTAGTTGAGCACATCCAAGTTAGGAATATGAAGAATAGTATTAAGAAAGATGAATAAAAAGAGATGCAAATAATCATTGTTTCTAATTTGTTATCAAGAATTAAAAACTAAACACACATTCATATAGTACACACACACACACACACACACACACACACACAAACACACACACAAACAAATGAAAAGAATAATGGAAGAAAAGAAATGCAAAAATGGTTAAATTTAAAGAAGCAATGGGCACAGTGCTCCTTAAAATTGAAATTTGGCTAGAATTGTGTGATTGACTGATTTTAATTTATGCATAGCATTTACCAAACTGGCAGGCAATATATTCTTTAATGATAGCTGATATTAGTGGAAGGTGGTTGAATATACATAACATTGTTTGGTTTAAATATTTTGATGATGTTTTTTAAATACTACCACAAAGAAAATATTCCTTTTCACTCTTTTAAAAGTCAAGAAAACAAATGACTTAAGAAATAGAAGATTATATGTGAAAGGCAATTTAGTCACCTTTTCAGTCAAATTTTAAATAATGAGAAGGCTCTGTTAAAAGATTCAATGGAATTAAAAAGAAACAGATTAATAATAATCATAATGTCCAACAACTAATAACTTGTATGTGTTTCCATCATTCATTTATGTCAAAATATTTTTCTTCTTGAGATCTGTTTATGGCTTTTGATTTTGACATAAATTTTCGTCATAACACCATTTCCTGATAAAAAATAATTTTTATATAACATTACTCTCGGCTAAATACTGTTGTCTGATTTTCAATTCAAATAATTTTGCCATTTTCTACAAACTTATACAAATGAAAAGAAACATCAGAATTAAATTCAGTTCATTTTTAAATTGAGAGTACATTTTATAAAATAATGTGAATAAAAAGTTCTTTTATGTTGCAAATGGAAGTTTTCTCTTTGTGTCATATCAGTAAGATTATAATTAAGGCACTTAATTATACTTTTTGATCACGGGGTCTGTTTAAAGAGTTTTGTATCTTCCATAAGTTTTAAAATATGTGTAAGAACCATCTTCCTGGTTAAATGATGGAAAAATGTCTTTGGTGTTTGATGTCACATGAGATGGAAGATGTCGACAGGTGAAAATACTGGAGAATATGAAGGGTGCAACAGTTAAAAATATGTAGCCAAGTCCCAAAATACAGTTACAATAATTTTAGAATTATAGAGATGTAGTTGATTTTAAGGTGAAAAGTAAACCACTATAAAATTTTGTCAAATGCAAATCTGGTATCTAACACATGTTGTTTTAGATATTCTTTATCTAACATGTATTCTTTTTCTTATTCTTAAAAATATGATGATCATGATCATGATCATGATCATGATATTCCAACTCGAAGAGAAATATAAAGAAATGCAAGTATAGATAAAGATGAAGAACATTTTTAAGATATACACACGGATAATCTGTAGTATAGATTTTAATTTTAAGTGGGATAATACTGGCCTTAATTTAGTGGAGAGGGGACTTGGTCAGTTATGATAAAGGGCTTTATATGGATTCTTGGATTAATCAATGTTTAATTCTTTGAATAAATTTCAGATGAAAATATTAACATTTCATAATGATATTACCAACCAACTTTTTTTTCATTTAAAAAAATGTACATGTTCTTTTTGGTGGCTTGCCCTCAAATCAAACATATTTTATTTCTGATTAAAATGCAGACCAAAAAGTTATATTCATTTGTTTTGGAGTGTTATGTTATTGTACAAAGCAATCCAGTAAAAAAATTCCCCTTTTATACTTATTGAGGCCAAACATCAACAAAATTTTTAACTAAAGATGAGATTTATAAATGTATAATTTTCCAAAGGGTGGGTACAGAGAAAATATATAAAAATATGATTGTGTTCACATTTTCCATTTAACTACCTGTTGTCAAAACTGCTTTCATAATACAATGGTTGTTCAGAGTGGACAATTCATGAGGTTAAATATTTTGGCAATATTATAAATGCCTTTGTTGATTTCCTGTAAAGATTCTGGAGACTTTAAGTTTTTTGCACCATAATACAAGATTATATATTGAAGAATTTATTTTTTATCTATAGAAACTTATTGGGGTGATTTTATGCACTTCGCATAAAAATTTATTGTACATTCACACTTTTGAAAATCTATTTCATTCTAATGTATTTATTAAGGATTACACTCATATTTTTATTTTTATATACATTGAGAGAGCTGTGTGTGAACATACAATAGAAGTTTGTATTAAGTGTAGCTTTATTATAACATTTTGAAGATGTCAGTATAAAAATATTGGCCCCTGTGTGGTATACTCATAATGTTTGTTTCTTTTTCAGTTCATTTGCTATTATAATTGATAACAGACATTTTCAATTAACTGCAAAATATTTAAAATGAAATTAAGTAGCACCATTATTTGGAATACAAATCTACTTTATGGGAAGTGATGGTAGCAAACTTTTCCCATGCTATGAAATATGGACAAATATCCATGTTTAGAGGCACATCAGGAACCATTGTTATGAAAAATGAAAACTTTTTAGAAAAACCCAGTAACTCTGTTGAGTACTAGGTAAATGAATATGGACGGGGTGGTGTATTTTGGACAGATTTTTACAGTGTCAATTGTTCATCTAAGAGAAAAGATATCAATTGATATCACTTGGAGTGAAATTGACAACGATAATGATTTCAATAACAATGAGTCATTACAATCAAGGACATCGCCATTTTGAGAATTTAATGATCACTGGGGTTTTACTAATCCAAATTTGGTGGACAATCACAGCAGTGGTTTTCATGGAAATGTCTAAAACGGCTGACAATCAAGAGAGGGGAAATTGTCTACCAAAAGAAAACAATTTCTGAATGTTTCTTTTAAAATTTTGTTCCATTTTATAAAAGAAGTCTTGTACAAAAGTAGTCATAATTTCATAATTATGGACAATTATTAATTAGCAGTCAAATTGTATATTAAAAAAATAAGTAAAAATAATAAATTAATAAATTTTCAATGATCAGTACACTGAAAAGGCTGAATTTTTTATACTGTTAATATATCAGTTAATACAGTTAACAGACATGTGAAAAAATGATATATCTTGAGATATTAATAAATTGTATAAATACCCACACACAATTTTGTTCTATAAGGTGAACTATTTCTTTAAATAAAAATATTATTTATCCATATGTGTGTGTATATATATCATGTATAGCAGCTTTTTTTAAAAAAGATTTCATTCAAGTATCTTTTATGAACACCTATGAAACCGTTGTCATTATTAAAATGGTTTTGTTAATGATAGATTAAAAAAAATAATAAAAATAACTTCAGTTCAATTCTTTGGTCAACTTATTTACAAACTTCTTTGATATGGGAGCACCTACAAACATTAATAACATCTCTTTAAATTTATATCACCAAACAAGTAGGATTGAGACCTGCATCCATAGTAAGCAGTCCCCTTTACCCAGTGGAAATACTATTCATGATCATGATAAGTAGATCCTTTCATTGTATTTTTATGTATTCTTTCTTAACATTCTGTTTACTCATTGTTTACAGTTTATGATTTTTTTTTTACACTGTAATATACTTCAAGATGTTCTCATTTCAACTCGATAATCTGGTCTGTCTACTACATCGGACTGTTCTGTAATGTTTTCACCAGAAGACAACGGTTGGATGGGATCAGCTTTGTCTACAGAATCTTTACTTTCATCAACTGATATTCTGTCCGATACAAAGCATTTTTCTTTCTCAAAAACTAAAGTCTTTTCAAAGTCCAGTAATTGTCCCATGAAGTTAATGTTGGGAGAGATGTTTGGTTTACACTTTTTCACTCGATCGTATGCTTCGTTCAATGTCATTGGCACTTTTTGCATGAGGTAAGCAACTGTAACGGTGACAGATCGACTTATGCCAGCTAGACAGTGGACTAACACTCCACAGTCATTCGAACGGGCTTCATCTGAAAATATAAGTTATGAAATGCTATCAATAAAAATCAAATAAAGAGCATGCAAAAAAAAAAAAAAGCAAGAGAAAAATATAAATGTAAAGAAAAATATCAAATATGTGAATGAATTTTCCAAATAAAAAGAGAAAACTATTTTCAACACATAAAATGATTTCCATACTAATTACTAGATACATTTTTCTGGGCTTAATATTATGTATAAAAAATATAGCAAATATTTTTACAGTATTTGAATAATAGCCAATATTACACACACACACATGCTTATACTACTTATTTAATAATGACACATTTCACCAGTTAAATGACATTTTTCATTCCTCATCAGCAAATTAGATTTGAAGATAATGAGTTCAATTCTTACTGAGTGCAATGTGCTTGAGATTTGTAAGCTACTGAGCAAAAAAATGTTTGGTTCCTTAAAATGAATATCAGATCAACTTATATCTGAAAGTGACTGAGCAATATTTTTCATTTGTATTTTTATGATTTTTAAAATCATCTCAATTCAGACAGGGCGATAATGCCACTAAGACACGGGGGGGGGGGGGTGAAAGAACATGAGAAGACTTTAGTAAGGAGAAATAAAGAAAGGGCAATAAAGGAACAGGCTTCAGTAAGACAGATGATGATGATGATGATTGTATGGTATTTAGATTTTTGAAGATTATAGGTGGCAGGGAAGTAAGAAATCAAAATGGAGTTCCATAGGTGAGAAGTGTGCGAAAAGTGTTAGAATAAAATAGACAGTTGCATCTGGATAGTTCAATAGTAAAACGGTGAGACATAGTTGCCAATTTAGTAGCTTAAATTCATATCGTCAAAGCACTAGGGAAAAAGTTTGTCATGAAAAGTTGTCATTAAAATAGTTGTAGAAAAGACAAAGGAAAACTACGTCAGGTAGGTGGGGATGTGACTGAAGTAGAAATGCTTAGCCAGGATCGATACATTACAGATCCTTATTTTAATTTTGTCAAGAATCTTGAGATATACAGCTGAAGCACCAGATCAGATAGGGTAGTGGTATTCAATGCACAAACAAATGGTGGATTTTTAAATGTACAAGATGGATTCTGACGAAAAACATTTTCTTGCATGACTCAGCGGACCAACTTTCCTAGCAGTAGACATTCATGTCAATGGAAAATGTGAGTCCAAAAAGGCGTAGAGCTGCTCTCCTGAGGTTTAGCCTCAGCAGGTGAAAAGATTCTATGTGGTGGTTAAATGAAAGCAGTTTTATTTTGGAGGCATTTAAATTTACAAGTCATTTCTTATCCCAGTTAATCACTGGTTGCAGGTCCTTTACGAGAGCAGTTGTCAAGTTTGCTTTTATTGGCTCTGTGGAGCTTGCTACTAGGACAGGGGTAACCAGTTGAGTCATTAGTATAAGTATCTGGTTAGGAATTGATGACATCCGGTAGGCCACTGATGAAGATCAGAAAAGGTTTAGGTCCGTCCGTCCAAGGATAGAGCCCGAGGGGATATCATCCGCGTTAGCATGAAATGAAAACGAAGCAGGGTTAGCGTTCAACACGATGTTCATTACACGATTTGTTAGAAACGATTGGATTAAGCCAAATATTCGTATTATAACAATTTAATTTGAAAACAAGGCGCAAGATCATAATTTTCCTGTTGACTATTATTAATGAATTCGATCCTCACTTGGTGCTCTTTACATTTACAAGTTTTAGTAAATATTAAATAATAGAAACGGCCATCTCTTAGTGTACGTGCCAATTTGTTTGTCAGTGCACACGTTTACTTAAATAGTCAAAGGCTTTTACAAAACTTGGTAATAAGTTATGTCGGAAAGTAATCTCTAATTTAATTTTAACACATGAAGAACTAAACAAATAAAATTTTTGAAGATATGTAATTCATTTAAAAGATCGTTGGCATATGAAAGTTTTAATTGGAAACATTAAACAATATTCGTTGTTTATTAATTACTTCATTCTCAAAAAACAAAAGTATGTTTTCATATGCGGTGTTGTCATTTTGAAAAGTGTAGTGAAAGTGGTTCTCAATCTTTTTACTGAAGTCAAATTAAAATTTGCGTCACTTTCATCATAAAATCTTCCAAATACGACAAACATGTAAAAATATAAAGCAAATGATTTTACCGTTCTACTTGTTTAAAATATACTTGCATGGTGAATAACTGCAGTTATTGGGAATCTACTCAGAGATTACATACAATGTATTTATTTCTAATGTATAAACAACAGCAAAATGATTCAGAAAAACATGTCTGTTTTTTAAAAACTACTTTAAAGCAAGTAGTATATTATTATTCTGTTTAATTTTAGTAATGACCAAACATTCATATACGCAAACACGCAATAACAACGCTAAAAATTTCTTAACTTTCTTTTCTTTTTTTTTTTTTTTTCTCATGAGATTGATATCCTTCATTCCCTCCTTACGCGAAAATATGTAGTCCGGAAATGGCAGATTTATACTGGAGGAGAGGTGCAGGAAGTAAGAAAAATGAAGCCGTCGAGTGTGTTACAGGAAGCAGATCCATCGGGTTAGCCATATATCCTTTCTTCATACATACACAAATTGTTGGTAACAGGAAGTTCGCGGACAGGGTTTCATGAGGCCGGCATCTAAAGCTTGCTAGAATATTCTTGATAATGATGTGTGTGTGTGTCTGAGAGAGAGAGAGAGAGAGAGAGAGAGAGAGAGAGAGAGAGAGTTGTGGTAGGGTAGAGAATGAAAGGAGAAGAAGAAAAAAGAAGAACACTAGAAAGAGGCATATTTCCCCAAGCTAGTAGGAACAGAAAAAGGCACAATACTCATATGCACATTGCATATATATATATATATATATATATATATATATATATATATATATATGGTACAATGGGTAAATCCAGAAAAGTTACAGGAGATTCTGAAGTCATCTGAAGGACGTGGTTGAAGCCAATCAATGGCAATTTTATTTAATAAATTTACTCTTTAGTATTTCAAGCTATTTTTGTGTAAATTTGGTAAATATTTCTGTTGAAATGAAATATCTGCTATTTTCATTTTTACGTAATTTTGACGACAATCTATCTCCCCCTATATATATATATATAGAGAGAGAGAGAGAGAGAGAGTCGTGAGGTGATGTCAGGATTTTGGAATAGTACAGGTAAGTAAAGATATTATTTTTAAAAAGTAACTTTAATTATTTGAACCGTTCTAAAGGACGAGAAAAATTAATAGTAAATGTAAAAAACAGTATGTAAAAAGTCGGTTGTAGAAGATGAATTACAATTTTGATAAAGAATGAAATAATAGAAAACATGAATGGGAGAGAAAATAAGAAAGAAGTGACACTGAAATTAGAAGGACGTGAGAGAAATACAGAAAATAATGAAAAGAAAGAACAAAAATAAGAGAAAATATCAATATAAAAGAAATGGTTGGAAAAGATGAAGATAATAAAGAACGCAATAGTGAGAGAGGGGGGGGGCGAGGAAGCAATAATAAATGATAATATAACAAATAAGACGTGACCGACCGTTAGTCTCCGCTAAGATCCCAAAAATATTTTATTAATAATTATTCTTGGCACTGAGTACATAAGGATAAACAGTACCTCACTATCGTCCTAAAAAGTGGGCTGCAGCAGATGGGCTATTGTTGGTGCTGTGTTATTCCCCATTTCTTTTATATATATAATGAGTTATAAGAATGTCAAATTGCAAGAAATTTGGCACAAAATCAGATTCATATTAACGGCTTGCAAGGAAAGAACACACTAGAACAATTTTTGGTAACTCGGTGTATTCGGTAAGATTTTCAGCTAATAGTTTGTGTATGGAATAGTTTAGAACAAAAATGGTCTTTTTAAGCCACAAATTTGAAACCATCATAGCATGGCTCAAACTCAATTTTAGTCACGTCATTAGAATCGATGCAAGTTTACCAATTTAATCCGACAAAAACCGGTCACGTGGATCGATAAACTGTCAGAAGGCATTTAACTTGATTTGCATTGCTCGCGTGTATATGTACCTAAGGTCCGGAAAAGTGACAATGCTGAATTGTAGCGCCTCATTGCCGAATGATTTGTGAAGTATTTTGAAGCGAGAAAAGTCCTTTTCTTTTCACCAAAAATGCTTGCAACTTTTGATGTAATCATGTCCGATACTTGGCACAAGTTACAAAAGATTGTCATGGATTATTCCAATACAGCACCACCAAAGTGCCAAAGGGATTTTTGTCTTATGGGAGTGGAGAGGTTAATTGAAAGAGGGGCGAATATGTAGATAAAATTTGTTTGCAATTATAATATAAATTTTATTATATAAAACGTTTTTCATCACTAAGAAGCACAGGATCAAGAAAAGTATAATTTTAAAACAAGCAACCATAATAGCTTTGTGTATCAAACTGTGAAAGCTGTTGATCTTCAGCTAAATCATAACCCAAATCATCAGTGAAATCAATCACGATGTTCTAGGATTAGGGTTAATAAACGAGGGGTATATAAAGCCATGATAATTTCATTTATTATTTTTTTGATACCATAAAAACTAAACAGGAAAGAATGGATACAGAATTTTAAAAATGTACGTAGAAACACAACAGATCGATGCTAAATAAACCGAAACGCAAAAACAGTTATTTATTTTGCTTTGGCCTAATAAAGATTTATTAAGCTAAGTTTAGTTCGTATTTTTTTCTTTTTAATGCTATGTCTTTTCAGGGTATTTCTGCACATATTCATTTTCTTTATTATTTGTGAATTCCCATAGATTCTAGGGAAATACTGCGTATTGATTTCGCGGTCTTCTCCACAGTTTGGAATTCAGTTTTTCTTTTCTTACCAACCAATACAAGATAACTCAGTCTTAACCCTGTTATTTAAGACGGTGAGAATCGGCGGATTTATGCATTCGTCAAGGTAATTAATGTGAAATTGAATGCAACAGACGAGGCCAGAATTTGAACTCGGCCTGTCGATTCCACTTGGTAGAAAATTCATTCATGACTAATGTGATATTACTCACTAGCACCTCTTTTCAATCCCTCTACATTTTTTCAGTTTACCGGATAAAAATGTACACATACACGCTCAAACACACCTATTGTTAAAAAAGAGAAAAGCTAACAAATTATTTGAATCTTTCTTTTTGCTAATATAATTTTTAAAATATCAAAATATTCAATGCATTAGAACACATACTTCTTATATGAACATTATTGTTTCAGAAAAAAGCATGGAACAAAATCTATGGTATTTATACTTTGTTAAGAAGAGGAAGTTGTAATGAAGACTGCTATGAGGTTGCTGGTTCTTGAAGAAACTCTTTAAATAGATTCCTTATTCTTTAGCTAAGAAAGAGTAACCGACCACCAGCAATTGATGAAAACTTTAGTGATGACGGGGATATTTTTCTTAAACGTAAAACTTACAAAATATCAGCAAGTAACTCATCGAGTTTTAGTTGCCTGTGACGCTCATGTGAGGGTTAATATCTCTATTTTTGTAATAAAAGGGAAGACGAAATAGATATGTGCTAACTCGACTTAGTAGATGAATAACATTCTGGTTTCCTAACTGTGTATTAGCAACTGTGATAAAATGTTTATAGTAAAATAAAATTAATATTAAAACTACAATCGGTTTTTATGTAAATTATTTATTTATATATTATTTATTTTTTTACGATAAATTTTAATCTTTTCTGTCTGAATTTCTACGCCATTACTAATTCACTAGGCCAGTATCCTACGAGAATTTGGTGACATGGTCATTGTGAGTTCAATCTCTGGGTCGGGCAGTGTGTATTCGCATTTAGCGGAAACGGGTGAGCAATAACTGATTAAATAAATAAGAACTCGACAAGAAATACCTAAATAGCAGTTAAACAAGAACAGTTTACCCAGGAGATAAAGTGTTCCGTTCAAAATTCCCTGTAGGTTACCAGATCGATATACACATGAGTAAGACTAAAGAGCACAGCGGTCGAAACGTTGTGATGACAACAACAAAGAGGAGGACAATAGTCTGAATATAATGTAAATAAGTTTTGATAAATTTTAAGTTTCACTTTTGTTATAAACATTTGTGATTTTTGTAACATAGTAATATATAGTAATTACAAAGATCCAAACTTAAATTTATACTAAACCAAAAAGCACTAATAAATAAATATATTTTTATTTCATGCTGCTCAGGACGTAGGCGATCATGACTCGCCACAGGTTCCTTTTCTTTATCCATAAATTGCCATATATTCTTGGGGAAAGATAGTGGAGTGGTTTCCTGTTAGTTTCTCCTTTGTTTGGAATGCGTTTTCCTTGTATTGTACTGGTTGCCACCAAAGACTAGAGAGCACAGTCTATCCTACTATTTACCCATAGCTGAGGGGATAAAAAACAGATTCATGACTTTCCTAAGGACATTTGTGAGAAGGTAAACGCAACAGACTGGAATTTAAAATAGATTCGTCAATTCTATTTTACACCGATAACTGTTAAATCACATGCGTATCCTATTATAATAAATATTAGTGGTGTTTCAATAAATCCAAATGACAGGCTAAAATACTAATTAACACTAACTGTGCATTGGCTCTATTTCCACCGGAAAAAAAAAAGCTCAGGTGAAGTTGTAGGTTAAAAAGCTGATTTTTTTAAAAATTTTGCGACTAACATAATATGTAAAAAATTATTTTGCAACAAATATCTGAATGAAAATTATCGATTAAAATAATTCAATTTTCAATCAGGAATAAAAGAAAACTAACATAAAATATGACCGAAGCAGTTTTATTCTTTAAGTCTGCGATATTCTCACAGCAAAAAATTATTATTTCATTTTATAGTAAAAGCAATTATAGTCTTAAGTTCAAACAAACTATCACTTTTATATCTGTTTCCGAACACGAAATCTTCATTTTACTTTTGCAATCATAGACAAGCGTAAAAGCAAAGATAGCAGTGTATAATCAGAAGCAGGTGCTTGTTAACTAACAAAAATATGTCTTCCTAACAACACGCTCACGTCAGATAGTGCTGGTTAAATTCGGCAGCAGACATGAGTGTAGCAGGATTAGGAATCTGCTACATCGGAGGTCCAGATAAATTATCTGATAGAAATTCAATGCGCAGGTGTAAGATAAGTTGGCAACTCAGTAGCTTCAAGTGAGTGACTTCAGAAAACAAATTCAACATATAATCTATTTTCTACGCAAGTTAAATCAATATCTAGATTTATTCATATTCTGTAATTTCATACTTTACTATAAAACGTCATTCACTCATACTTTTGCGAATAAGCTCAAGAATATACGACTAACAGTCTGTGAATATGCGCAGACATAATTCTATTCTATAATATAATAAGCGTTGCGTTTATTCTCAAACACTTATAAAAAATTTAATGTAACAAGCCAGATTGTAAAACGCTTTTCTAAAGCCAAATATTCGATGACTCTAATCTAGTCAACACATATATTCTATTAAGTATAAATAACGTGATTCAATATCGAAAGCTCTATAAAAAGGAAAATAACTTAATGGAGAATACAACAGGCACATTTCTGTCTGAATTTCTGAGATGTGGAATTATCATTATTTACACTGTTTAGTGTTTACATTCGGATTATTGCCATCAACGACAAAGATGAGAACAACAGTCCGAATGTAAATAGTATAAAAATAAATAAATTGTTTTACATGAGAAATAACGAGGGGACAATTGCGTAAAGAATATTTAAAAAGGGAAACTGATTTTATGGTATTAGCAACCGAAAACACAATTACCTCAATGCTCAAATAAACCAGACAAAATAGCAAATACCGTTAGTACGGAGACCAAAATAAAATCAATAACTGATTTTAATCTAATCTTGAAAATCTAAGAAAACGTACAAAAATAGACGCAACGGAATAAGAACGCTGATCATTTATGAATTGAGTGAACAACTCTAATTTAACCTTGTAAAGAAACCAGAAGCTGTTTCGAAGAATAGAAAAACATTTTTCGAGGTTTTGAAATTCAGTTGGATTATGCATTCAGGTCACGAAAATTTGTCAGTGAATATCGTCGTTTACAAAGCGACACTGAAAGAAAATAAAAACTGGGAAATACATGAGACTTGCAAGAAAATCATAAACCTATGGAATATAAAAATAACTGTAGCCCCCAAAAGCACTGAGACTTCTACAAAAGAATTCCTTTTGAAAAGAATGAAGCAAATGAACATTATAAACAAGAAGAAACAAGAACAAATAAATGTTACGCTAGAAGCAGTAAAATACAATAAAACTGGAATAAAGATGCTTAGATTACTATTCTTTTCGCCAAACCTAAACTTGAACATCTGATTCTGTCAAGTATGAAGATGACAATGGTATCCACAATTACTGGAGTGCTTCGAAACCTTACAAAAAGATTGACAGAATTAGATATCCAAAGAGGAACTGAAACTTTTCAGACAATCACATGATTGAAATCTGCAAAACTAAAGAATATAAGAACAACCTGGTATTACTGCTGAGAAAGTTTATTCAATAATAATAATAATTCACCAACTAAATTACAATGAAAAAAAAGTGTTTATCCTTCTCTTAATAGAAAATCTCACAAAACTATTAATTTCGTTTTTTACACCACTTTAGTATTTTCTGTATTTTTTATTAAATTAATTAAAGATTCTTTTGCACTTCAAAATTCAGTCGTATATCACAGACGCGCATGCGCACAAATACATTTTATTGATGTCGATGATGATGAAACGAAAGCATTTCTTAGTGGATCACAGTTTTTGAGACGTACACACGCACACAGTAACATGCAACTTAGCTCCAATGACCCACATATTGTACAAATCTGGTTAGAGGCACAAATAAAAGGATAAAATACTTGATGATGTCACTTTAATAAGTTACACACACAGAGACTTGCTTCTTGAATGCAAGTCTATAAGCAAAATTATGCACACTGTAGACCCCTCATGAATTTTAAAAGAGGGCTAATTTAACTTAAATTTAGAAGATATCTACAATACCAGAGGAATGTGCAGTTATTTCTTGTAATTTCAATTTTTCGTTAAAAAATGTTCCGTTTGTTAATGTAAATGAAAATATCGTATATTCTAATTTCAAAATAGTAAACTCACGAAGAAAAAAGTATTTTTCTTTCAATTTATTTTTTAATAATTATTTTCAATTGTATCGAATGAAACTATTGCAGCGACAACTATGTATAGGATTGTAAATATTTTTCCCAAGTAGCAACTGGATTTCACTTACTGTATAGACTTTTGTCCCAATTATTGTCGCAACAATATCACAAGTAACAACGACGGCAAATACTTTTTTTTTATTTCGGTGTCTATTAGAAATTTTAAAATGACAAAGATAAAAGTGCAAATTTGCCAGATTTACTACGAGTAGTACCTATTTAATCTTATTCTTGTAACTACAAATTATTTCAAATTGCCTTTTGTCAACTGTCTGTTTTTAAGTGATAAAAAGAATAAAAACGTTGTTGAATATTTGCAATAAAACAAAACAGGGATCATTTTTTTATTAATTTATCATCAAAACGTGCGTTTTTATTTTTGCAAAAAAGTACCATTACATTTCTGACACTGCATATAATTTTCAGATAAAATTAATTTCTGTTTGACACTCAGTGTCCATTAATCAGCGCATGAATTCTGCATGAGAATTCGCAGATGAATATGATGAACACGATGAAAAAGTGAAAGGTTTTTGTGCGTGTTATTTACAAAAAGAGTAACTGTTAGTTCTGTAAACAGTGATACAATTTTTTCGTATATGACAGAGAAGCACGAACGAGAGTATTAAAGAAAAATGTTGTTTACACATTCAATATATTCCGTGTAGGAATACAATTGATTGAAGGAAGTAATAATTTATGTTGAATTTGGTGTTATTAAATTAAAATGAAAAAATAACTTTGTATTAATTTGTAACATCTACAAATTAGAAATATAAATTTAAATATACTTTTATCAATACACTTTTTAACATTTTTTTTTTTTTAATCATATCACCCCAAGCAAGGCGGTAACACCACTGATGTGCAGGGGGCTACATAAGAGTGAGAAGATTAGAAAAGAGAAAACCGGAAACCACATCCTAAACAGGAAACAAGGGATGAGCCTCTTCACCTGTTCAATAGACGAGGGTGGAGTGTGAACCGGGCGATAGTTAGATTCAATCTGTTTGTTTAAATTATTTTTTACTTAATTTCGATAGAAAAGCAAATGTTATACTCAACTTCAACTATAAAGTTTTAAGTAATGTAGCTTCGAAAGTATTAAACTATTTAATTGAAATAATAATGTCACAAAATGTATATGTTTGTTCAAATTGAACACTTTGCTAAAAAATTACACAAACACATAAGTTCAGTGATAAAATAATAATAATGTTATGTGCCTTTTCACACCTAATAGCACTTAAAAATTAAGCTTAAAGGAGCAGGTGTTTGGGCAAGATAGCGCGAGTGACTTCTCATAAGTAACTAATGTTGTGACGTCATCTATGACCAAGTGCGAATGATCATGAGTCACGACCGTAAACAAAACTAAAGAAAATTTAACAAGTGATAGGAAAGAGAGAGCTGCAAGAAATCCCAAAAGTCAGCCTACTTAAAGTTTATTGGCAACCAACAAAACAGGTATATTTAAAAACATGCGCGACACACCCAAAAGAACGGTGACACATTCTAGAACATTCGCCGCCCGGCTTTAGACCTAAATTCAGATTATTATCCAAGCTTCTAATCGATGTTTGTTACTAGGCATCTATATGATTATGCATTGCACCCCAAGGAGGCACATTACATACAAGAAACATTCTTACACACACGCGCACGCGCACACACGCACACACACGCACATCTACTTTCATCAGAAAAAATACATGGTGAAATAAAGAAGACAAGTGGAAAACTATATTTTCTTGCCTACGCGTTTCGTCCTGTGATAGCAAAATGACTTTATCATCTTTTTGCCTTGATAAAGTTCATCACAGGACGAAACGCGTAGGCAAGAAAATATAGTTTTCCATTTGTCTTCTTTATTTCACCATATATATATATATATATATATATATATATATGGTGAAATAAAGAAGACAAATATATATATATAACTTTTCTGGTGACAGTATGTGTGTTTGTGCGTCTATATATATATATATATATATATATATATATATATATATATATATATATGCAAAATGATCAATGCGTAAGCTGGTTAGTATTTTAGAAGTGGGCTGTATGCTTACCGATAAAAGCTATAGCTTTCGGAAAGAACACGGAAAGGTTTTGTGACCAATGGTCGTTAATCGGGATCTGCATGTATTTGAAGGATTCATCCTTTTCGAACATATTTGGCACGTTAGCAGTGACGTTAAGAATATATTTTATTCCATTCTTTTTTAAATATGACAGCTCCTGTGAGTTTCTAGCATTGCCTAAGTAAAGATTGGGCAATACCTCGACTGGCAAAGGAGAAATGTCTGACGGACTGTTCTCTGAATCACAGTCACTAATGTCTTCTGACAAAGATAAATTACGCAAACCAATGATGGTCGAGTCAGTTTCCGAATCGAGGAACGCGCTCAGTTCAGGATACCTTTGTTCGAATGTTGAAAAGCCACCTGTAACACAAGAAGAAAAAATATAAAAAAGAAGGAAAAGCGAAGCAATAACAAACAATAATGATATTGTCTATAACTTTAAGATGAATCATTACCATAGTATAATCTTGCCGAATTAATATGTGCAATATACCAAAAATGTTTAAATGAAAAACGTTCTCGAAACTTTCTATTAAAATGTTTCTCTTCTTTGTATATTTACTGTTGCCATCACAATATTTCAGCTGGTTCAGTATTCATCCCTTGTCATATCCATGAGATAAAAATGGAAATCAAACAAAGTTCCTGTTTTCTAATGTATTTCTCCTTACGCAAGATGAAACTAAGACAAATAAGAGATTTGAACGTTCGAACAATATTTATATAAGTAACTATATTTCGAACTGAAACATTATATCGAAAAGAAACATTTTTTATAAAGACTTGAGAACCGCTTGTATAAATAGAGATTGATCAATGGCAAAAAATTAGTTGGTACGTGGTAACTAACAGCAAAATAATTGATAACGATAGTGCTTTTCACTCTAAATTAATAGCACTCTACCCAAAAGGAAAACGTTAAGATTGACAATTACACATGTTGCACACGTACATGTTTGTATTTTAGTATGGCATGAACACAAGAACATTTACGGGCATATACTTGATAAAACGCAGTTAACATCAAGCTAAATTATATAATATTAAGCTCATTAAACTATGAAGAAAGAAAGAAATAAAGAAAACATCCTCTCATCCACACGAACACACATGTACGCACCCAGGGAGTAGGGTAAGGAAATACAGCAGGAAAACAAGAATAAGCCAAAACCCAAGCTTTGAGTAAAAAATATCGGAATTTGTTGGAGCTACCGAAAGTTCTTACGTGAAAATGTGAGGTAAATTTAATTCTTGTGCAACTTTTACTGGTCATCTTTAACTTAAAGAAAGGAGTATATGACTTAAAAAACTTAGTTGTAGACTTTTTTTTTTTCATATGTGCACTATTTTCGGATTAACGTTATTAGAGGGAATTTGTATGTGGGTGTACTCTATGTTGAGTGTGTAAAATTGAGAAGTGTATATATAGATGGTTAGGTTGTCTAGTAATATATTTCCGTGAAAGTCTATTATTACATTATTAAGGCTGTGAATTGTAATGACGTCACAAATCAACACATTCCATATGACTATGTAGAACAGTTTTACAATTAACTGTTGCGAGTAAAATAATCGACCGTTACTGGCGCGTCGTGTGGGAGTCAAGTTGAAGTGAGATGGTAAGGGAGACCGGATGTTGGGAAATTAAAATAATTGGACAAATTATAATTGTTGTTCTCTCATCTCTTTATTTATAGGCATACCAAAATTACGGCTAGATACAAGAAAGAAACGAAAGATTAAGAATGAAGAGTATAAAACTTCTAATGATTATTCATTAGGAATAGCAGTTTAAACTTTTTTGTACGTGACAAGTTCAAACCAGGAAAATAGTTGATGGTCGATAGTTATGATAACTAAATAAAACAACCTTGCAAACAAAGAATATATAAAATGAAAATGTTAACGTTATAAAGAAATGAGACAATAAACCTCCTGCATTTAGTCTTCGTTCTCTATTCAAACATAAGGTGTGTCCTCTTAAAAGTTACAGTATTTTAATGAAAATAAATTATATAATATTTTCAGAGAGAATGTTCTTATTGCATTATTGAGGAATTTTCAAAATTTGAGAAAAATCTCAACTTTATGGCATACACCATTACTGTTGATGAAAATCTAAGTTGTCGGTTGTAGATAAGTACATATATTTAAAAAAAATCTACAAAGTGCAGCAGAACTACTGATTTATGCACAAATGACGCTTCCATGACCGACGTGGTTCAGGCGACATCCATAAATGTCGAGCTTCCGAAAGTTTTATTAATCACCATAAACTGACTGTTCATGTTGTTATAAAATTTAAGTTTCATTTGGGCCTTTTTTTATGTTGTGTGTGTGTGTGTGTGTGTGTGTGTGTGTGTGTGTGAGTAAATAAATTTGGGATGTTTGTAAAAGATAGGAAAAAAGAATCTTTTTGTTTTTTCTTCTTTCATGAAGGTAAGTAAATTTGCATTTTGAATAGAATCAGGCACTTAGCAAATGTAAATATTTCATTAGTTCTTCACAAAGTAGTTTAAAGCTGCTTGTAAAAGATTTAAATGCCTAAGTGTTACTTTTTTCTTTAACTCTATCACATATTTTTTATTTCTTTGAATTTTTTGTACATAAGTCCCTGTATATTTTATTGTCGCATTTGTAATATCAATGTCTTGTTTCTTTTTTGTATGTTTATTACTTTTTTAAACTGAAATATTTGAAGTATTTCACTGTTTTTTTTTTGTTTATATATATATATATATATATATATATATATATATATATATACTATATAAAATTTGCATGTGTAGCGTTCTATAATGTTTGTTCTATCTTCCTTTATATATATATATATATATGATTTTTTTTCTCAATGTATGTATACAAACATATCACTCACATGCTCAAATTAATCCATTCTTTACACCTACAAGAACATTACTATGAAGTAAGAGGTTCAAATTGCCTCTTTGAAATATTTGTGCATACACACACACACACACATACCTTTGGGTGCTGTCTTGGCTATATCCAAAAATCAGCCTTTTTCTATCTCTTCTAGTCAGACCAAAAACCTTTTCAAGAATTCTTGTATGGTTGGATTACATATATAATATGTGTCAACATTTACATGATGGTCTATTTATTTTAAAAAAAAACTACTTTTATTCTGACAAATTATATATAAATTTAAATTTCTTAGAGTAATTGTCATTCAAAAATTGATGTTACATCAGTACCTTTTACATATTTTCCAACTTTATCCAATTCCCATATGAAATAATTCACAAAAAGATTAATTGCATGATTTTATGACAATATTTACACTAGAAACATATCTATAAATTTCTCTCATATTAACATTTAATTTTATATATCTCTATCATGTAACTCTTGTATTCCTTTTTGTTGTCATTTTGTATTTTGCTATATAAATGACTGTAAATTCTAATTGTTTTTATATACAGTTTATATAAATTGAACCACTTTCTTATTTGAGTCCTAAAATGTTTGAGTTTTTTTTTTATCCGTATATATATTTTCTGCAAATTCACTTTGCTTTTCAACTGCATGTTACTGCACATGAAGCCATTATGCTTTTATTCTTTTTCTGATAAAATAACTAATTATCATCACATATTTCTTTAGTATATTTGTATAATATTGTCATCTATTTTGTTGTCACTTTTGTTCCTTCATTTAATAAACTTTTAGATCTATCTATCGCCCGGTTCACACTCCACCCACGTCTATTGAACAGGTTAAGAGGCTCATCCCTCGTTCCCTGTTTAGGATGTGGTTTCCGACTTTCTCTTTTCCAATTTTCTCACTTTTTTTTTTCAATTGGAGTAGATAGATCTATCTATCGCCCGGTTCACACTCCACCCACGTCTATTGAACAGGTTAAGAGGCTCATCCCTCGTTCCCTGTTTAGGATGTGTTTTCCGGCTTTCTCTTTTCCAATCTTTTCACTATTACGTAGCCCCTGCAGATCAGTGGCGTTACCGCCTTGCTCGGGGTGATACGATTAAAAAAAAATGCTCAAACGGTTTAAGGGTATCGACTAAGGTGTTATGATAAAATGCAACAACAATAGGATGAAATATTTGTGGTGCAGTGGTTATCGACTTGGAGCGAGAAATCGGGGAGCCGAGTTGGAATTCCAGTTGAATTCCTTGCATTCACTTACGCACAAATAATCTTGCGAAAGGTGTTACTTCGTCTCTTCCCTCTAGTTATGGGTTAAATAACAGGAGAGATTGGGTTCTATAGACTTGGCTGGCAACCAGTCTACCACAGAAAACAATGACAACCTACTGCGGGATAATCTTCTGCTTAGTCAGTCATGTCTCTTTCGAGACATGATCGCCCAAGCGTGTATCACGTATGGCACTTAACTGACTGACTGATAATGATAATAGTAAGATAAGAATACGCAACATTTACAATAGTTGCAAAATGTCATAAATAAGTTAGATTTGATGCAAGATACTGCAGGAGTTATTTGATTAATTTATTTTAATGTAAACTGAAATATGAATACAAATGTCGAAACTAACAGCTATAAATGTACTCACATCATTTTGATTGACATTTATTCTTTTTACGCGTTTACTCAACTTCCTAAAATTGTCTATGCAAACTTTTACGAAAATAGTATTATTAATATTTTTACAAATTGATAACGTTAGAGAATGATGGAAATAAACATTAGACAAATTGTCAATATTTACATTTTATCTAGTTTATTTAACGATCTACACCCCTCATCCTACAAAATAGGTAAAAATTACCTTCCGGGTCTTATATGTGAAGGTATCTAATAAACGAATATTTTCCCAGACTACCAATTATTTATCCTTAATCTACTTCTATAATACTGTAAGATTAAGTGTAATAAGGTGGGGGGGGGGTCTTATATGACGTCAACAACGGTAAGTACATTTATATGCAAAATTATTTTCAAATATGACTTTCTTGAAGTCAGACTGCCATTTCAGTGAACGCCACACTTCTTAGTTGTATGCTAGTAAATAAAAAGATTACAATACCAATAATAAAAGGTGCCTTTTGATTGCCATTTATTGTAAGACTGTAAAGAAAAATTGTTGTCTTATCTTACCGTCGCTTTCTACTAAAGTAAATACTTGACCCAATTATTAGTCACAATTTACACGGGGGGGGGGTATTTGAAATAATTTCAAGTTTTTATTTTGAAAATTAATGAAAAACTTAACATACGCTTTTTAATTTTTCTCTTGAAATATTCATCTCACTATGTTGTCATATTCCGCCAAATATGGAAAAATATATGTTGAAAATAAAAGTTGGTCTTTATATCTAAACAAATAATTAAAATTTGCTTAACTCGGCGTATAATTTGTTTAGCTTATATTTCTTAATTATTCAATATTATTTCTGTAAAAAGACCAATAAAATTTAGATCAGTGTATTTTTCAATTGATTGCGACATGTTATCTAAGATGAGGGTTTATGTTTATCAGAAGATATTTGTTTTTATAATTTTTGTTGTTAAAACGAAATATTTAGGGAGCAGGCACGTAAAAGTACAAGCAATAAAAGCAATAAGAAACTTTTAACTTCCAGAAAGAATAGTTAATAATGTGTAAAATTTGTAAGAAATTTATTCTTACAAATTTTACATAATACTAACCATGAAAAAAAGGAAAACTTTTTTAAATATTTAAGTACCACAATAGAGTCAAAGTAAACCTATCATTTATCAAAGTAAATCTTATATTGATAATTTACTGATTTGAAATATAGGAAATGAATAAAAATGTAATATATTTAAAAAGATTACAATTTCGCTTAATCAAGGAAATAAAGAAATATTGTTAATATTCCTTTATTGTTTACAGAGAGTCAACTCAAATCTACAATGGTGTGAGTATTACTCGTATATCAAGAAAATCGACGTCATTTTCTTGACTTTAATTTATATTAAAATATTAATTCTCAATTTTCAGATTCTTTGATTTTATGTTTGAATATTGCGTCATAGATTTTGAATCGTTACTTTCACAGATTCGAATTAATAATTATATATGTTTGGCAAATAACAAATTAGTGAACCAATCAAGACAATAATATTGTTTAAATTGTATATCAACGAACATTGTCCCATAACTAGAATATTTCGAAATTTGTGTTCACGTTCTTTCATTGTCGCTAATTTTAATTCTATTCTCTACTTTCGTACAAATTCGCAAGGAATTATTCAAGAACGAGTACTCTTCAAACAAATGGCAACAAACGTCTTAATCGGTCAGAATGAAAAGTGGTAAAGAAAATCAGTTTGATCAGCTAAATCACATTTTAAACAAATTTATCTGATTTTAATTTGATTAATACACGGCATTTTTTTCTCGGCTTAATTAATTTGTAGTTTCAAATTTTCAAGACTGATTTTCGGAACCAATCAAATATTTTCATACGAAAGCATCAAATCTTTGGAAACTTCATCAGTAACATCAGCTAAAAAATGGAAGCCTCATTTTATGCTGTTTTAATATTCTACAAGTAATTATGCGATTAAATGATTTCATTTAAATAAACATTAGTTTATTTCTAATTTAAAAAAGAATCTTTAAGTCTTTGAACTTTTATTGAAAGTTATGAAGAGCTTCATCTTATTCTTAATTCTTATGACTTCTTTCACACATTCTTGTTTATTTTTCTGATAATTTTGAATTCACTGTGAAATTCGAAAAGAAAGTACATTAAATTAAAGAATAATTAGTCATTGAATAAAGATGTATGGTTTTTATAAGCTTTTTTAATTAAAGATTAATGATTTAAAAGATTTAATTTTTCAGTTGAACTTCTAATAATAGAAATATGACTTTAAAACTGAAATCAATATTTTCTATATTGAAAGAGTTACAACGAATATTTCCCTTTGTGATAAAAGTGAAATCAATATTTTCTTTCGAAAATTTGATTTAAAATTTAATAAGTGATGGCTTTTTAGAGTATTATTTTATTTAATTTAAGTATACGAGGCAAACAGTTTATACCTAATCGAATAATTCACATAACTGTACTCATGAAAGTAAGAAGTAAAAAATCTGACAATAACTAACAAGAGTCTACGCAAAAGGAAACTTTTGTAATTCAGACTCCAATTTTTGTTTTGTTTATTTCCTTGGGTGAGTTAAGAATTCATCTACAAATTTTTTTCTAAAGTCTCTACGAGAAAATATTTTAGGACAACATTTTCTTTCTTCACCAAACTTCTTCTCTGTTGTTGTTTTTGTTGTTGTTGTTGTTGTTGATAATGATGATGATGATGATGAACTTAAATGCTGATATATTAATACTAATAGCCTACAAATTGGATCTGTGGTCATGATTACTGAATGTAGAGATACAATTGAAACAGAAGGATAAATTTAAAGAGACATGGAGATTGAGGTTGAAAGAGAGACAGATTGACAAACATAGAAAGCCTTAGAGAGAGATACTGTGATTGCAAGACAGACTGAAAGGGAGAGATAGAGACATCAGTTAGTGATAGTTATCTGCATAAATTAATGTCATTCATTATTATGCATTCCTCTGAATTGAATGCACTGATTCAATAAAAAAAACATATTCAGTCTCATCCTTGCACATGGCTTGGGTTATGTAGTAACTATATAATGCTGTTCAATATATAAGTACAATACATTAAACAATAAAATAGCTTTAAAGTGTTTCTGAAATGTCATAACTAGAACCACATGAAACACTCACACACACACAGTTGAATAACCACCTTCATAGAGAAGAAGGGAAGCATAAACATACGTAACATGTTCTAAAAATGCGATGAAAGACAAAAATGCGCAAGGATTATATTCATAACGAAAGCTGATAATATTTTTATACCCCATTTTAATATTATTATGTAGATAGAGTAGATAAGGCACAAACCACTTGGTTTGTCGATATTCGGCTCGCAAAAGAAACGTCCGCTCTGTAAGTCCCATGTCAGATTATTGATTATTTTAAGACTCTTACCGCTTTTTCATTAGGGATCAGCAGAGTAACTCTTTGTTCGTTTCGAGAGAATCAAAACGTCTTCTTTAAATAAAAATCTGTCTGTATTTTCATTAAGGTTCATTTTTCAGTTTCACGCATCGACAAAAACACAGTCGTGAAACTTCACTCATAAACTAGTGTATGTCTAAATGTTACCTTTATTTATGTGCTGTTCAAAAATAAAAACAATTCTGCTGAACATGATAGATTTAATCTGACAAAGGTTGAACAAGGGCGCAAACGCTCTCCTCAACTATTAAAAATACATATAAATTTGGACCCACACCTATATATCACCATGACCACTACTACTACTGCTACTTTGCTAATATTAGATTCAATTGTATTGTGATTAATTGCGAAAAATATTTTTAAGTCACTGGGCATGGAAAATAGCATTTCCAGTTTTCCTCTATATCTCATTGTTATTCGAAAATAATTTTTTAGCGTAGCCCTTAAAATTTCTGAAAAAATATTTCTTTCGTTCCTTCCCTTTTTTCTTAAGTGCAGGGTGTGCCATATTAAAACTTGAAATGGGCAGTTTATTCACACATAGACACTGACATTCATAGTGCACTTACACTCGGGTTGTATACTGACTTAAAAGCTTTAATGAATGACAAAGTTGAAAATAATCGATATATAAAATTTGGACATCTTACATACCTAATAAGTAGCATGCTGAACAACCCTCTTGACGCAATTTTTCTAGTAATAAATTTAGAAAGCTGGATGGATTCTCGTTTAAGTCCGTTGAACAGTCGTCGTACAAAACAACTTTATGGGTTTTCCAATATCTCTTGAACCTTTTCTTAGCGTCATTATTGTGTATAATACCAAGGACGTTAAGGGTACCTGTCTTCAAGCGTTTTTGTAGCAGAGCGGGCATAGTGATATTGATTGCCCCGATAATATGACGACGGGCGAACTCGCACTGACTTCGGCAGTCCAACAAGGGTAATTCATGGCCTGCCTTCAGCTGGGCCGTCAGACTCTCCGGGGTAAAATAGTCGTCCATTGCAAGGTGTCCACTCTCAAGACAAGGCATCGGAAATATAGGACAGCGTCCGGGTTTCACAAGACGAATCAATAACAATTACAAAAATATTCCAATATGTTTCTTTTTTATTTCTTCTTTTCACTGTAGAAAAGAAGATTTGATATTATTACTCTGTTTTTTGTTTAATGTTAGTCTGCAGAAATGAAGCTATAACTTCATTCAGTTGTTATATCCTTCGCAAGTATAAATCCATGAAGGTAGTAAATCCAATAATAACAGTTTAACTTAGTTTTCCGTTAGTCGAGAAAGCACGTCTTCTCTGTTTTCAGCTTTTATTTCATTTGAAAATACGGTGTTTTGATGGATCGACAACTATGTGCATGTGTGTGTGTGTGTGTGTGTGTGTGTGTGTGTGTGTGTGTGTGTGTGTGTGTATTTATATGTGTATGTATTGCTGTTGTTGTTTTGCTTTTAATTTAACTAAAGCAACATCTTCAGTTTTAAGATGTTTTGGCGGTTTAGGACGTTATAAAATTCAAGTGCATTTGCTTTTGGCGTCCGTACGTCAGAAAGTTTATATAAAGAGGATTTTGTCCCTGGGATGCCCTTGTATCTGTTTTTGTGTGTACGCGAATACTACCTCAGCATGACTGGGCTTAGACACTGAATTTAGGATGTTTCACTTCTACAGTGCGATCCCTCACTTTTACTCCTTTACTGAAGCTTTTAAAAAGAAGCTCTGCAACTAAAGTAAATAAATACAGCCAATCAGAAGCGACGATGCCAGTCTTATACGGAAAGCTCCGCCCTACATAACAAAATGCATAACTTATATGGCCAAGTTAATCTCTTCTCATGATGATTCTCTCTTCACAACTTTATTCAGTGGCCTCCCTTTATTAATGTCATAGCTTCTCTCTCTCTCTCTCTCTCTCTCTCTGTGTGTGTGTGTGTGTGTGTTTTCTATTTCCACTACATTCTTTGACTTTGTTCCGTCTTTTCCAACAACTCCACTAGCATTAGAATACTGAGCACACACACACACACACACACACACACACACACATATATATATATATATATATATATATATATATATATATATATATATATGAGCGTAATTCCCTTCTATTTGTAAAAATAGAGAGAGTGGATTTCCCTGACGGAAAAATGAACGAAATACTAAAACACTTTAAAAAGCCATAAAAAAGAGCAAAAGCATTCAAAGCGAACTACCTTCTCCTACTAACCGAGTCTGTAGCAGAAGAAAGTGGGTTGATGTGTGTGTGTGTGTGTGTGTGTGTGTGTGTGTGTGTGTGTGGTAGCATGTGCGTCGAGCGCCATTATGTTGTGGGGCTTTCTTTTTAACAGAACGAATGGCTGAGAGTAAATTACGCTAGCTGACGACGGACGAACTATCGAGGAGGAGGTGTATAGGTTGTTACGCTGAACACCAAGTAGATGTGAAGATGGCTTTGACCTATAAATCTCTCTTTTTTATGTCTATCTTTATCTACCCATCACTACTCTCCTTTTCTTTCTTATGTTTTTTGTCTTTAACTCTCCTCATCTCATTCCAACCTGACTTTTTTTATTTATTATCCCCCCCCCTCTCTCTCTCTCTCTCTCTCTCTGGCTTATTAATTCATTTTAAGCTGTAGTAAACGATGGAAATTTTATTTCAAGTTCATTTTTTACGAGATCTATCAAAAATAGTTGAATAAAAAACAGAAAACGAGAGAAAGATAGTAAAACGAAAAAGAGAGAGATAGACAGTAAGGTGGGAGAATGTCTGCATAGTTGTGTTTAGCTTCTTATGTATGTATTTGTATGTCAAAGAGCTCTCCAACTTGTTGATGTGTAGGATACTTTTTCTGTCATATGATGTCATTGCTTAGCCGACGCAGTCCCCAACGGCTGCTTTTTTTTTCAGATTGACATCAACCAACTTCACTTCCCGCGCGTCACTAATCGACGTCACTTGATGGCTCCCAGCAATCAAGTGTCTCAAAACTTTTCAGTTTTTGCGCTCATAACAGGAAGATAAAAATTTACATAGGTTTTTCACAAAAAAAACGAGCAATTTTCTCAAGTTAATAAGTGATGAAAAATTGTTACTCAGTGTATTATCAGTTGTTAGATTTAGATTAAAAAATTAAATATGGGAAAAGAAAGACACCAACAAATGTTAATTTTCTGTCTTAAAACAACAATAATAATAATATACTAGACACAGTTTTCATGGCTTCTGATCTGAATTAATTGGAGGCGTCAACACATATTTTTATTTTGATGAATTGGGATGGGCTAAAATAAATTTTCAGGTTATTACCACAGATTTACTTGACATCTTCCTGGCCATGTTGGTATCTTCATTTATGAGCAGGAGTGTTGAGGGAGCATACTGGCCGGAGATCGTGAAGGTAATTATGAGCAGGAGTGTTGAGGGAGCATACTGGCCGGAGATCGTGAAGGTAATTATGAGCAGGAGTGTTGAGGGAGCATACTGGCCGGAGATCGTGAAGGTAATTTGAAAGCTGAGTAAACAAGAGCGACTGGGAATCAAAGTAAACTGGGTCATCCAATCTGAAGGTATTTCTCATTGTGCTGCACCTGCAAGATTAAGAGATGCTTTTATTAAAACTGATCATAATATAACGCACATTTGTCTATGATGTATGGGCTTGGTATACTCTTATTAGAAGGGGTGTCAGATTGGGCTTTGTATATTTCAACCCTGCATCACTTTGTTAGCGTGCTGCTCTCTCACTCAATAATTATAAGCTTGGCGACATGTCCCGTTGTCTCATCCATTATTGATGATTATTTAATATAATTTCCCAATTTTAATTTGTTCTTAAAAAAATCAAAATATACAATCATTCCGTTGCGACATTGAAATTATCTGGAACTCTTTATAATAACCACCGTAATGGAAGATCTGGCAGGATGTGCGTGTAAAGTAACGGATATTGGCAAAAAAGTGAAATGTGATGGCTGAGATTAATTTTTATCTCGTCTTATGTGTTCACTTTTGCAGAAAGGTGATTGTGAAAAGCTTGAATCCGTCTCTTCTCTACCAAGTCATGCATTATAATAGCAACGTAAACAGTGCGACAACCATTCTAAAAAGAAAAACTCGCTGACTTCAAAACAGAACCCTAACGGGAAAACTTCACTCTCTTTCTCAATAACAGTTTCAAGACAATAAAAAAAGTTGAGAGCCATGATCGCCTCACTCCTGAAGAAACATAACTCTAATAACTAATTTTTATTTAGATACATAGTATTCATTTTCAGTTTTTCTAGTTGAATTGTTCATCTATAATGCATAATATACATTACTGTTACAATAAAATTTGTATTTTATATGAATGTTACCTTATGAAAATTTAGATGTAATAAGTGTAAATGATGGAAAGTTGTGATCACTTAAATTCATACAGTCTAAATAACAAAAAGGACACCTTATTAAAACAATTACCATAAAAATACTTATAAAAAGACACTGGGAGTCTACATCATGGAGGTGAGAAAGTGACTAAAGCAGAGATATCACCCAAGGACCAATATCATTGAAGATTCTTTGCGTTTTAGTAAGTATCTCTAAATACATAGGAGAATCACCAAATCAGATAGCAACATTCAATGCACAGACGAATGGTAAGCTTATAAATATGTAAGATAGATTCTGACGAGAAAAACTGTCTAGTCTGATACAGTGAACCAACTTTTCTAGCAACAAACCTATCAGTTGATTCCGTATAATGTTTCCACTTCCTGTCAGCAGATAATGTCAGCCGGAGAAAGTGCATTGAGTTACTCTCCATGCGGACAGAAGGCAAAAGAATGTTCTCTCGGGCAATTAAAAGAGAGCGGTTTCGTTTTGGAGGCGTTAAAATGAACACGCCATTTCTTGTCTTAGCAACAGATTGTCGGTCATTTTCTATCAGCCACCAATTTATTTCTATCAATGCGATCTAACTTAACATTAAGACAAGAGTAAATGATTGTGTTCAGTATCCCGATACGAATCCGTTTCGCACGCGTGCTTACCTCTGACAACCAGATAAATGCCTTACGGCAGTCAAAACTCTAAAGGCAAAGTCATGTTCATCAGAAGGTTTATTAAAAGCCGAAAGGGTGAAACTAGAAAAAGAAATAAATAGAAATTTGTGACTAATTTTGTCTGAATAACAAAAAAGTAGAAAGGAATGGAAAGAAGTATATGGCAAAGGTAACCGGTGGTTGAACATAGCAGTAAGATTGTAGTGCTGAATTGGTAAAGGAGGGTAGCAAATAGTTTGATTACATATATCATAAAGTTTACAGTGATAAAAATGAAGAAAGTTACATGAATAAAATTGTGTAACACGTAGCGAAAATGGTTCTACACGGAGAATTACAAGACTAAAATAAATGTATACAAATGTGGCTTATTTAAACAAATGTTCCACTGGTAATGTAATATTAAAGGAGACCAATACAGAAAGAGAAATAAAGCTTTAAAAGTACAGGTGATGCTATCTGTTATGACTGAAGGGCCATAGAAAGATAACACGGTCTCAGATATAAGGTTGAATAGTATATTCTCGGAAAACGTAGTACAAAGGTAAACGTGGAGAGTACTTTCTCTCGCAGGTGTACTGACTCACTCATTCACTCACTCTGTGGCTACTACTCAGTGACTTCCACTCAGAGTTGGTAGCCATATTATAAAGGTGTGGACGAGTCCATTTGTAGGTAGGTTCCCACAGTACCCCCTTCCAAGCCTTTTACTCTGTAAAAGGGTTTATTATTTTCCTGAAATTTAACACCTTTTCTTTTTGGGGTTGATTTTTAAAGACTCGGTAAATTTCCTCTTTCTCCTCGACCTTCGTTGCTCGGGTGTATGTTGCTGGGGCTCGAGGTCAAATCTGCCGTAAATGATCTCGATGGGTTCTTCCACTTCATCATGTGTGCTGTTAGAATCCATTTCATGCCGTTTTTTTAATTTGATTAATGTGTCTTTTGTGGGTATGTTTTGGTCCCTGTATCACATATACCATCTCACCGATCCTTCTAGTGATCGTACCCTCCTCCGAGTACAGCATATTCTTTTGGAAACTTTTAAAGAAGATTTTCTGTCCTGGGAGAAATCGTTTTTTTTTTTTTGTTTGTTTGTTTTTTGTTTTTTTGTTTTTTTACTGTTTTGCTCTTACGTATTTTTGACTGTTTGCGAATTAATTTGTCAAACACGGATCTCATCTTTCTGGCAAACATGGTTTCTACCGGTGAGCCAATTTATGGTGTATTCAGGTTCGGCGTTATGCGATAAACTTGTAAAAACTGCTGCAATGCTATGTCGGTAGGAGTTCCTTGAGCTTTTTTAAATGCTCATTTAAGCGTGTCCACGAAGCTCTCTGCTTGTCCATTTGATCTCGGATGGTATTGTGACGTAGTTATGTGCTTGACTTGGAAGATGTCAGAAAAATCCTTAAATTCTGCTGACGTAAACTGTGTACCATTGTCGCTGACAACGCAGTCTACTACTCCAAACCCCGCAAACAGTACATGTAGGAAACTGATTGTTACGGCCGTTGTCGGTCTCTTGCATCTTAAAACCTCCAGCCACTTGGAGTAACTGTCAACAATGATTAAGTAATAATAATCGTCAATCGGCCCAGCAAAGTCAATATGTATACGTAACCAAGGCTGATCCGTTTTTGGCCAGGGTTTGAAAATGGTAGGTGGTGCTTTGGCCACCAAGGCGCATCCTCTGCACGTGTTAATCTTTTCCATTATGTCCTTGTCCATCGAAAACCTGTAGACATAACTCTGCATTAAATTCTTCATACGGCTTCTACCGGGGTGTTCTCCGTGGACGTCTTTTAAAATTCGTTTCTGTAATTTTTTTGGAATTACTACTCTTTCGCTGTATATGACATTGTTACATAGTGAGTAGACGTCCGACACGCTATTATCTTTTGTTGCAATTTGACGTTTTATCTCGCATATAAAATCATCTTCTAGAGCTTCGTTTTGATTTCCAACACTGTTACAGGTAGATCCCGGACGGTATTCGCTATTATTGATTTTATTTCACAGTCTGGACGAAGAGCTGCTTTAACTGAGTCTTGAAGTAGTTGAATTTGATTAGCGATTAGTCTGGATAGACCATCTGCTTGGCCAATTTTATTAGTTGGTAAATACTCTAACTTAAAATTATAGTTGAGAAGGATCGCACCCCACCTCAAAAGTCTATTTGCTATATAAACCGGTAATCACTTTTTTAGCCAAATATCGTTAATAATGGTTTATTATCGGTCCGTAGATTGAAAAAACTTCCATGCAGATATCTGTGGAATTTTGTTACTGCAAAAATGATACTGAGGGCTTCTTTTTCAATTTGGCTGTACGCTTTTTTCTGTGGGTAGCAACGATCTTGATGCGTGTGCTATAGGTTTCTTTGAACTGTCTGGCGTAAGATGTAGGATACAGCACCGATACCGTACGAGCTAGCATCGCAGGCCACAATGATATCTAATTGTGGGTTGAAGTGAGTCAGAAATAGTTTTTATTTTTTCAAAAGCTGACTGACACTCATTTGTCCAGTTCCAAACTTTCTCTTTTTTTAACGTTTCATTCAGTGGAGCGCGTAGCTCGTACATGATTTTTATGAATACTTGGTAATAGTTGGCAAGTTCAAGAAAACTTTGGAGCTCGTTGACATTTTTTGGAGAAGGCATATTTTTGATAGCTTCTGCCCACTGTGGGTCAGGCCGTCTTCCATTCTTGTAAATGATATGCCCGAGATACCTTATTTCATTCATATAAAAATCACATTTCGATTCTTTTATCTTGAACCCGAAATCCCGAATTCTCTCAAAAATCTTGTGATTCTGTTTAAGATGTCCCTCGGTAGATTTACTTGGTATTACAATGTCATCCAGGTAGGCACACGCGAAGTCAAGGCCGCCCAGCATGATATCCATGACCTGCTGGAATATTGCAGGTGCAACCTTGACCTCGGATGCCAAGCTATCAAAGTTGTATAAACTCCTGTGGGTGTTGATACATAGAAGTTTTGCGCACTCCTCCCCAACAGGGATTTGAAGGTATGCATCGCTTAAGTCCAATTTGGAAAATACCCCCCCTTCAGTTTATGTAAGTATACCGGCATTTTCTAGTCGGTCTAATTCTTCGTTTTTTTTTTCTTTTTCTGCTGATGCGAATGGGACATTTCTTTTTCTTTTGAAAACGGATTGAACGTTTTCTTTCAGCTCGAATCTAGCTTTTGTTTTAGTACATTTTCCGCATGGATTTGTGGGTAATTTTTGTTTCTGTAAGGATCGTTTACTTTTAGATTGTGAATGGGCATACTCTTTGCTTTCTCTACCTTTTCCAGGGGAGTAATCTTTTGGCTTGTACTTAATTCTCCTCACATGCGATATGCCTGATTCCTCGATGTTTTTGGAATAGCTTTTAACACTGATTACTCGCTGGCAATCTTCGGCTAGTTTTTGCAGTGTTAGACCTGATTCGCTTTCTAGTCTTCATAGAACTCTCCGTCTTATCTCCGAGTTTTTTTGCGGAGACTAAACCTTGGGCAAATATGAAACATTTAAAATCGTCAGCTGACAATTTTGCCAATCGAAAATCGCCATAGTGCTTATTTACAATGGATGCAAATGCAAGATAATCCTCGTCATCCCGTTTGGACAAGTTAAATCATTTCCATCTTTTGTGGAATAATATTTTATTAGGGATAAATATAATTCAGACAAAAGTTTTTTTGCTTCATCGAACCCTAATTCACTTGTTTTTTTCGGAAGAATGTAAACGACGAAGTTACTCTGTTTCGCTGTTCCCAACTTTCTCAAAAATAGGCGAAATTTTTTTGGGTTCGACCAATCCTCACAGTCTACCGTAAAAAGATCTTCATATCTTCTATAGAAAGCTTCAAATGTTTTATCTTCGCCGGGAAGATAATTGAATGTCTCCATAGAATTTCAAATTGTGCTGTGACAAAATGTAGTGTTGTTTTCACTAAATTCTTTTTTACTTAATGTTTTTAGAAGTATTTCTTTTGTTGTTTCTTGGAATTCAAGGAAAAGCTGTGGTTGCTCTCTCTGTTGTTGTTATTGTTCTTTTTGCTGTAAGAGAAGTTTTTCTTCCAACATTTGTTGCTACTGTAGTATACGTTCCTCAGTCTTCTGTTGGTGATCAAGTTATGCCTTCATCATCTGAACAATGATTGCTTTAAAGTTCTTCATAATGTCTTCAAATACGTGTTTTCAGAGGAAAAATCGGAATTTAACCAATTTTCCTTCTTTAAGCTGTGGGAAGAAAATGAAAAGTAATTTCTTTCCTTAATATTTCTCATCTTTGACTGGTGATAATTGTAATTTTTTTCTACCAATTCAGTCTGGGTGCTCTTTTCTTTTTCTTTTTTTTTTTTTTTTTTTTTTTTTGCTAAGAAAGGGGGACAAAATTGCATAAACAACCACGCTGCAAAACAGAAAATATATTTTTTCTTCTTTTTTTCCTGTGTGGTCGAGGAAAGCGAAGAACAATGAAATGCTTTTGATTGTAGCAACGAGGGGAAAAAAATATTTTATAGTTTTCACTAGTAAATATTTTCGAGTTGTTGGTTAAAAATTGGATTGGGTTATTATTTTTTTTATGCTTTTCCCTTCTTTCTAATATATACGACGTCCGAATCTGTGTCTTTTTTTTTTTTTTCGTATTTACGTTGCCTGTTTATTCGGTTGGTGTGTCCAATTTTTTTTACTACCAGTTGTGTTATTAATGTATACTATTGTAGGCGTAACTTTTTTGTTGAATTTTTTAGCTATAGCTTTCTCTTTGTGGTTCAAATATTCTTCGTCACTAGTGTTATGGCGTAACCTTTTTTGTGAAATTTTTTAGGTAGAGGTTTCTCGTTGTGGTTCGAATATTCTTCGTCGCCAATGCTATGACCGAAGCGCCATAGAAAGATAACACGGACTCGAATATAAGGTTGAATAGTATATTCTTGGAAAACGTAGTACAAAGGTAAACGTGGGCTGGAGAGTACTTTCTCTCGCAGGCGTCCTGACTCACTTATTCACTCACTCTGTGTCTACTACTCAGAGATTCACACTCAGAGTTGGTAGCCATATTATAAAGGTGTGGACGAGTTCATTTGTAGGTAGGTTCCCACAATACTATTGTAAGAAGATAAGAAAGTAGGAAGAAGATAAGAAGATAAGAAAGTAGGAACCGCGGGCCTTAAACCTGTGCATTATTATGCCTGATCCGGTAACTACTACGGGCTAAACAGGGAGGGGTAAAAAACGTTGACTAATTTAAAATGTACCTAAATTAAAAACAAGGGAACAAACAAAAGAGAGAGAAAATAATAAAAGTGCTTTACTCTGCTAGCAGAAAACTTGTCTCATCAATATAAGTTGTGAACTGATTACACCAGAGAGGCTGTTGATGAAAATTTGAAACAACTTAGTTTCATGGATAGAGAGTCCTGGGGCACAACTGCAATAATTCAAAAAGATCCAGAAAATTGGCCTTTCATTTCGCGGTTTGAGAAGAAATATTGAATCAGGTCAAAACTTCGTTAAAAAATACTAGCATGCCATACCCTTTTTGTTAAATGCCTTCGAAATATCCAGATGACCTGTAGTTTATTCTTATCTAAATTTTAATATACTCATTTAGTAATAACCGTTAACACATCAGCATTCGACTTAGAGAAACGAAAGCCAATATATCTAAGTCGCATTCTTATGTGTGTACGAACTTTACAAATAAAACTTTAACAAAATTTTTTGTGCATGATCCTTAGAACTACTGAAATGTCTAATAAAAACAATTAGTTCTGTAAGAGAAAAACAATTTTCTTGCCTATTTCCAGAGAATGTATGATTACTTACGGTGCTAGTTTTATCTAAAATCGGACTGTTGGTAGAATTCAGATGCCACATTTTAATGGTAATTTTGTACTCATATTGAAGTGGCAAATGGACTCAAAGAAAAACATCTTGAAAGTCTACATAGTATATTATTTAGTTAATTGATTATTAATTAATTAATTAATGGTGGCCTTAAATATATGCTTGATTGATTTATTCGTAATGTAAAATAAAAGATTTTCTTTAAAAAACACAAATATGAGAAAAAAAATTTTTTTTTGTGCTTTTAAATGGCAATGTTAGCATAAATGAAAATGATAGAATAAAATGAACAGTTCTTTCGTCGAAAGCCATTTAACACTTATTATTTATTACTATCTTTTAGTCTAACAAGAAAACTGACATGAACATCTGTTTTGCAAGTAGGTAGTAATTATCATTTATGTTCCGTGTCCCTTCAAGGCATAGGTGATCATGACTCTCTACAACTCTCTGTACCATGTAAAATGTAATGTTTGACTCATAACGATACCTTCTTGCCCTGCTTTGTCGTTTATTCACGTAAATCCATTAGGTAAGTTGATCGTTGTTTTCCTCTAGCTATCCTTCCCCCAATATGTGCTGCTAAAATTAAACTTTCCAAGCCATTCTTCCTTCACAATGTGTCCCCGTATCTTTAAGTGTCTCTTTCTAATTTTAAGTAATGCATTAACCTTTCTGAATGAATGAATGAATGATTTTATTTATTTTTTAATTAATGCGATTTCTTTTTCTTTTTTCTTTTTTTTTCTTTTCTTTTCTTTTTTTTTTTGCTGTAAATATAAGGTATTCCTCGTGAACTTTAACGATTTAGGGTAATTTTTTTAGTTCTAAAAACAACTTAAAATTCGATGACAGGTTTATTACCATTTTTGCATATGATAGGTAACTGACAACTTAATCACGCAAATAAAAAAAATTAATCAGCATTTATGGTGTCATACATAATGACTTTCCGATAGATGAAGGAAGTGGGGTATAAGGAACGACAACACTATCATCACCTTCTCAAATATTAATAAGATAATTGTTTGGGCACTTCTTGAATAAGAAAACAAAAATGCCAACGTTTTTCATAATTTTTACTTTCGGGATTACTTTATTATTATATTCTAATTCTGTTTTCTCTGTTAGCACGTGCATTACGCTCTGTCATTACCCCCGTTAAATAATGAACCATTCAGTTTTATAATGTCATGCATTTATACTTATGATTTTTATTGCAATATTTTGTTAAAGTTAAATTGAAATATTTAATGATGCAATAAAGAAATTTCTCGGGGGTATTTTATAGTTGGGGAACATGCCATGAGCTTATTCAGTACTTGTGAATTATGATTCATCAGAATATTCACAGGAAACTCTGAAATCTTCCTGATTACTGCTAATCATTAAAAATTCTAGAGAAATATGCGACAGTGCATGCATTATTTGTGTTGTGAACGTTTTATTATGAGGTAGCTTTTCTTTTGGTTTTATTTTCGAAAGTATATGCCTTTCTGTACTACCTACACAGAGATTGAACTACCAAGAAACCAGATATACTTGAGCTAACACTTTAATTTACTGCTCTGGTCCAATGGAAGAAACGAACAAGCGCTACAAAAGTGAAAAGGTTAGAGAGAATTAACTAATACTAAACTTATTTACTTTCAAATTTAAAAAATGAAACTTCAAATTAAAAAAAAACAAATATCAAATTAACAAAAGCAGAATTTCAAACTAAAATGTTATTAGTGCGAAAACATACAGCCTTAGTTTAGAAACAATGGAAAGAACGAACTAATAAAATTACAGGCGGGTAATTAGGAATTAAACAGTTAACATATTGTCCCTGATTTGGTTATCTTGAACTAAGGTTATGATAAATCGTTTGTACATGGTTGTACGTTTACACGCGCAGTAGACGAGTAATTGCAGACATCTCTTCATCGAGTGTTTTTGAGGTAGCGTAATCTGTAATTCCTGCTGGTGGTAAAGCCATCATGGTTTCATGGCGCTTCAGTATTCCTCGATTGTATATAGAGGCGCGCCGCGCATAATAGTGGCTTCTCCAAATCTACACGAAGAGGAACATTCTCACGGAATAATTAACTTAATCTTTTTGCCGAAAATGGTTTTGATAGGTTTTCTTCTTCTCATTCGGAACTATTATCTCTGTGTAGGTAGTACAGAAAGGCATATACTTTCGAAAATAAAACCAAAAGAAAAGCTATCTCATAATAAATAATAAGAAGAAATAGTCATCTTTACCTCTCCTTTTGAACTTTCTAACTTTAAAATTCAGATTATTTTTGTTTGAAGTTGAACTTTTAATATATCTGCAGTTGATTTTTTAGGGTAAAATGATGTAACTACTTACGTTCGTAAACCAAATAAGAACAGTCTCATTAATTGAATAAAAGGATTGTTTATATAATCCAAAAAGAAATGTTTTCTATGACTGATGTCATTTTGTAAATAATTGTTGGTACTAGAGATAAAGATTGCCTGACTCGATATGTGACCATAATTTCAATTGAATCAAAATCAATAGTTCAAATTTTGAAAGTCTGTTTTTCCCGCTCTCACTAATTTTAAATTCTTCATATAGAACTCATTTTTTATGTTCTTTTTTTTTTTACTATTAAACATTCAAAAATATATTGCACAGATATAGAATATGTCAAGAAAAACGTCTTCGATCTTCCTATCGAAGACTGTGCGTCCGAGGTCTCCTCTTGAGTTAAGGCTGGCATCGATGCTTTTATCCGGCCAGGAAATTCCAGCTAAAATCAAATTCGTCCTCCTGGTTCTCACCCGCTTGCTCGGCCGCCATTGCCCACCGGAGCCATTTCTTCCGGCTCTATCAAAGCTGCTCGTCGAACCAAAACAGGCGCCTTTTCGCCTCAGCACGTAATAAGTGTAAAAAAGTACTGAACGAAGCTAAGAGGGCGTTTGCTACCAGAATGAGGCAACGCATAGCATCCTCTAAGTTTGGATCCAAAGATTATTGGCGACTCTGAAAAAGTGTGCTCAACAAGAGCAAGACTTCAATATCCCCACTAATCAATGAATTTGAAGTTCTCACCTCCCTAGCGGACAAGGCTGAATGCTTTGCCCGTAGATTCTCCACTAATTCGACACTGGACTCGTTAGGAATACCTACACCCGACTTCCCACCCAGAACTAAGGCTCAACTAAATAACGTCCACATTACACCCACATAATTGCACAACTTGACCCACACAAAGCGAGCGGAGGTGACGGAATCCCAATCATAGTACTGAAGAAATGTGCCCCAGAACTCTCCTCTGTCCTCTCTAAACTCTATAACCTCTGCATATCTGCTTCCTGTTTTCCTGCCTGTTGGAAGTCCTCCTCTGTAGTTCCTATATTTAAGAATTCTGGCAAACCCACAGACCTCGCCAATTACCGTCCTATTAGTCTCCTTCCGATCTTCGGCAAAGTTTTCGAAGCGATTATCAACGCCGAGGTGATTCAGCATCTCACGGCCCACAGGCTTGTTTCTGACAAACAGTACGGGTTTCGCTTCACCAGGTCTACTGCTGATATGCTAACGACCATTACCGAGTACATATACCGGGCACTTGACAAGAATGGCGAAGCCCGAACCGTTGCCTTGGATATCTCCAAAGCGTTCGACAGGGTCTGGCACGCTGGCCTCTTATGCAAACTGCGGAGCTACGGGATAACTGGACACCTGTTTGACCTCATCCAGTCATTCCTCTCTAACCGCACATTGAAGGTAGTATTAAATGGGAATGCCTCCCAAAACTACCATACGAACGCGGGCGTCCCTCAAGGTTCTATCCTAGGTCCCACGCTCTTTCTGATGTACATTAATGATCTCCCCGACGCCATTAGATCCCAAGCAGGCATGTACGCCGATGACACAACAATCTACTCTCGCCTCGATCAAAAACCAGGTGTAGGCGACAAAACGAACCTCGCTGCCGAGCTTGAAAAGGACCTCCAATCCGTAGTGGCCTGGGGTAGGAAATGGCTAGTAAATTTCAATGCTTCTAAAACGAAGCTGTTATCAACTAACCACCATAGACAATCGCATCTACCTCCCATTAGCATGGGACAGGCTTGCCTCCCAGAGAGTAAAACACTACGCCTCCTTGGCCTTACACTTTCGGCGGACCTCAAATGGAATGACTATATCTAATCCATTGCCAAATCTGCCGCTATGAAAGTCGGCTCTCTGTGCAGAGCCCGGAAGTTTTTCCCACCTGAATCTATCCTGCACATATACAAATCTACCATCCGCCCGTGTATTGAATACTGCTGCCATATCTGGTCGGGTGCACCTGCTGCTCTCCTTGGGCTTCTTGACAAAATACAAAGGAGGATCTGTAACGTGGTTGATACTGACTTGGCAGACCGGCTGCAACCACTCTCTTACCGGCGTGATGTGGTTTCCCTGTGCCTCTTCTACAAGTACTTTCATGGCTTCTGCTCCGATGAACTTAGATTACTGGTGCCGCCTAAGCACGAATTTACACGAGATACTAGATTAGCAACTAGGTCCCACCCTTTTACAGTTAAACAGATAAGATGTAACCGTAAATTCTACTCCAACAGCTTCTTTTCTCGCGCTTCCCGTCTGTGGAATTCCCTTCCACAAGCCTGCTTTCCCGACAGCTACAATCTCCAGGTGTTTAAATGTAGGGTCAATAGACACCTCCTATCACACTAACTCCCAATTATTCTCAGAAAATTCTCATCTACCCAACCCTCATTCTCGGTATCCTTACCCGCTTATCACCCACCCTCTGACATTTCCTATATTTAACCATTCTCGGTATCCTTACCCGCCTATCACCCACCCTCTGACATTTCCTATATTTAACTATCCTTTCTCCACTCTATGTAGGCCCCTGCGCAGTAGTGGCAGTGACATGCCTTGCTCGGAGTGAAACGCTTATAAAAAAAAAAAAAAGACGATAACTTAAACGGTTAATCTTTAAAAAATCATTGATGTCTACATAATTATAAAAGCTGACGCTGATTGATTTGAATTTCCTGGTCGATTTTATTATGAAAGCTAAAGAGCGCTGGAATGATTTTTGTTTGATGATAATGAGAAAATAAGGTTAAAAGCACTCAAAAACTATTGAGACGGTCATTTCGGTAGTACCATGTGTACCGGAAGTAGTGATTTCAAATTCTTCCGCCAATATTTCTGGCTAAGTGCAGTACAAATTATCTGTAGTTCTTTCTATATATACTAACACATACATACTAACACATACTAACAATAACATTTGTTTCTTAATACATATTTTTTTCTGATGTATTTAATTTTGGAAGTTACTTATTGACTATATATGTGTAAGTACGTGCAACTATGTATAACGCTTTATGATAAAAAATAATATTAACTCTGAAAACATTATTGCAATGTGGAATATAATGTAAATAATAATTATGACGCTTAGTTTTCTTCTTGTTTATTAATCTGATTTTAACAATGTAAAAGAAGTAGTCTTCTTCTTCTTCTTCTTCTTCTAATAATAATAATAATAATAATAATAATAACATAAATACACCAGATATGGCTCTCTGATTTCAATGGATTCAGGTGATAACATGTATATTTTCTCTTGGTCAGTTTAGATGTACTACAGTAAATATTCCGTTCAGTACCATGAATTTGTTTGTCAGTTGCTTGGCGTTAAACAATTGAACCTCGAAAAGGATATTTTAAGTTTGAAGGATGCTGCAGTCAAGGCGACTTGGGAGAAGCAATTCGAGGATACCTTCAATCCGAGAACGCTTATGTACTGATTTATCAAAACTTTTCACCATACTGTGTACATTTTTCTCTGGTGCATGTATTCCGCATATACCCCAGTATCACTTTATTGGCCTACTTCCTTCGTTTTTGTCATTAACAGCAACAATAACAAATTAAAGTTAAAAAAAAGAGTAACCCTACACGAACGCATGTTCTTCAGACTTTGAGAGGTAGAATATACAGTTTATCATGAATCCATTTCCTGTTCATGTTAACTTTCTACTTAAGAATTAGGGTAAGGGGTATGTATAACTCTTAAATTTCCCTTCATTTTTATTTCATTTAATCATTTCATCTCAAGCAAGGCGGGACCACTACTAATATGCAGGGGGTTACAGTTGGAGAAAAGATTGGGCACAGAATGGATAAAAGATGAATAAAATTCAAGGAGATAAACTACGTATACAGAAGAGAGTTCCACAGGCGGGAAGTGCAAGAAAAGAAACTATTCTAGTAGAAATGTTGGTTGCATTTAATTATTTCAACGGTAAAAGGATATAAATTTGTTGGTGAGACTACTTTTAAGGAAGATGAATAGTGAAATTAGACATACGAGTTTTGTACGTGTTTTTAAGGCGTTAAATACGAAAGGAAGGAGAACTGATTGAAACACCGAAACTTGCGAAATGTATGAATTTATAATAACAATGACCCGAAAAAAATCTTTTCATTTTATTCAAATATTTTTAATTTTATTGAAGAATTACCACAGCTTCCTTGACTTAACTTACATGTACGAATATAATGTTCTATCACTTTTTGAGGCCATGTCTCTTCAGGTGACCATGGCACTCCACAGATTCCTTTTTTATTATCTGTCAATCACCATGACCTCTTGAGAATTATAGTGGATTGTTTTGTTTTTTATTGCATTTTCAATGCTTCTGAAATAGGCCTTATCCTGAACTGACTGTTACCCAAGGCAAGAGAGCCTAGTCTATATTTCTACTTAACTCATAGCTGGCATCCACTTCATCTTTTCAATTCCATATCCATTTAAAACGTAGGCGAACTTAACTAACTACATATTCCCTTTCCTATATCGGTAATTTGCCATGCCTTCTTGGGAAAGATGGTGGAGTGGTTTCCCCTACTCTGAAAATTTTTACTTGTATCCTGCTGTTAAAAGCAACTACTGATATTTGGAAATACCTAGTTAATCCTCTATTTAAATATAGAGAGATGAAAAAGCATGGTATCATATACAAAAACAAATCAATAACTCTTTATAACGTACAATAAAATGATTGTTGATTAATGTGAAACTGAAAAGGAAATAAATTATTTACAATAATTTATGCGAAAAGAAAAAATAGTGCAAGAGATGCCCAAAATATTTTTTGAATACCTAAATAAATTAAGAATATTTTTCTCTACCTAGCTTAAAAAAGTGGGGACCTAGAGTAATCGCAGAAGTCCTTGGTAGAGAAGATATAGTGTCAGCAATTTTCATGAAGTGCCCGGGTTATTGTTTAAAAAAGGAATTTACTTCTGAAGTTGGAAATTCAAAATATTGTCAAGAGTATCCATTTGATGACTAGCGAAGTGATTGCTGTTTGTGGAAAATTTATAGAAGTTGGTATTGATTTTTAGAACTATAATTGTTTACTTTGTATTATTAAGGAAAACTTGATCTGGTTATGTGTTTGCTTCCTACAAATATGTTCAATATTACATGTACTTTTTCTTTTTGCATATTTTCCAAGAAATCTTTGAAGAATGCAGATATTTCAAAACTCAGAAACCTATTCACTCAACTCACTGTTAAAATTACTTGTTCTGCTAACTTCTCTTCTTGGTTACTTGAATAGAATCACGGTTAATAATGATTAAGCAAGTTGACGGTTCCGACTCTTCCGACCGGCTAACTAAACTACTTTTCAGAATTGTCAGAGGTTTCAAATTTTGTTCTTTTGACTAGTTGGAAATAATCATCAGAAAGAATCTCTTCACAAAACTTTTTACCAGAACATTCCTAGTTTACTATCGTGTAGCAGTCATTGCTACAATCAATCTCAGAAACAAAGTTAATCAAAAGGTTCGTCCGAATATTTCATTGGTTCTAAATAGACAGAGAAGGGTCTTATTTATTTTATTTTGTTTATTTTTTACATACATTGCTATAAACAGTAGGAATCCGAAATAAAGAAGTAATATTTAGCCTGTCTAAATCTCACGTACGGTGAAGATTCGATGAAAAATCTCTTCAAAATGTATTATAATAAAATATATCAACTAAGTATTTTGTTAAGTACGAGATTTTAGTAAATTTCCTATCCAGTCATATCTTGCAAATGTGCTAATAAGTTTATTCTGAGTTATACTGAATTAAATATAAAAATCTAAGAAGGTTGCTGTGCTTTAGATATATAGATATTTACCTCAACCTTAAGTGGTATAGGGAAAATGAAATAAGAACATCTACCTTAAATCAGAGATCAGAATATTTCGTGCATTGGCCTTCTCAATTTTTTGTACACCTGGGAATCTTGGATATTAATAGCAGAATTACAACAAATAATTAAATCATTAAAAACGAAATGTTGCAGAAACATCTGAGGTTATCTCCTATGTAAACTGCATCACAAATGACGCATTGCGAGACATGATCAGACAAGAAACAAATTCATTAAAATACCTCATAACCACTGTCAATAAAAAAAAGGTGAAATGGTATAGACACGTTATAAAAGTCAACAATCTTCCACTGCTATTCTACAAGATACTGGTCCTGGGCATGACGGTAAACTGCATCCAGCAGCAAGGCCTCTGATTGAGAGGTTGTGAGGAGCATGGAACCACTTCTTAATTGCTGTTTTTTCCAGGTCCACCCTTACTCAAAGTGGTAGAACCTGTTAGGGTCCAAGCTATGGGCAAATAGTTTATCCTCAAACTGGGGTCAAAACACTATAAATGTATAAAAATACACTTTTATAAAAATATATACATAAAAATAGACTTTTCTAGAAAAATATACATTTTTGAAGGAAAAATATTACCAACAATACATTTTTGAAGAAAAAATTATTGCCATAACAGATTTTTGGAGGAAAAAAAATTATTCTGAGCAAAACATTTTTGAATACAAAAGTAGACAATTTCAGCTTTCTAAAATAAAAAAAGAATAAAAACAAAATTTTCATTAAAATCTGACTAAATCAACTGTCTCACTATAACAGAACAAAAATACCTTAAAACCCCACTGTTTTGGCATTAAATAACCGACAGAGGTTGATATGCCGTTAAACAAAACTCTACAAGATACCATAGATGCAGAAACAAATGGCTGACATCGCTGTGTGGACTGAAAGATCATTCACATATAGACTCAGATATTGGCACGCAACTGAGACATATTAAGATAACTGATCAAATGCTAAGCAGCGCAGCGACCACATCAGATCATGGAACTCTTGATTAGGATGATGATATCTTGCTGTATGAAGACTCATAGTTATGACCTTTAAACACTTTCAAAATATTTATCAGTAAAATGTTGATTTTTATAACACCACTGTAGTTGGCGGTATTTTCATTTTTAAAGGCCTGATGAAACCATTACAGGCAAAAATATGTTAACTGATTTTTATACATGATTTTTAATTTTAACCTAAAGCGAAAATTAATTTCTCGTAAACAAAAATCAGGTTATAAATGTATTATGTGCCTTACCCCAGATCATGATAAAATAGACTTTCGACACAATGTTGCACCAGACCATCAAGGGAACCAGGTGCAGTGTTGACCTGAGATAAAATGAACAACCGGTTGCAGACCCACGTGATCGGTCCAGCTGCACCTGGGTTGCAAACATAGACAAAGTCATATTTTATTGGATATATATACACCCACAACAGAGAGGAAATAGGCAGTCTTGTAAGGTATAAGTTTGGGATGAAGAGTTAAGGGATCGCTTGCAGACACTAGGTGACATTAATTACCGAAGCCAGGAAAGGAATTAAATATCATGTTAAATATGAGAGACTGAATCATGAATTTTTATTAATCTAGACACTGATATCTTTACAATTATACTAATTTATCATATCGTCTATTTTGCCGCATTTTACTAATAGACATATTTATGTGTTCAATTACAATTCTTAATTATTTAAATATATCAAAAAGAGTATGTTTAATTATTAACATTTAAAACAATTATTAGAATTTCTTATCAACACAGATCTGACATTCTTATGCAAACTTTTTTATATAATTTTAAGATTACAAATTTCCAAAAAATTCTAAAATATGAATTTTAATGAATTCAAAAGGATTGCGAATTTTATGGAAGTTTAAAAGACTGCTAAGCTGATTACAAAGCTGCAATTAGTAAATCGCAACATGAACTGTACAAAATTCCTCGACCTTCTTACTAAGTATTCTGCTGGTGTCGGCCTTACAGCACGAGAAGTCTCTAGACTTATCAAATGTCTTGACACCGAGAAAGCCACTGGCCCAGACAAAATTCCAGTAGAATATCAACCCTGAATTAAAATCAAAATTCCTTAAAAATTCGTTAAGAATATCAACTTGGAATTATCCCCAATTCTGACGAAGTTATTCAACTGCTGATTGAAGAAGAAATTCTTTTCAAGTCTGTTGAAGGTGTCAAGCGTATGCCCGGTTTTTAAGAACACGGGCGTGCGATCTTCTCCTCTCTCAGTACAAACCCATCAGTCTCCTCATTATCATCACTAACATTTTTGGAACCATAATCAATAAGAAGGTCGTCGGGCACCTAGAAAAGAACAACCTCTTCAGCGACGAACAGTATGAGCTTCGATCGCCCCGATCCACTGCCGACGTCCTAACTACCATCACTCACTTGAGGCTCTTGACGACAAACACACCTCGAGGACCATAACATTAGATATCTCAAAGGCCTCGGACAAGGTAAGACACAAAGGTTTACTGCACAATCTCTCCAGTTGTGGAATCACTAGAAGAGTCTTCAAGATCATAAACGGTCCCTGAAAGTAGTTAATAATGGACAGTTCTCCGGAGCCCTAGTGGTCAATCCTCTTTTTGATCTACATAAATGATCTGCCTTAGAATATACTCTTCTTCTTCTTCTTCTTCTTCTATGTGTCCTGTCCCTTCAGGACGTAGGCGATCATGGTTCTCCATGTCTCCCTATCCCTTGTGGCTCTTATTATGTTTGCTCCTGTTGCTCCTGGCAACCCCCGTTCTGTCATCCACCTGATCAGACCCTGCAAATATGTTATCCGCTGCCTTCCTCTGTCTCTCCTTCCTTCTATCTGACCAGTCAGTATCAGGTTTTCCAGGCTCTCTTTCCTCATCGCATGTCCCAGGAACTTCAGTTGTCTCTTCCTGATGCTCAGCATCAATTTCCTTTTGTTGCCATTCTTTCCAACACCTCATCATTGCTTGCATGCTCAGTCCACGATATCCGTAGCATCCTTCTGTAGAACCACATTTCGGCCGCTTCCAGTTTTGTCCTCATTTTTGATGATATTGTCTAGCATTCACTGCCGTATTGAAGAACTGACATCACGTAGCAGTCTAGCACACTTTTTTTCGTTTCTTCATTTGTAATGCACTTTCAGAGAGCATCCTAATCATGAATATGGCGTTTCTTGTTCCAGTGTCTTTGACGAACCCGCATTTTTCCTGCCCTATCTCTGGCCTGATTCTGCTTCTCGCTCTATTCATCAGGATTCTGACAATCGGTTTTGTAATGTGATTCATTAAGCTGATAGTTCTGGGATCAGAAATACCGAAGTAGGATTCCTTTTTGTAATTTTCCCAGAAGATTTTCGTAGTGGCCCCCCATCTTGGGGTAGTTGAAGTTGTGTGTGTGTGTGTGTGTGTGTGTGTGTGTGTGAGAGAGAGAGAGAGAGAGAGAGAGAGAGAGAAAGAATGTCTATCCTTAAAAATTCGTTCACACAGCGATACCACTGTGAAGTTGAAACGCGATTTAAACGTAAAAATTATTTACAATAGCAAAATTCTACCCCTGTTAAAAAATTCAGGCAAATTAAAGACAAAAAATTGAAAAAACAGAAAATTAAAGACAGAAAATTAAAGATAGAAAATTAAAGACGAAAATTAAAGACGGAAAATTAAAGACGAAAATTAAAGACGAAAATTAGACGGAAAATTAAAGAAGTTGCATTTTCGACATTTTTGCAGAGTCATCTTTTGACTGTTTTTGGTTATTCTATCAAATTCATACTGATACGGTGCTGGTAGGAACACGTATGGTTTTTGTTCGAGTGGGGGCAGAAACGATTGGTAGGAGAGAAAGGACGCTAACATGCAGTTCTTACGTCGCAGTAAAAAATAGAATTGCATATATAATATATATACTTAAATATAAATATATATATAATATATATATACTTAAATATAAAAAAAATATTTTTTGACTGTCCCAGTTTTTATGCAACCATCTCCAAAATAAATACTTTTGGATGTAAATAGAAGCAAACGAAAGCCAACGACTAACCCAACAATAACTTATTTAAAGAAATTACATAGAAAACTCATGACAAGGTAGGTACAAGCACAAGACAGTAAAGTAATATAATTTGCTAATATAATTTCCATTCTTTCTTATGTCTTTACGGTCAACAGAAATTAAGTAGCGGAATTCTTTAGAGGTAATAACTTTGCAAATAGCTGATATCGCTTCTCAAAATTTATTTCAAATAAAAATTGTTTACCTCCTTTATAAATACTTGCCACTTGTCAATGCTTCATTGACAAGTGGCGGATTAACAACCTTTGACGCAAAGGTTCTCAATGAGGTTTAAATCCATGGAAAGTGGTGACCACACCTTATGAGGTTTTAAAACGTTAAGTATTCGTTAGTTCCAGATGTGAAAAGAGTTATTTTTCTATTTTTCATATTGTCGCTACAGTAATTTTTCTTTTGTGTCCGTGTTAAACGCAATAAGAAAAAATAATTCAGAGTTATAGTTCTTTAACTAAAACAAACAGAGCACCACAAAATAAAAGTTGTTGTGTTGGGGAATGGATAGATTAGATATAAATTTAAGATTTCTGATTCTATATTTATTATCTGATCATATAATTCATATAATTAGCATTTTTGCATATATATATATATATATATATATATATATATATATATATATATATGGATTACGATACATACATACATATACACATATATAGAGATAGATATTATTAGTGTTATAATAACATATGGAACCGTAACTCAAAAGCTTTCAGGTTTCAGTGCCAGTTTTTTTGGCACTTGGCACAGTGTGTCCGACAAGGATAGTGTGACGGATCATTAGGTATTTACCCGAGCCTACCGACAAAGGGTTCCTCTTCATCCCAAGGACGAGAGGCAACAATAATAAAATTTATATTCGCTCGGTATTTACCCGAGCCTCCCCACAAAGGTGAGATGTGATACAAAACTGATTTTTACCGATAGTTTGTATTTGCTCTTACGAACTGTATTTTGAGTTATTTATTTAAGGCGTTATTTGTTTTACTGAGGTGTCTTATTTGCTCCACAACAAAGTGGAACAAACTATATTTAATTTTCGTCCAACATGGAGCATCGTCCACAATTATTCATTTTTAATTTTAGCTATTAATTTTTTTCATTTTAGTTGATTTTTTGACGTAGTTTTATCCTCTACTCTAAACAGACGAGCCGTAGAAATTTGCGAAAAATCAAATCAATTATGATGAAAAAATAATTAGAAATTAATAACTAGTGAACTGAGTGTCCTTTATTATATTAGTTTCTATTTTTTTAATTAATTGTAACTGAATGAAAAATAATTAACTTGAAAGTCAAATTTATTTTATAAATTTGGATATGCTGCTTTAATTTTAATCTATGCAGAAGAAACAAGTAGACACACACAGACTGTATTATTTTATGGTATGTTAAAACTAAGAGGAAGTGAATAATTAATAAAGAAATTCTATAGCAAAAAGACTCAGAGCAACAGCAGGAAATGTAGTTCTTCCTTTATGGAAGACATTATTCAGTGCAGAATGACGCAACCGCAACGAACCCATCCTCATAACCTAAAAAGAAATAACGCCATCTTACCAAGATTCATGCACTTACAAAAGAATGACAAGATTCAAAGTCGCTTACGTGTGCAGTATTTAAAAGAGACAATTTTGTCTTCACTTTTGCAACATATTTTTTATAGTTTTGGTGGAAATCCACAAACAAGTTAGTTAAACAAGAGTGTTATTTCTATTTATACTGTCCAAAACGTTCTTTGCAAATATTTAATCACAACTTTAAGATATATTTATCTGGATTGATCAATGGAATATAAAGAAAATGCTTTCCTGTGAATAAGTGGTTACCTGATTTTTAAAACTATTAAAGAAAAATGATGTCCAGTTTCATGGAAGGGGTGAAAGGAAACTATTCAATAGGTTTCAATAAGTAGATATTTTAAACTAGGTACCTCTACAGATGCGCTTAAAAATGAACATATCACAGTGAAAAAATGTCCCAAACTAAACAAAAAATAGTTTTGTCGTTAATCTTTGTTATTATTAAGAGGAAAGACCAAAGGACTTTTTGATTATCACATTTTTTTCTTTTTTAGAACGTTCGAAATTTTGATTAAGAATCATATGAAAATAATTATCGGATTTTAATGACACTTTTAGGACTTATTCACAAATGAATTAAAATATTTTAGAAAATCTTGGTATAATTTTGTTTTTACATCTGTTACCTTCCACTTATTTAATTTCATGAAATTTCAGGACATTAATTTTGGTACCTCTTAAAGTGTATATTACTTATACGCAGAACTCCTTTGAACATTTAAATCATCATTTTTATTTTCTTTTATAAAACAAGATCCAAAAATTTGTTTTGAATCGTAAAATAAAAAAAAATCATTACGTATCTGTATTACGTATCTTAAAAAATTTATTTCTAAGAAAGAGTTTTATAAATGTTTTTATTCTCATGACGTCAGTTTAAATTGAATGCTTTTTTTTTTTTCATATAACTATAATTATAAACTATAATGTTGGAACGTTAAAATATCACTGAAGTATGTTGAAAAATTTATCGGATTTCTCCTGAAATGAAGAAAATACGAAATTTAAGCAACTGGTTGTAATCGGTAGAAAAAATGTGGTCCCTTTGAATTTAGGTTAGGAGTTAAAGGCACTGCCAAATAAACATTTTTAATTCTTCCGTCATTTGCAAAACAGGTGATTCTCTGTTAATAATTTCTCTTTAAGCTGATCTTTTACGGCGTGACTCGTTTATTAAACATTTATTAAAAAGAAAATGTATTTAGACATACCCTTGATCTGATTTCAGCAGTTCTGTATATAATCTGTAGAAGTCGATCATTGCAACGTTTTATTTTATTTATTTATTTATTTATTTATTTATTTTGTCATTTGCATTTCTGTTAATTTCACAACAAAAATAATGTATATTCAGAGAGCAAAAATTAATTCAAACAAGCTTTATTGAATTCAACCGACAATGTCTGTCGATTTAAGTCATTATAGTTTTGTGGCTTTTGTTTTTGTTTTGTTTTCTTTCTGATCATTTCTGATCGTATAGTCATTGACCAAGCCCACGAACAAGCCAATGCCATCATAAAAGACGACGGCAGTGCCATTGGTATAACAGAAGTCCCGTCTGCACTCAGAAGATGGATGGTTACAGGTCAAGAAGTAAGCCATTTGAATGCCCAGTATGAAGCATTGTCTGAAGTCAAAGATGCAAATGAACCAACGAAGAACCATGAACAGACCAGGCAGTTCCAGAAACTTTTTTATGGAGAAGGTTAACATGCTGTATGCAACAATGTCATAAATGGGTCATCCATTTTTAGATGATAGTAAAGAACTTGTAGCACTAGATACAAAAAATGTTGCTCATCCTACTGCTGCTGAGATAATGTTTCATCATTTTGCGAAGGGAGAAAGAAACTGTGAAAGTTTTATAAAATGTCTACAAGCTGGTGAAGAATGTCAGTTTTATGATCCAATAAGAAAGAACAAAACATACTTTTTTTCGACAGAAACCAGAGTCATCATCGAAAGATCTGAAACAGAAAAACGTAAAAGATGACTGTATACTGTTTTCCAAACTATTCATCTCATGTCAGTCCAGGTAATGTGACTTGCAAAGTTTTTTCAGCATGAAAACCAACCTTATCCAGCTGCACTCAGTCTTAATTGGCATCGGTTCTAGAAGATAAGATATTGCTGCCAGACGATAAGATATTGCTGCCAGACGATAAGATATTGCTGCCAGACAATGCTACAAATGCTGAGGTTCTCGTAGTCGATGGGTCTGCTTTTGTAAATTCCATTCAACCATGTCTGAATATGCAACATTGGAGATAATACTGAAGGTCGAGACTTTTGGATCAAAGTATCGGAGGACGGATATCATGTTCGACGTATACAGGGCAGATAGCTTAAAAGCAGAAACAAGATCACGGAGAGAAAATGGGTGAAGGACAAGGGTAACAGATAAAGGAAAGATCCCGCAAAACTGACAGAGCTTCCTTAGAGACAATATGAACAAAACTGAGCTCTTTAGCTTTCTAGCAGACAAGATTAGTGATCATGTTAGTACCGGCATTGTCATAGACTCAAAGGTAGACACTGTTGTACACAACTGATCAATTAACACAGAATGACTTATCCCATGCAACGATGAAGGAGCGGACACCAGGATCTTTGTTCATGTTAAGCATGCTGTCGAGGATGGTTTTAAACCCATCATGATAAAGGTAAATGACACGGACGTTCTTGTAATTAGTGTCAGTGCATTTCCTTCCTTTCGACAGTTTGGTTTGAAAACATTGTGGCTTGATTTTGGCCAAGGTAAAAATCTAAGATGGATTCCTGTTCACGACATTAATGCCTACATTGGAGATTATAAGTCTGTAGGATTGCCATTTTTCCATGCATTTACCGAGTGTGATGTTGTATCAGTTTTCAGGGTTAAAGGGGAAAAACTGCATGGCAAACCTGGAACGTGTGTCCCGATGTGACGACGGTTTTTACTAAACTCAGCACATACCTCTCTGAAATAAGTAAGGATGACCAAGATATTTTGTAAATGTATGTCATTGCCATGAGTGATAAATCAAGTCCCACTTCAGACATCAACGATGCAAGACTCGATTTGTCTGCTAGAAAGCAGATATCTTACGAAAAAATCCCTCAAATGCGTGGAGCTCTCGTCAACATACTAAGCGAGCTACCTACCAAGTAGGCTGCATCTGGGGCCAAACCTTAATCTGTGGTATGGAAACAGTGTCTCCTGGCGACTGGGGATGGTATAAGAAGGGCAATTGTTGGAAAATTGTGTGGACTAAGCTAGCACTAATTGTGGAAAGAAAGGTTTTGTAAATATGCACCAATGAAAGCTACAGGAAGTAACATTTGCATAATATATAGTGTTATTTAAAAAAATACAAAAATAAAAAACAATTTTTTGTCTTGATTTTTCTCTTTTTATTTGTGAATATGTTGTCTAAGGAGGGCTAAGGAGGGCTAAATTTACCCAAATAGGGTTTTTTTAGTATTTGTATAAATTAATTTAATAGACATGCTTTAAAAATCCATTTTAAGCTGCAAAATCTTTGTTATCATCATTTCTTACTAGAAATGTGTAGTTGATCTTTTCGAAAAATTCTTATGGCAGCCATCTTAAAAAAATGGTCGCCAGTTTTAAATTTCTGGTGGCCAATGTGCTTTTTGAGTAACATACTGTCTAAAAAGTATATATGGCAAGTTTGTCCATTAACTAAAAGATTTTTTTCACTAATCTGCCCCACTATATAAAGAGAACAAAAGGAAACTTCTTAATATATTTTTAAATTTGCGAAAGTAGTTATTGAATATAAGGTTTAGCGGTGGTATGGAAATCATTTTTGTGGGAATAATCAATTTTTTTATGTTATTTTTTTTTATTTTCTCTATTTTAAAGATATCTATCTGCGATACCAGTGTAGATTAATAATTTTCAAGATGCACGGCCACAGTTAAGCAGATAACAATCAGTTCTCTGATAAGGATCAGATTTCAGGTTTAACAAACGATTAAGAATTTCGAAAATTTTTATGGATATTGGGAGTGTCTCGATTAGACTCTTAATAATACTGGGAATAATAATAATAATAATAATAATAATAATAATAATAATAATAATAATAATAAACTTTGTATTTCTTTACGTGGGCATGAAATGCCTATCAGGTCGTAACAGGGTGTATCATATGACTATGCGATATTTAAGTTATTGGTGTCAAATAACTTATATAACCTCAAGGACACCTGGCCCAGTAGATATAGGCATGGTTAGTTCCAGTGACTTTACCTAAAGAGTTGTGTGTGCAATACCAGGCTACAGCTGTGGTGAATAAATAACTTAAAGAGTTGAGTAAAAGGGAGATAACTACATGGCTACCAGAAGTGGCATCGTACATGCAATGAAAATAATATACCCTAGTGATTGAAATAAAGTATTCGATTCAAAATTCCTAGCACCTGAAGAAGGCCGGCGCGTACAACGGCCGAATCGCCGTAAACATGGTAATAAAGACGAGGACAACAATACTAACAATGTAAATAATATAAACTTATAGAACTAATTAAAGCGGTTTTAATGAAAAGAACATATTAACAGCTAAATTGCAATTGGAAAAATTATGCCATAATTGTTGTAGATTTTTTCCTTTGAAATGAATATCACATTTTTGACCTTTTAACGCACCGTGAAAACAGAAAATAGCACACGTGCACAGGGCTATGGTTTATCATGTGTTCTTACACAGTGACAATCCATGGTCCCCTTAAACCTCTGCTGTTAGCACGCCGGTCACGGTAGTGTGCTCGGTTCTTAATAGCTGCTCCCCAAGTGTGATCGTGTATCTTGCGTCCCATAAACTGTGTAAGTACCAATAGTCTTCTTCTTTATGTGCCACGTTCTTTCGGGATGTAGGCGATCATGGACCTTCAATTACCTCTATCCTTTGTCGCTCTTAAAACTTTTTTCTTGGTATCTCTCCCAAACCTTACTTCGCCATCCATTAGCATCAAGCATGTCTCGCGTTGCTTTCCCTGTATCCTTTCCCTTTATCCGTTCCAAGAGTATTAGATTCTCTAAGCCCTCCTTCCTCATTACGTGTCCCAGAAACTTCAGCTGTCCCTTCCTGATGTTAAGTATAAGTTTCCTTTTCGTTTGTATCCTCTCCAAAACTATGTCGTTGCTCGCATATTCGGTCCATGGTTACCTCAGAATTCTTCTGTAGAACCACATTTCTGTTGTTACGAGTCTCTCTATCTTTGAGAATATTGTCCAGCATTCGCTGTCATTTAGGAGGACAAATATTACAGAACAGTCTAGTACTCTTTTCTTTGTTTCAAGCGAAATCTTCATGTCTCTCAATACTCTACTTAGCTTTTGAAATGCGTCTTTTGCCATGCTAATGTGTCTTCGGATTTCAGTGTCACACTTTCCGTCCTCTGACAGAATACTTCCCAGATATTTAAATTTCTGACCCTGCTTGAATTTAGTATCCCCGACCTGTAGTTGATATTTTGGGCTTCGATTTTTGCTGATGACTATGCATTAAGTTTCTTTATATTTTATGTTTAGTCCTTTCTTCTCGCTTTCCCTTCTGTAGGAGGTCCTGTTTTTCCTTTCCGTGTCTTAAGTCAGTACGGCGTCATCTGTGTAAGAAATAATATTTTTAGCAATGATACTTTGCGTTTTGCAAGATACTTCCTTTGTCTGACTGAGCTACAGAGTCGTTATTTTGAGAGATCTGCGTATACCATAAAGTGGTAATTAGCGAAATTGTTCGATAGGTTCTTGCTTTCATACTCAGCATGTTATTTTAATTCAAAATAGTTGTTAGAATTTCAAAATATGTTATTAATAATGTCAATGTTAGTTGCTGTTGCTTACTTTCGCTTACTCCCAAGCTTGTATCTAAATGCTAAAGTAATTACCACTTTCAGGGAAGACAATAGCTTTATTGAAATAACTAAGCAATTTTATTATACAGACCATTCACAAAATAAGCGTTTATTTATAAAGTTCACAAAAGGTTAAATCATAAACGAATAAAAAATTACGGTGGTTTTCAACTTCGTATTGCAACCTGGCTATAAATTAGTTATTTTCATTATGAAAAAGCTGCTACGTTAGGCAAGATATAAGTAAAATCTCATTTATTTGATGAAGGAGTTTTATTTAATATTTGCACACATACGAACAGATAATTAACACTAACTTTTGATATTGAGTTACTTTTCACTCAGCATGTCAATTAAACACACGCCGTTGATTTTCATATATTAAAATCAAATCCTAGATATTTTGTCCAGTCAATATTGTGACATCCATAGCAGACCCAAATAAGATGTGTTGAATTCCCTAAGATCTAGCTAATATAGTCGTGCAACTTAATTTAGAATTAATTATTTTCGTACAGTCAAGTTGATACTTTAATAAAAAGTAAGTACGCAACGATAAAATTATAAGCATCGTAGAAGATATTTTAGCCGTCGTAAAGAGCTATGCATTTTCAGTTTTACAAATTTTATTATGTCGGTCAATGTTTTTCACAACAGAGTTGATTTTAATCAACCGACGTTAATAGAATTTTAAAAATATAATTATATTTGCATAAATATAACAAGTGAACTTCAATTTATAATACTTTTTGTTAAATTTATTTGCAATTACAAACTAAACTTATTTAGTGAATTTAGTGAATTTGGTGGTTTGAGATTTTATTATACAACTCGAAATTGTTGATATTGTAAACGAATATATATATATATATATATATATATATATATATATATATATATATACTGGGCACCTCGAGGTGGTGTAATGGTTAGCAAGAATCATCACAATTGAGTAGTGAATTCGAACCTCACTGGGTGTCCCATAAATTCGGCCTTGTGCCACATCTAAGATGCGCTTAGAAAATCACTATATAAAAGCATGTTTTTTCTGTTTAGTTTGTAATTTCATATATATAAAGGTAAGATATAACTTCAAAAGATAAACTGGATAAGAATGCCGCAAAACACATTTGAAAAAAAAAACAAGGTTAAGAGAGTAAGACTCAAGAAAAGTGGATTGATCGGCAAGAAAATATTTAAAGAAGCCGATTTCTTGAAATGTGAACAGATGCGAATTACTAATAACATTGGCTACATATATAATGACAACCAAGCTATGTTGCGCTACATTGGATGAATTTGATGGCTATGTTGGAAGAAAGGTCCTTCAGGGTAAAAGTCAACTAATATGACTTATAGTGGAAGTGAAGTAATGTTGAATCGAGTATTGTTGGAAGTAAAATTATAAATCCATCCCAGTTTTATGAAGATGGCAAGATAACTTATTAAACAAGACTTCTTTTAGCGTGGTACATATCATAACCAAGAAGCCTTAAGATAATGAGTATATTCATATAAAACAACATTTCTCTCTGTTCAGTAAGGCAGACTATTGCCCACTTTGTCGAAAGAGGATAGCAAAGATACCAAATTAATGAAATGGCTCTAAAATTTTCTAGATATTACTTCAATAGGAGACATATGTGATACCATTAAAAGAGATATATATAAGAATGGAAAATATTATGCAAACCAAGATTATTGGCAAACTATAAAACTGTTGGAAGTAATTTTATAAAGTATAAACAATATGAAAACTAACTAAACAAATGGCTGAAAAAAGTTATAGATTTACGTGTAAAATAATAAAATAGCAATTTATTCATGTATATGGGATACTGCATTTATTGTATCTACCCGGTATATATATATATATATATATATATATATATATATATATATATATATATATATAAAGTAAAGATTTATGTTACACATTGAATTATAAAACTTGATATCTCCGAAAATAACTTATAGTTTTGAAGATAATAACATTCTGGAAATAGCAAAAAATCACATTTTTTTAAGATAATAAAATGCATAATAAAATCTCATGGAGTTGATAATTTTAACGGATGTTACACTGTCTCTAATGAATTCAATTGTTTATGAGTGATTGGTTTGTGAATGTGATTAGCTAGGTATACGATAGATAATGACCTCAACCCACTAGTCCCTTTTCGGCTACGTGCCAAATTTTTGTATTTATTTACAAAATAAATATCATGAAATCAATTGTTACTACCTATTCTACAACAGAAATAACAAATAATGCAAATCAATTTATTTGTGGTACGTGTTTTATAGATTCAAACAATCAGTTGAATATTTTTTCTATATCGTCAGAAAAATAGAAATTAAAATCAGTTAGTATAAGTAGAAAGATTTGAAAAGTTTTCAATCACTTCTTATTTTCTGATGATCAGCATGAAGAATAGGTTCGATAAAAAAAGATCAATTATTAAGTGTGTGTGTGTGTGTGTGTGTGTGTGAGAGAGAGAGAGAGAGAGAGAGAGAGAGAGAGAGAGAGTGCACGCCAATAATGTGACGTTAGATTACAAATATACCCCATCATGATACACTGAAACTTCTGTAGATTCCCCCCTTCCATGACAATGCTCCGCAAATTATGCAGTAGGTGTTGGCGATTTTCTGGCCTTTACAAAAATGAGCCATTCCCCTTGTTAACTAGACTTAACCCACTTTGATATTTCTCAAAATAAAAATGTGATTTTTGCTACTTCCAGAATTGAAAAATGCCCTTAGATGTTTGAAATAAGTATGTGGTCTTGCTTTGAGAAAGTCAATGGTCAATTTACCTCGAACTTATACTGCCATTGAATAATGACATAGGGGTTTATTGCATGAAGTGCATTACATCATCGCACAATATAGAAATTCTTAGACGCTCTTAAAAGGGAACAGAGCGTGCAAGAAATTGCAAAAGTAAGAGCAGGTTGCCGAAACATCATGAGCGCCAATACCACGACGTAAATGGAAAACTTAAAAAAATAGTGACATTCTTAAAACAAATATTATTTACTAGTTGACTATTTGCGTGCAGTATCATATAACTTAAGGTTATAAGTATTTTTCTCACTAAATTGTTCTATTAACGACATTTGTATTTCGAATAATTATCATTTGTGTATTTTGTCTTTTAGTTTTGACATTTTTATGTCAATAAAGAATTTTGCATTTCAAATAATTATCATTTAGTATAAGTGTCCTTTTGATTAATTATTTTCGGACAATGTTTACATAATCAAGTTGAACACACAATAGAACTTGCATATGAAATGGAAGAACACAATTCCTTACCCTTCCTATATATCATGCTACACCGCGTTAAGACTGTTTAAAACTCGGTGTCCACCGGAAATCAACCAACAAAAATGATGTAATAAATTTCTGTTCACATCATAGCAACAAAATAAAATCCAGTATAATCATCGGATTCAACTTAAGAGCACTCAGAATATGCAACCGCATTATTTACACAAATACTTTCAAACTTCTCCAGTACTCTAATTATTTTATATTCAATGCGAAGCAAAAGACTCATAAAATATTCCAAAACAACAAAAAGGGCACCTCTTGAAAAACCTAATGAATCAAAAAATTATATTATCTTACCAACTAATTTTATCACATCTAAAATCGAAAAGTATCTATCTAAACTCATCATAAAATTTGTTACTACCACATCCAAAAAATAAAAGACTTAGTCAATGCTAAACAAAACAATAAGTAAAAACCTGAACCAGAAATTTACTCCGTCGCCTTAATAATTTCTACAAAAATACATAGAAAAACCTCAATGAATCTAAATAAAGAATTACATGAACACAAAAGGGATCTTTACAAAACCCGTTAAATGCATTAGTTTCTCACCGTAACGAAAATGACTACAATTTTAATTTAGAAAATACTACTCTAATTAAGAAAAATATACAATTACTAAGACGAAATGTATAGAAAGTGATTTAATCCATATTAAATTTGCATCCAGTTTCTGACAACGTTTCACTATTCTTGGCAAATCTTCTAGTATTACAACGTGAAGAATACTCTAAATGAATTCGATTTGATATACAAAAATATTTTTAATTCTAAAATCCCCAGCACTTCTATCATGTGTAGTCGTACTAACATAACAAATGTTAGTACGATAAAAACCGGAAGGACGAAACGCATCACAAGTAATTTTTTTTCTATTTTGTCACACAATTTCTTCAATACGATATGTGACTTCCCTCTGTCTTTTCTACAAATATTTTCTTGGATTTTGCTCTGACAAGCTTCTTTCCCTACTGCCATGACTACATGAATTTACTCATGCTACGAAATGGGCAAAAGGGTCCCACTCTTTAACCACCAATTCTACACTATCAGTTTTTCTTTCTCACACTCCCCGTTTGTGGAACTCTCTTCCGTTTGCTTGGTTCTCTGATTGCTACAATCTCCACATGATTAAGTGCAACGTCAATTGCCATCTTTTATCGTCTTGATTCCCATTTTTGTCTTATCCTTTCTTCGACATCCCCTATACCTTGTTCTTTTTTTCTTCTCTTTTCCTCCCACTGTAACCTCCCCCGTATGCATCAATGGAGGGCGTTACAGTGGTAGAGAAATATATATATATATATATATATATATATATATATATATATATATATATATATCAAAGAGTGGCATGTGAAAACCTAATGATAGGCTGTCATTTTTTTACGGCATCGGTAAAGTCAATAAATATCATGAATATACTTTGTATAGAATGTGCAAGAAAAGGTCGTTCAAAGAAACATACTTCGATCTAACATAATTCGTTCAGAACAGAATTTGATGTCGTTGTTTCCATTTTAGAATCTATGCATTAAAACGATAATTGACTTCAGTGAATAAATCAGAAAGGCTTAAGCACAATCGAAACAGCTTCAAACCCAACGAAACTGAGTGGTGTGAGATGTTGCTAACAGTTATGTAAAAAACAAAACGTTCAAAATCGAGTTTATTTGATCACAAAAATAGTTCAAAAGCAACAGTATTGAACTTTTACAAGTAGTCACTTCATCGCTCTTATTCTATAATATAAAATACCATATGGTTTTATATATATTTGTCAGTCACATAGCCTGATCTCACCTTTTTAAGATAATGGGAAATTCCATTGTAAACAAGATATTACTTGATACTAGTTATCTAACATGACTCATATTTAGATAACAATGAAATATCTCATTCTTAAGTCAGCAGGATAGGTTGCTAATACATTAATTTCGATTTCTTCTTCATGTTAGTTTTCTTTTGATATTTTTACTTTTAATGCTTTAAAAAGCAGAATTCTTTCTTACATGCGATAATATCGTTAATTTCATATATAAAATTTTTAGATTACTCACGCAGAAAGTATAACCACTGCAACGGTTTAATTACTTAAAAGCAGCTGCCATTTCTAAAAGTACATGTAAACTTGTGACGCCAGCTTATCATCTGATGAAAAACTTTTCTTTTCACTACAGAAGTATTTTAATAACGTGTGTATAAATACATAATTAAAACATGTTATAGTTTTTGAATTCTTCGTACATCAGACTAGGAAAGCCGTATATTTCACGATTATCGAAATACCTTGATTTTAATTTTATGAACTAGATATTACTTTTTGGTATCTCAGTAAAAATTATACTCAATTTTCTAAAGTAAAACATAACCATTATTTACATTCAAATTAATGTCCTCAGTAATGTTATCATCATAAGGATTCGGTTACTGTGCATTCCAGATTTCATGTGTCTGTCGATCCGGGTAACTTTCTGAGAATTTCGAACTGGCCCCTTTATTTAATCTACAGAACAGATTATTTTCTTTCCATTGTCAATGTTTAAGGATATCTCGTCTTATTCTTAATTGTTACTGCTCCAGCACTGGTTCCACTGTTTCTACTGAGTTTCAGTATGTAATGTCTTATTGAGGAATTCACAATTACTAAACTGCCAAATTCACGAACCAACGTTTTAATCTTGTAGGCTTAATGTCTCGTTGAACAAGCTAGCTTCGATGAGAACATGTCAGAATGTAAATAATGATAGCTCCTCATCCCAGAAAATCAAGCAGAAATAAACATTCTCATCAAGAGATCTCATTTCGATTCCAACACTTTTCCAGTATACTTTGCTTTACTTTCGGTATTTTTTTTCATTCACGAAAGACTCTGCAAAAATAATGTATGATGTTTATTTCTACGTAAACTACAATCAAGTTAGATTGAGTAAGCTTTCATTAACAAAACACTATTTTCCCAATAGTCACCACCATTAAAGATGTATTTTCACTAACGATGAATGTAAATTCTCACAAATATCATTAAAACGCAGTACCCACTGGCTAACTCTGCTCACATACACTGTTTGGTATTTGTAAAGGTTCGGTAAGAATCAATGTACGCCAATGAGCGTAAGTTTTCTGTATGGAAGAATTCAGTGACACGTCTTTGCTCCTCTGTATTTACATGTTTGAGCCTTTTTACTAGATTGTCTGTCGCTCAGCTGCTATTCTTTCAAAGAAAAAATATTGTTCGGAAAATTGAATTTCTAATGTCATAACATAAACACTTACCTCTTACTTTGTGACCCAGAATAATAAAATTAGGTGTTTGAAGTTCGAACTGATCGTGGGTATTTACAAGTTCCAGTTCTTAACTAGAAATGAGAAGTCAGAGAGCTGAGTTCGAATTCCAGTCAGATTCGTTCTATTCACTTACGCACAAACACTCTTGGGAAAAACATAAATCAATCTACTTTCCCCCAGATATAGTTAAAATAGTAAGATGTGTACCTAAAAAGTCATTGTTATTTCAAAAATTGTTAATGCAATATTTACTCACAAGTAAAGAATGGTACTTACAATCCAAAAATATGTTTCGGCTTTAAATAACCTACAAAGGGTTGATAAGCCATAAAGAAAACAAACAAATCAATCAATTAATCAATCAATCCAATGCCTAAAAATCGTAAGAATGATGACTGCTCTCATTATGAAGATAATAATCTGATTAAAATCGTTAAATTTTAACAGCATGAAAACAAATAAGTTTCCTCGTTACTCCCCTTAGTAATACATCGGATTTTATTCATATAAAATTTTAATTTTTTTAATTCTTTCTTGAATTTCCAATTCTTATGATTAGTGAAAAACATGATCCTTTACTCAATTTTTAGTAGAACTCCGTTTCTACCCAGTTGCAATTATTTTTTTCTACTTTCTGAGTTAATTTGCTGCATGCACTGGTAATTAATAATAATAATTTCTATTTTCACACTAGTGATATTTACTGTATCTTGCTGATAACACCATTCTAACACGATTTGCCTCCTGATTCCGTTTTTCAAGAATATTACACAATATGATAACATTGCCTGAAAATCCTCTTGTTTACCTCTTGAAAATCGTATAGAGATGCTTGTTTTCTCATTTTTAGTTATTTTGTATTGAGGGCTTTCTGATCCGTCATGATTTTTACTTAGTTTTGGCTACGGTTGCTGGCTGTCATAATCCTTCTCTTTTTATTGTATTATTATGCCCGAACAGAACTTGTCCTCAGCACCACTTTGAACCATCAAGCAAAGCCAAGTGCAGTGTTGACCTGCGGTTACTCCTGGCAGCCGAATGCAAAATACAGAATCACGTGACCTCACAGTTTCATCCAGTTTTTCAGGCGTGGAAAAGAATTGTAATGCATGCAGTTTTATAAACAACTAGCGCAGAAACTAAGGCAGTTTCTCGGACAGCGTAGACGAGAATGTAAGGTTCACGTTTCCGACAAGCAACGACGGATCCACCTAAACAGTGTCCGAGAGTAATTGGCGAAATAACATGCAATGTTAAATATGAAAGATTCGAGTTTCGCTTTTCATCATTTTCTCGTTCTTTATTGTAAAAGTTTCACTACTACTTTTGTCCAATTTCTGAAGTACCGAGAATATTTTACTGTGAGTATTTCCTACGCATAATTTCTTTAAGATGTCTGTTGATGAGCTTCGGCTGAAAAATTTTCTTTGTTCTCCTGGGATATTCTTTTAATACCACTTCATTTTATTGAATTGAATCTGCTTCCAATACATCAAAATAATTTTAATGTTTGTTTTCATTCAATGTCCCGGTGATTTCGTTGTTTGGAAATTGAGTTTTTCTGCTTAATCCTGTTTCCATTTGTACATTGCTGTACTTTTCTTGATCTTAAAAGTTCGGGTATTCGGGCCAATTTTTTTCAATTTTGTTTTTGATTATGTCAGGTCTCTTATGCACATAAAATATTTTGAATATTTCTACGGATTCACAGCAGAATGTGGCGTTCTAGTCCTCCAAAAACGCCACAGCAGCACATATGTTCTCATCATAGTTTCCAAAATAGCTATCATGTAGGTGGTATTTGAGTTTAGAAAACAAGAAGAAGTCAGATGAAGCTAAGTTTGATGGGCATGGGGGATTGGGTAGCAATTCAAAGTCACAGCTGGCTGCTTCAGCTACCACAATCAGAGCAGTGTCAAAATGGACGCGTTACACTGGAGCAAGAGTAGACCTGCTTCCCTTTACTTTTTGACTTTATTGCTTCTCTCAGTTGTTTTCATTCTAATGCATAGTACTGTCCATTTATATATTTTCTCTTCTTTTTTATCATGAATAAAAACAAAAGCAGAAGCCATTAAACTGCCAACAGACACTGCCTGCTTGAACTTCTTTTCGGGTTGGAGAGCCAGAGTGTTTTCACTGTTTACTTGAATCTTTTATTCAGGTTAGAAGCGGTGAACCCAGGTTTCATCATTTATTTGCGGTAGGAATTCTCAGAGTCAGTCTGAAAGAAGGTCAAAAGTGTCCTGGAAATTTCTGCTCATGTGTCAGCATTTTTGGGCCCAATCTTGCAAACACCTTGCTCATCCCTAAGATAAGTTAAAGCAGTACGGACCGAATCAGAACTAATAACTGCGGATTAGCCATCTGCTGAACATTAAGACATATGTCATCCACAACCACACACTGACTGACATCAACTTGCTCATCAGTGGTTGAGGTTTCTGGATGACTTGACCAATGGTCATTTTCTGTCCTACCCTTGTCCTGCCTGAATTCCACAGCCCATTTCTTTGCAGTTGCCTAGGCAGGGGAGTCCTCAACAAGTGTCTATACCATTTCTTCATAATTCTTTTTTCTTTGGATTTCATGTTTTTCTTTGGTAAAAAAAAAATGAATTGGTTTTTCTAGTTTTATAAGAATTGGTAGTGTGTTGCCATAATAAAAATGTTCAACTATGGATCTTATCTCTTATTTTCATTAATAAATAATAAGCTATTTCTTCCTCTGATTCCTTTTCAGTATTTATTTTCTCATGCAGCAAGTCATTGACTTTTCAATTTCTTCAGCAACTTGTTCTGTTAAGATGTTTCACATGAAAAACATAAGTCTGCAATTACCTTTTTGTGTTACTTTTTCGGTATCTTATTTTTATAACAGATTATAACAGTATACAATTTAATGTCTATGTATACAATATATCTGTCTTTGAGTATCTCACTTTTAGTTTCATCAACCATCTTGATTTTCTATTATATTTCTACTTACATTTCCATATTCTGCCCCAGACATGTTTGATTTTGGTCTCTAGTAGATTTTCTGTTGCTTTTTCATTTACTTGTCTATCAAAAGTATTCTCATTATATTAATATGTTTTGTTTTACCCATAATACTTTGTGTATAGCCTATCTACCTTTTAGTATTGGCTTAATTTAATATTTTATTGCAACACATGGTCTTTTTCGCTTTCTACGCTTTTTAATTTACCAAGTGGAATATTTCAATTTTTATAATGATTTTTAATAAGTTCGTTTCTCCCTGTAAAGTTTTTTTTTTAATTCTGATTTTATTTTATTTTTATTTTCTGTTTCCCATCATACAGTTGTTGCTTTTTAGTTGTGTTTTTTGTTTTTTATTTTTACAATGATCGAACATTTTAATTTTACTAATTTTTTTTCTGTACGTATTACATGGTTCTGAGGGGAGTCATTTAGACGGCTTCAACATATTTCAGTAATTTATTAAACTTTATTTTGAATTTTTTAGTTCATATTTTTCGGAGATTAAAACAACTTTCGTGATGATTACGGTTTTCTCATCAATGATCAAAATAATTCAAAATTAAACATTCAATGAAAACCTCTTGAGAAATAATGCGAGCGAGAGATACAAAATTAATCAATCTAAAATCTTTCGAAAAGATTGAAGAGTGATAGAGAAAGAAGTATGATAAATATTCTAATTTTGTATCTTCATAATTGAACTGAACTTGTTTACTTTTCCTTCTCTATTCATGAGATTAAAAATCTAAGGTTATTCTTATCAAACAGCTAAAGTTAAATTCTCAGTTGACAAAGTTTCAACTTAGATTTAAAATGAAAGGAGAACAAAACCGATGGTGTAAATTAAACTAAATTCGTCGGCTCATTGAGTATGACCATCACTGACAAACACTAACCAACAATAGCATGAAGCCGGTAAACGACGATTTGCAAGTTTTATAGCACAAAGCCATTCATCATTCAGGCGTTTGTGTCTCCTGGGTTCACTGTTTATATATATATATATATCCTTTTCTGCTTTATGTGCCGTGTCCTTTTACGACGTAGGTGATCATGAACTTTAACTTGTCCCTATCCCTTGTCGCTCTTAACATTTTTTTCTCTTGGTATCTCTCCCAAATCTCACGCTACTTTCCCCTCTCTTCTCTCTATATGTCCTGTGAATATTAGATTCTTCAAGCCCTCCATCCTCACTATGTGTCCCAAAAACTTCAGGTGTTTCTTCCTGATGCTAAATAAAAGTTTCCTTTTCGTTTGCATCCTCCCCAAAACCTTGTCGTTGCTCATATGTCCGGTCCATGGTATCCTCGCCATCCTTCTGTAGAACCACATTTATTTTGCTTTGAGTCTTTCTTTCATCTCTGAGGAGATTATCCAGAATTCGCTGCCATATCAGAGGACAGATATCACATAACAGCTCAGTACACTTACCTTTGTTTCTAACGAAATCTTTCTGTCTCTCAATACTTTGTTTAGCTCTGGAAGTGCGTCCTTAGCTATGCCAATGCACCTTCGCGTCTCAATGTCACACTTCACGTCCTCTGTCAGAACACTTCCTAGCTTATTTAAATTTCTGCACCCGTTTGATTTTAGTATCAGCGACCTGTAGTTGTCATTTTGTGATCCTATTTTTGCTGATGATCATACATTTAGTTTTCGTGAATTTTTTAGCCCTTTCTTCTCGTTTTCCCTTGCTACCTTCAGTGGGAGGTCCTGTATTTTCCTTTCCGTGTTTGCTATCAGCACTGTGTAATCTGCCTATATATATAATAAATTGAAAAGATTATCAAGTTGTATTAGTGTTAATTCAGGCCGAGCTTGTTACGTTCCATTTCACGCAAATACTCATTCTACTCCTAGCTGTGAGTTAAATATCAGAAATGACTCGGCTCTTTTTCCTTGGGGTAGCAACGAGTCTAGGGTAAGAAAGACTGAATTTAAAATCACCCGGAAGACACGCTACTGCTGTTATGCTACAATTTAAATGAGTTATGTGACGATTTACAATATAGTGTACAGCACTGGTTAGGCAAACCAATTGAGGTGAAAATTTGCACATAAATAAACTAGAAAGTCCTGAGAAATAGAGGTTTTAAATTAAGGGATTTTTAAAACTTTAAATTTGACTTTTATAATGACAGTGAATGTAACTGACCAATGTACATGCACATTTATCCTAGCAGAAGAAAGAAAAAGATTTTAATAGTAACCTTTGGATATATTCCAAATCATTCAAAGCGAAGTGGAGTTACTTGTAATAGATGCAAAAGTAAAGTCTACGAAAGATGAAAGACAAATTATTACATAGTTATAATAGTGTTAACAATTCGGATATTTTTAAGGTGAAATAAAAACTACTTGAAATGCATTTATTCATTTCTATATGCTCTTCCCATCCTAACTAATAAGAAATGATCTGGGATAGTCTGCTTCTCCCTTCTCATTTTTTAATAAAAGCTAAGTGAAATTCAAATTCGGAAATGACTTACAGCTTAGTAAACAATTATTTATTCCGTAAAAGTTTAAATTACTAAAGGATCAGCCAAGTGTAGCTAGTTTATAACATATTATCGAAAATTACATACTTATTTATTCTCAATCATATCAATTATATTAGCCACATTTTATTAACATATTTCTTACTTGTGATTAGTACTTAATATAGTAAAAATTTATTAAAGATTTTATTCCATTTTTGTCAATTCTTAAGCTATCGTAATTATATTTCTTTTAGCATTTCACAAACCTGATCTTAAGATACCTTAACATTGAAAATCTGTTTATTTGATTCAAATTTTGCTTTCAAAATCTTATTTGTAAATCGCTTTCATAACTCCTCGTTATTAATTATAACATAATTGCTGTCACTTGAAGTTTTTGTTTGAAATTTGGCGGCAGAACGAATAAGCAGATTCAAGAAATAAAAATGTTGCTTGTCGTTATTGTAAAAACTTGATGTTTATTCTCATCAGTTTTTAGTGATTACATTTTTTTAATTAAAACATATAAAATGTAAGATAATAAGCGTCTTATTTTCAAAAATCTATTAACAGTATTATGAATAAAATTTCAATTTGAAAAATATCATTTGTAATACCATCTAAACTCTATTGCATTATACTATACTATTTTCTTCTATTATATCTCAGTATGCATTTATAGCCTATTAACTTACAACTGAATTTAATATTCTGTTTCATATTCTATTACATTTGGTCATATTTTATGATCTGAAAATGATTTAAACAAATATCAAAATAGCAACACATTTACATTTTATTGATTTTTATTGAACATTACTTAAATGTACAAGAATCATTCAATTACTCAATTCCTAGAAGCATTATCAAATTGATAAGACAGTTTGCAATGTTCAAAGAAAGCAGATATCGAAAACACATATAAAACCACTCTCTTTGTGTCCATCTTTCTTTTTATTTATTTGATCAGCAAAAAAACTTTGTTTGTTTGGGAAATGCTTTAGAATAATTCAGAACATTTACTGACACCAACCGCCCTCCAAGTGAATAGAAAACAGATTGAACTAGTACGTACAATAGAAAGGCGCTTAAGACAAGGATACGTCTTTTCAGCGGATATGTTTAACCTTTACACCTAGACAGTTCTATGAAATTAAATCATACTAGAATTTATTATTGATGGGCACGATTTTAGTCACATAAGATTCGCAAATCACACTGTTTTTATGACAGACACATAAAAACTGCCGAATCTCCCAGATTAGGTAGTAAAGGAAAGTGGGAAGAAAGCATTAACCCTTAACTGTCAGAAGCCAATGTATGGTTGTTAACAAGAGAAAGAGCACATTATGTGAGCTACAGATTTAAAACATCGAAATTAATCAAGTACAAATTTACCTACATAGGGTGTGTTTTCACAAACGACATATGATTCCAAAATCCGAAGCCTCGTTGGAATATCGAAAGATGCTTTCTAAAAGCTAAACAATTTAAGAGACAGGAATTTTGGGTTAGAAATAAAAACAATGAACTGCTATTCAATATCAATCTTCCAATATAACAGTGAACGGTGAACAATTTCTACATGGATGAAGTATTTTTACAAAGGAATTTTGATAATACTGTGGATCGGGTGTGTGAACGATGAGGACGTTTTAAGGACAATGGAAACAAAAAAGGACATTTACGCTTAAAATCGAAAAGTGAAAATTGAAGTGTCTTGGACATATACAAGGCTTGGAGAATTTGACACAGACAGGACATATTAAGGACAAAAAGAGCAAAAGGAAATAAGTAACATTCCGAATTTAAATTAATAGCATAACAAGGACTGGGTATGATAGTAAAGAGAGAAACATTACTTACAACGGATATGAAGTTGTAAAAGACGGCACATAAAAACGAAGTTTTGCGTATTATGGAATTAAAATTATTAAAATAATAATTTCGTTTCATTTTCTGATTTGAATTGCAGCAATAAATTGACTGACGATGTAATTAAAAGATTCAACCAATCAGTAAAAAGATTCAACCAATCAATTAAAAGATTCAACCAATCAATTAAAAGATTCAACTAATCAATTAAAAGATTCAACCAATCAATTAAAAGATTCAACCAATCAATTAAAAGATTCAACCAATCAATTAAAAGATTCAACTAATCAATTAAAAGATTCAACCCTCAGTTAACCTTTTGGTGTCAGACACAACTTTTCACCACTAACTACAGATTTGTTTACATTATTGTTGTTTTTGATGTTACTCATGAATGTTTGTAAATCATCTAATCTTATATGAAGTTGTCAAACTATATTTAAAAATGTTCAGCAACATTTTAACAACAAATTAACATTTTGTCATTGTAGTTATATGCGGTTAAATCTGCTTCGAATAAATAAAGCAGGAGAATTTTTAAATTGATTTTCTTTTTCATTTTTGTTTTAATTAAGGTTGGGTGGGTATGAACTGTAAATCGTGACATGCTGAAAAACCGGACATTAAAAATATTGAGGAAGCAGTTAAATGCCTCACCTTAATCTGTCCCTATTCCTGAGTCATTAAATAGGATTGGGACACAGGATGTCATTGTTTTATCCATCACTATCGTTTATATTTATCGTTTGATTTTACATTTTACTCTCTCTCTCTCTCTCTCCCTCTCTCTCTCTCTCTCTCTCACTATATATATATATATATATATATATATATAATTCAACCATGGCAGTGGTTGAATATATTCTTAAGTCCGACATTGAGTGAATCTAAACAGATTTCAAGCCTCACCAATAATTCAGTCCTCAAACAAATTTCAAACAGTTTAAGGAGTTATATAGGACACATCCTTAGCTACATTTTAAGAAAAACTTTTTTGAATTTTGGTTCAGTAGAAAAAAGTTACATCAAAATATGTAAAGTCCAAAAAGGGAGACTAACTACATAAGTACATAAGTGAGTGAGTATCTAACGCTTCTAATAATAAATCTTATTCTTTATAATTCTTTTGTTTAAAATTTTGCAGTTTTCAACATTTAAATTCTGATGATATCTCTTATGATTTCTATCAATCAAACTTTGCTTATCACTTATCATTTTATCAGAATTGATTATCAGAATTAATAATAAATAATCAATTTGTTACTGTTTCTTTAATCAATTGCATATAAATTTGTTTCTTTTTAATATTTTTGTATTCGGTTTTCAGCATTAAATTTATATTAAATTAATATCAATGCCTGGATAAAATCATGGAATACATGGAAAAATGCACGCATGAAAAGTAATATTCTTAAACCTGGAAAAGAACAGGACAAGTTATTGAACCTGGAAAAGTAAAGGACAAGATATTCTAGTGAAGTGACAAATAGGAAATTTCTTACTTAAATATTGCAGCTAAAAATAATTCAAATTTCATTTTTAGCTACAATATTTTAAGTAAGAATTTTTTTATTTTTTACTTCACTACAATATCCTGTCCTTTACTCCAGTTTTAATATTATCTTAAGAATATTACTTTTCATGTGCACATTTTTCCATGTAATATATATATATATATATATATATATATATATATATATATATATATATAAGTTCATTTTGAGCAAGGCAATAAAGCCACTAAGACACGAGGGGTTACTATGGATTAAAAAAAGAAAAACATTATTAAGAAGCAAGAAGAATAAAAGAAGAGGAATCAAAAAGATAAGCGATAACGATTGGCATGGCTTTGAATTTTTTGAAAATCAAAGTCGGCTGGAAAGTAAAAAGTTGAAAGAGATTTCCACAACAAAGAAGTACAAGAAAAGAAACTGTTTAGCACAGATCCTGCGGTTACATCTAACCAATTCAACTGTAAAGTAATGGGACCTTGTTTTCAATCTAGTACTGAGATTAAATTCATAAATCCTCGATACCACACAGGAAAGTTCATCAGAACAATTAACATGAAAGTATTCATTGAAAAGGTACAAAGATGGCAGAGGGAAAGTGCCTGAAGCTGAGATGTCGGGTTAGGACCAATAAATTTGCAGATTAGTCTTTGGATTTTATCAAGAATCTCTTAATATATAGTCGGAAAACCAGACCATATGCTGTACCAATATTGAAAGCATGGATGAATGGTAGCTTTATAAATATGGAAGATAGATTCTGGAGAAAAAATAGACTAGCACGATAGAGTAAACCAACGTTCCTAGCAGCAGGCAGAGCAACTGATTAAATCTGTTGTGGTAAGACTCAGTTACCTTCCTTACTATCATGAATAGATCAATCCATTCATAAGTAGTTCAGAGTAATTGTCTAGGGGGATGGAGATAATATTATTGCAGTGGGTTGTCCATGTGAATATTGAATACTACTATCACTACTGCCTCTGTCGAGTTAAGTGTTGTATCTTGCCAGACGCCACATCACAACAGTTGGCGACGAGGATCATTCATTATTTATTATAACAGTGATGCAGAAAGTCTCGTTTCTTTTTCAATTTGTGAAATCGGTACGTCGAAGAAAAAAATACGCCGTAAACAACGAAACATTCTAACATCTGAAATATACATTAGAAGCAAAACTCCAAGTAAAACAATTAAAAACTGGTGGACTTGAAAACAGTAATGTTGAAAGTAATAAAACAATAGCAAGAACAATGAGAACAACAACAAAAATAGTAGTGTTTTTATGAAGAGTCAGTTAATTAATTGTCATACGTGATACACGCATGGGTGATCATGTCTCTTTCGAGACATTACTTACTAAGCAGAAGATTTTCCCTCAGTAGGTTGCCATTTCTTTTTGTAGTAGGCTGGTTGCCAAACAATACCAAAAAAAAAACAATCTCTCCTGCTATTCAATCCATAGTTGTAGGGAGAAGAGATGGATTAATACCATTCCCAAAGCTATTTGGCGTAAATGAATTAAACGAATTCGATTGGAAAAACACATCTCTTTTTTCTCCCAAAACTTCGTATTAAATGCAATTGGCAAATATAACTATGACGAAGAGATAACATTTGCAGTTATTAGAAAATCTTTTTAAAAGACTGTATCAACTGATCGTGTGAGAAAAAAGAGCGTGTCTTACTTTAGGGCACACAGAATTACATCCTGCCGAAAAAATCAAGTGAATTCTCGCTTGAAGAAACTATTATGTTCTTCCGTAGAACTTTCAGTGAACGAAGTTCATTGTCCAATGCACGTTGGCAATGCCTAAATCTTGTAACAATAAAAAAAATAGAATATGAAGATTTCCCACTTATGCTAGTATCGTGAACAGGGAATGTGAAAAGTTCACGTTGAGCGAACTAACACTCGACATGTTTAAGTGTTTGATCTTCATACAAAGGTTGACGGCAAATAGTAATGCGGAAATCCGTTCCAGAATTTTGACTAAGCAAAACAGGACTCAAACTTGACCTTGCAAGCTGTAGCTGAAGAATGTCAAAGAACAGTAAACTTACGACATGATGTGGTTAGAATTGAGTAAAGATATGTATCTCACATAAATTCGGTTTGTCCGAAGGTATATGGGAAAACAAAACGCTATACAAAACCAAATCCATGTTACGTATATATCATTCATTTTTGAAATAGTGGATGGCTCTTCTAATAACTCTGAAAGTCTAAAAAGGAATTGAAAAATCAATTTCCGGAAGTTTTTTTCTGAAGGGTTAAGAAGTTCCAGTTCAAAGAAATGACATCAACTTTTAAACCAAAGGGGAATTCGTTTTTTTTGTTGTTGTTGTTTTTTTTTTGTTTTTTTTTTTTATTTTGTTTTGTTTTTCGTGGCGGTGTGGGGAGTTCAGCTTTGAATCAGATGGCTTGGGAAATATGAACGTTGTCTCTAAAGTGATTGAACCTCCTCCTCCGACTGTCTATGCGGGAAAAAAAATCGGTGTATGTGCCGATTTTCTCCACGGGGCTTACAATTACCCTCTGCCAAACCCGGAAAAAATGTTTGCAAAGTTAAATGGAGAAAAATACTTTTCAGAGTTGGACTTGTCAAACGCATATTTGCAAATCCAGATTGACAAAGAATTTAAACATTTAAACTCTTAAAATCAATACCCACAAGAGATTATGCAAGTTTAATAAATTACCTTTCGGAATTAAGGTAGCACCTGGAAATTTTAGCAAATAACGGATACAATGTTGAGTGATCTAAACTTCGCGATCGCCTACGTAGATGACGTTTTCAATTAAAATTTTATTTTTATTAAAAATAAAAAGTGAAAATCGTGAGTAGCGTCTTCAGCATGTAAACGAAAAATTATTCAGAAAAATAAATGAATCTAGACTTAAATTGAGTGATGAGAAATGCAAATTTCTCATGACGAATATTAAATATTTGGGCCAAATTATCGACGGAAACAGTAGGAAACCAGGCCCAATGAGATCAAGTGCTATTGTAATATGTCTCCCCACCCCACCCCAAAAAATATCATCTTTACAAGCATCTTTAGGTTTAAAAAATTATTATAATGTTTTATTCCTCCGAACATGCATTTTTTGTGAGCACCATTAAATAAATTACTAAAAAAGACTCAAAGTGGAAATGGACGGCCGAATGTTATAAAGCTTTCGATTAAATTGAAAAGATTCTAACTTTTCCTCTTGCGTTTTGATCCAAAAGTAACTATGGTATCGGTGCTGTAATTTTGCATGAGCACAAAGATGGTTACGTAAACAGGATAGCACATGCAACAAGAACAATTTTGTCGGCTGAGAAGAATTTTAACCAGCTAGAGAAAGAGGTGTTGTGAATAATTTTTGCTGTAAAAAAAATTCACAAATTCATCCACTGTAGAAGGTCCACCCTACAGACTGACCACCATCCATTGTTATCTATTTTCTGGTCCAAAAGGGGTATTCTGACACATACAGAGAATCGACTCCAACGATGGAGGACAATTCTGTTGAATTACAATATACAATGGGATTTTTGCCATCAAAAAAGCTAAATTAAGCAGATAGGCTGTCAACTCATATGTCAACATTTAGAAGATGCTGTAATTACAACGCTAAAAGTTGAGAATGAAATCAAGAACATTCTGTACAATACTGTACGAGATCTACCAGTGACGATGGATGAAATTAAATTAAAAGTTCAGGTAAATGTTTTTATTAGAGAAAAAGAAACAAATAAGACGGAAATTAAAGGATGAAATTAAAGGATGAAACTGACGATGACAATGTTTTCTCAATTTGCGATGAGATCTTATTTTATAGTGAAAGAGTGGTAGTGTCTGCATCTCTTTAGAAAAGTATGTTGAAAGAATTTCATCGAGGTCATACAGGTATCTTTAGAATGAAATCCTCATGCGCAGCTATATCTACTGGCTCAATATGGACAGAGAGTAAAAGGGCGAAGAGTTTGTGCCATGGCAGCAAAATCACCCCAGTCAAATTTCACTCTTGGCCACATCGATTTCGCGGGACCGATAAATGGCGTCTACTACCAAATTGTTGTCGACAGTTCTTCCACATGGCCAGAAATTTTAAGATGTAAAAGTTCAACTACAATTACATAAATTTCTGGTATGAAATATTTGCTAGATACGGTATCCCGCACATTACTGCTTCAGACAACACCACGCAGTTCACTGCTAAAGAGTTTGAAAATTTCTGTAAAACCTTTGCGATACATATCAAAACTCTCCTCTATCATTCAAGATCAAATGGACACGCAGAACGATTCGTCGATACATTCAAAAGGGCATTAAAAGCCCCAACAGAGATGAAACTCTGGCTATGTTATTACATCTATTTTTACGTGTATATCGGGTGAAACCTAATCCTAACACGGCATCAGGTATGCCCGCGAAAAAACTAATGCTCGCATGGAAAATTAGATCGGTGTTTGACAAACTGCTGCCGAATACAAAGATAGATCGAAAACAAGAACAAATCTGATACGCAGAAATACTTCAAACCCAGCGAAAAGGAATTATTTCAGGTATAAAAAAAACTGGAAAGGAATGCTGGGAAGATGTGGTCGTCGAGAGACGCATCAGAAATTATTGTACATGATAAAAGGGTTTACATGGGTGCATAAAATACATCTAAGTCGAATAAGAGATAATCAGCCGAACAGAGCATCCAAGTGTAGAAGCCCGATGGTGATTCTGTGTAACGTTTTCGATGTATCTATGCCCCAGATGCCTCCGGAAACCACACCCTCCAATAAAAGAAAGACACAGTCTATTGAAGTGTTGGATCTTAACTAAAAAAAAAAAGCATAGATGTTGTGGTAAAAGCCAGTTACCTTCCTTGCTATTATGAATGGACTTAACGATTCATGATAAGTTGTCCTGGATAATTGTCTAGGAAAGAGATGATACCATTGCAGTGAATTGTCTAACTGAGTACTGAATTCTACTATCAAGACTGACTCTGTTGAGTTAAGTGTTGTGTCTTACAAGACCCCATATCGCAATACAATATAATTTTTCTACTTCATGTCAGCATAGAACGTTAGCCGATGAAGGTGCAATGAATCATACTCTTGAAGATTAGCATCAGTCAAGCTGATAGAAGGCAGGTGAGATTCTATCAAACGATTAAAAGAGAGCAGTTTTGTTTTAAAGTCGTTAAAACTGACAAACCATTTCTTGCCCCAGTTAACAACATTGTAGGTCATTTTTTAAAATCAGCTGCCAATTCTAATAATAGCACCTTGATGAACACCTGCATTAATGCAAAAGATCTAGAAGAGTAAAACGTTCAGAACAACATTCATTTCGTGATTTGATAAGAAAGACTTAACCAGTTCAAACATTCATCCAGAGATATGATAACCTTCCAATTTGTAAAGACAGATCCGCGAAATCCTGAGATGTCCAAAGCAAAAGCCCGTTCTAAATCATGATAGATTCTTTCAGCCAGCTCCATTCGTTAATACATCAGCACTTGACTTAGAGAATTAAAAGCCATAATATTACTTATCTAAACATCATGTTGTTTATCATATGTGTGATGCTAAAGCAATTCAGATTTGGAGTTTAGTAAGTCAGTCAGTTAACTGCCATACATGATACACGCTTGGATGATCATGTCTCTTTCGATCTATGACTGACTTGGCAGAAGATTCTCTCGCAGTGGGTTTCCATTTCTATCTGCAGTGGATTGATTGCCAACCAGGACTATATAACCCAATCTGTCCTGCTATTAACCCATAGCTGGATGGAAAAGAGATGGATTCATACCTTTCTCAAGAGTATTTGCTCATAAATGAAAGCAACGAATTCAACTAGAACGTGGCTTTACCGATATCCCATTTTGAGCCGATATTTATTACACCACATCTTGTACTTTACCAAAAACAGGTAGATAATAAGGCCGCTAGTTAGAAGGATCAGATGGTTCACATGAGTTAAAGACTGGAACCAACAAGAAGAAAATCAAAAAGAAGCTAAGCACTTATTCCAGAATTTAGAAAGAACAGGGGCCAGTTCAGGAGCAGATTTTAGGACTATTGCAGGTATACCAGCAGGTCCACATGCTTTGTGGGGATTGAGTTTAAAGATGATGGTAGAAACCATTGACAGTATTATATGCATATCAATCAACAGAGACTCAGTTCTAAGTAAAATGTCAGGCAAATATACTCTAGATGTGTCGAGAGTAAAATTTAAATTGAATTTACTAGCAAAACATTCTGCTTCATCAGCAGATGTTAACACCTCAAATTTTGTGAAGAGAGGAGGTATAGAAGACTTACTCATATTTAATATGATAGATCCAACAGTATACACGAGAGCAAAAGTTGTTAGAAGTTACACGGTTCCTCATTCTATCAGCAAGCAAAGATTTAGTCCCAGTTTATGTGCAAATGCAATTAAATGTCTATTGTGATCGGAACTGTCACACTGGTACAGCCGGAAAAATAATTCATGTGGGCTATGACGGTTGAACAGTCTTGTATGAACCATTGAAAAGATGTTTGTTTTGGAGAAGTTACAAAATCATCGATGCCAGTTTTAACCTAAAAAGAAACCCCAGTGGCACAATTCTCAGTAGAAAGGTGAAGAATATCAATCCAAGAGACATTTCAAAATAAATCCCAATCAGTATGCTTGTAAGTCTATTGAATAGAAGGTTCCTGTCTAATTGAAGACTTGATAATATCTTCAGATACAACAGCGTGATCCGAATTGCCAAAAGGACTGGCTTACGATGCTCGACAAGGACCAGGAAAAGAAGTATGTAAAGAAGCATGTGGATCCAATTTATTTGGAAAATACGCTATTTGAGTATCACCCACACACACGCACACGCACACGCACACACACACACACACACACACACACACACATATATATATATATATATATATATAGAGATCTATCTATCGCTCGGTTCACACTCCACCCACGTCTATTGAACAGGTTAAGAGGCTCATCCCTTGTTCCCTGTTTAGGATGTGGTTTCCGGCTTTCTCTTTTCCAATTTTCTCACTTTGTTTTGTTTTTTGTTTTTTTCAATTGGAGTAGATAGATCTATCTATCGCCCGGTTCACACTCTACCCACGTCTATTGAACAGGTGAAGAGGTTCATCCCTTGTTCTTTGTTTAGGATACGGTTTCCGGCTTTCTCTTTTCCAATCTTTTCACTATTACGTAGCCCCCTGCACATCAGTGGCGTTACCGCCTTGCTCGGGGTGATACGATTAAAATATACATATATATATATATATATATATATATATATATATATATATATTGTGTATTTGGGCAACAATCTCTTTTTATGCAGGTTTCACTAAAAATGATAGACAAGGTATTATGGTTAGGTTTTTTATGCAATTTTTCGTGTTATCTTATCATTTCTTTTTAGAACATAAACTATAAACACTGTCCAAATGTTTTGTTTTACAGAGAGCTTAAGGCTATACTTTTAGCCTTTATCGAGGATGGATTTTATTTTACATGTGCCTGAATATGTGTAGTCTTTATTTATGTGTGTAAAGTCATGTGTTTGTTTTATATTCTGAACATAGTAAGCACATTGTTGCAGTGTTTATAGCTGATATTATTAAATGTTAGATTTTTATTTTTTATTAATATGGATTCCATTATAATTAACCCTTTTTCTTTGCATGTGGATGATGCTATGATATTTGTGTTATCAACAAATATGTCACAGATATAGTTTGGTAGGTCTTCGTATGTGCTTAAATGAGATCAAATTCAATTCTAGCCTGAGATGTGCAAAGTTAATCTTTGTATCAACTGCGTAGTGGTGTGTCCAATGTAATTATTTACAAACTTGGATTGGTCAAGAACACATTTCTTCAAAGGATATGTAAATTCGTAAATGATATTGGTTCGCTGTAGTTTAGATCTGACAGGTAAATTGATTTTTGACCATAAGGTTAACACTTTTAAATTTGGTGTAATAAATTATTTCTTTTAAGTCAATGGGAGTTGCATATTTTCGAATGATGTTTCGAAGTAAAGGTTCGTCTTGTTTATAATTGTTATGCATTTGGTTTTTGTAGTAAATATTAATGTTATTATTATTATTCTCAGTCTATTTGTTATTGTTGTTGTTGATTTTGTTGTTGTTGATGTTGTTGTTGTCATTGGTCACGTTAGAAGTCTAATATGGAGGTCAATCAGATGATTAGGGAAGCCATTGTTCACGAGGGTCTGTTTCAAAAGCGGGCGAGAAAATAAATTCTTGTACACTCTCATACCTTGACAGCAACAGGAATCGAATATATTAAGTATTTTATACATTTTATATCAATCATATACGTATTTTAAAAACATTAAATGCTGTCACATGATGAAATTGTTAATGAAACCTGCACACATATATATACATAGAGGTTTCAATGCACTTAGAAACAAATATATTATTTGTATTATAATTATTTTATATGCATTTTAAATATTTTATACACATTTTGAAATAATTTTTATGAAGCCATTTTCCTATAAACAACCAAACTATCTAAACAAATCATTAAGAATATAATTCGCCGGTACATATCACTTAATGATTGTAATAAATATTTCAAATTTATCAATTATTTGAAAAAGTTTAAAACCTCTAATTAATTTCCAGACCTAGTTTATGCCTCTATGTCAAAATAATGTTGCTTATGAATTCTCTAGTTCTTTGGAGATTGCACCTCCGATACCAATAAAAAATAAACAACAGTAAATTCCTACATTCACTACACAAGCACCCCCAGACTTATAGTCTTATTGGTTAACTTTTAACATAATAATTAAGTGCAATTCATGCAGAAATCGACCATCTCATCATAAACAACTAAAATACAACTTTCAAAATATGACAAATATAATTTGATAATATTGAAATATAATACAACTCTCACCTAAATAAATATTAAAGTCTCGAAGTTATTATTATACACATTAAACACGTTTCGTCACCTGACAGTATTTAATATGTTTTTAAAATAAGTATATGATAAATATAAAATACTTAATATATTCGACTCTGGTTTTCACTAAAGATGATTTTTACCATGAAAGCATTTTGCAGCGGTCGAAACAGGTAATAATCGTTTGTTACAAGGTCAGGTGAAAATGGCGGGTAGGGGAGATTTTTTCCTTCTGTGTTATTCTTGCTTTATGTTGTTACCGAGAACAAAGCTTATCTCTTGACAAACGCAAGGTGATTTTCAACCAAAATTCTTGTAGATGTATAAATGCGAATTCATTTTTCATTGCATTTTAAGAACTCTCTTTCTTCACACACACATACGCATACGCATACGCATACACGCACACACACACATACAGACACACACACACACACACACACACACACACACACACACACACACACACACACACACATATATATATATATATATATATATATATATATATAAAGAAAGGCCATCAATTTCTGAATTTTTTTACTTTCTTTATATATATGGCTCTGTTAATAGATAATACTATTTACATCGAACCCTCCACCTTGATTAATTTTAATAGTAATATAATTAATATTAATAGAATCAGGTGTGGGGATTTTACCTATTTACTCATCCTTTTTTAATTTAATATATATATATATATATATATATATACGTACACACATATACATATTTGTTTCTTTGCTCATTTATTATAATCCAAATACATCAGATGACTCGCTCCATTCAAACGTTCTATAAAACATACTGATTTGAACACATTAGAGAACATTTCAACCAAAAAATGAAATCTAATTTTTTTAGAATGTGTTTAAAGTTACAAAAGCTGTGTTTGCCTTATTAAAAACTGCTCTTTGCAGCTTTATACTACCAATATTATTCTGTTGCGGAGCTTGCAAACATTTTTATTATGTAGTTTCCTCTTGTCTCTATATAATAGGCTAATAGTACAACGTGGTGTAATGAAGAGTAAATAAGAATATGAAACCGATATATTGGATAGAAGATTCTTCATTATTTACTTCATTTATATTAAAAACGCTAAAAAGTCATGAATCTTGAATTAACTGGGTTTTTTGGAGAGGGTATCTTAGTATTGTCTATTTACTGAAGTAGTTGAGAAAACAAACCAGTCTTATTATAATTCGCATAAGCTCTGATCGCATAAGCTCTGATCGCATAAGCGCTGATCGCTCAAGTGACCAGAGTTCGTTTCCTGAAAAATAAACGAAACTAAAATAAAAATTGATCAGTCCGCTGCAAGAAACCCAATTACATCAGAAGCATTTTCGAAAAAGTGCTTCAATTTCTAACCCTCGTAAAGCTATATCTTCCTAGCATCAGTTTAAGCTGACAATCTTATTTTCCATATAGCATAAATATAATTACAATTTAATTTAATTTTAGAAAATGAAAAACTTTGTAAGATTTGTAAGGTTTCATCTGGAATAAAAAACGGCGTCAGTTTGAACTGCCATCACAACAATATGAGTTTGTCGCAGCCCACTGCTTCCACTTGCTATGATTTTCAATAAAACGACGACCTTGGCCTCACACGCTAAAATCAGCAGCCAAGGAGATGTTACTGACAACTAAACGCTTATTATCAATGTTACTTTCGACGAAATGTTCTCAGATACTCACTGCCTGCTCGCCGACAGGGTTTGGAAGCAGTGACCAGCTAAGACTAGCTTTTGATCAACTTTGACAAGCAATGACCAGCTAAGACTAGGTTTGTGCACAGTTACCTCGTAGGCGGGGCTGGGTAATCTTTGACCAGTTACCCGAGCTTTAGCGCCAGGGGCCCCACTTCTTGTGTCACATCTCACCTCATTGGGGGAGGATGGGTAAATAATCTTCCGCGGCCCGTCAGGTAAGATCAAAGTGTAGTATCTGTTCTTAGATACTCACATAAGCGGTAACTGGGGACAAAGTAACTGTGTAATCTTTGGGTAACTGGGTAATCTTTGACCAATGGCCTGAGGGTACGCGCTCAGGTTCCCCACGTTAAAAACTGACCTTGTGTCACAACTCGCTCCAGTGGGGGAGTAGGGTAAATATCAAGTATAGTATCTGTTCTCAAATACCGATACTCATTTCCTGCTCACCGGCCGCCTGCAGCACTGGCCATCTGATGGTGGGTGGGCAGGTTTGGAAGCAATGACCAAAACATCTTTTGACCAGCTTTCACAAGCAATGACCAGCTAAGACTAGCTATGGTCGGTAATCTTTGACGAGTTACCCGAGCGTAAAAACGCTAAAGTGAGAAAATGCCTTAAGGCTGTAAAATTTACAGCACAACTTCAAGCAGGAAAATACGGCAGTTAAATTCACCCTGGTTGTCACTCCATCACATGGACACGTGGGCAGTGGCGCGCGTGTGGAGACTACATGAATTTAAATGTATTGACAAAACACGACAAAACCCAGTGCCGGTCATCAACAGTCTTTCTTCTAAATTAGTTAAGAAAAATATATTCTTCCAAAATAGATCTTCTACGAGCCTACTTCCAACTATGCTGTAGGGGCAGCATTACATCAGATGATTTACAACAGACCTGTTCCTATGGGGGTTTTCTCTAAAAAAACGATCTGAAAACCAAAGAAAATGATCCACATTTGACCGAGTGTTTCTGTCAGCTTACTTGGCAGTGTTGTAATTTAAATCTCAAATTGAAGGTAGACATGTCAGCTTGTTCACTTGCATTAGCTTTTCATAAAACATCGAATATATCAGATAAACAACAGAAGAGACATTTGTCGTTAATATCTGAATATGTAACTGACATCTTATATATTCGTGGAGATGAAAATAAGTGTTACAGACTGCCTTTCCAGGTCAGCAAATGTAGTGGTAGACGAATGATATCGTTTCTAAATATGTGAATATCTCGATTGGGAGTTTTCTGTGTGTTATTACAGATAGATGAAGTTAGTTTGAAAGTAAGCTCGTTAGTGAATTATCAAAGTTGATAGGATTCCACAGACTAAGATAGACGGCATATCATTCACAATCCAATGAAGTAACTGAAAGGCAACAGAGAACAATTAAAACTACAGTGTATGGGTAGGTTTTTGAAGGCTATCACAATGCGTTTATTAAAATAAAGTAACGTAAAGAAGGTGTTCAGTATTACCTATTTATTAGTCATTAATATTTTAAGATCAAACTCTCATCTTCAGAATGATAGTAGAGCTTAATTTCACGACCGCTAGTGGACGGTACTTTTAGCGAATGGTCATCTTAAGCTGCTACTGCTGCTGTTAATTGTAGTGTGTGTGTGTGTGTGTGTGTGTGTGCCTGTAAGTCAAACTCATGTTAGCGTCCTTTCTCTCCTACCAATCGTTTCTGCCCCCCCCCCCCCCGAACAAAAACCATACGTGTTCCTACCAGCACCGTATCAGTATGAATTTGATAGAATAACCAAAAACAGTCAAAAGATGACTCTGCAAAAATGTCGAAAATGCAACTTCTTTAATTTTCCGTCTTTAATTTTCGTCTTTAATTTTCCGTCTTTAATTTTCGTCTTTAATTTTCTATCTTTAATTTTCTGTCTTTAATTTTCTGTTTTTTCAATTTTTTGTCTTTAATTTGCCTGAATTTTTTAACAGGGGTAGAATTTTGCTATTGTAAATAATTTTTACGTTTAAATCTCGTTTCAACTTCACAGTGGTATCGCTGTGTGAACGAATTTTTAAGGATAGACATTCTCTCTCTCTCTCTCTCTAGGAAGTGTTCTAACAGAAGATGGAAAGTACGACACGGAGATCCGAAGGCGAATTGGCATGTTAAATGACGCGTTCCAGAAGATGAGCAAAATACTAACACACAGGAAAATCTCAATAGAAACGAAAAAAAGAGTGCTAGACTGCTACGTGATATCAGTTCTTCAATACGGCAGTGAATGCTAGACAATATCATCGAAAATGAGGACAAAACTGGAGGCGGCCGAATTGTGGTTCTACAGAAGGATGCTACGGATATCGTGGACTGAGCATGCAAGCAAACGAGGAGGTGTTGGAAAGAATGGCAACAAAAAGGAAATTGATGCTGAGCATCAGGAAGAGATAACTGAGGTTCCTGGGACATGCAATGAGGAAAGAGAGCCTGGAAAACCTGATACTAACTGGTCAGATAGAAGGAAGGAGAGACAGAGGAAGGCAGCGGATAACATATTTGCAGGGTCTGATCAGGTCTGATCGGGGGTTGCCAGGAGCAACAGGCTCAAACATACTAAGAGCCACAAGGGATAGGGAGACGTGGAGAACCATGATCGCCTACGTACTGAAGGGACAGGGCACATAGAAGAAGAATGGCAAGAAAATAAACCTGATTAGATACCTTGCCAATAGTGCTACTTGGTTTTCGAAACCTACCAAAAGACCCAGGTTAATCACCAGCTGTTACAGTAACAGCGACTTCAACTACTACCCAAGCCAATGGTTGAAAAAGGCTCTATGTAACTTACCAATTCGGCAATCTGCATAAGACTCGAAACAGAATTTCTTTCTAAAAGACGCCAACACACTGTTTCAAAGACTTTCATTCCTCAAGAACTAAATAAATGTACACACGTCTGGTTACGGGTCGACAGAGTGAGACGCCTTTTATGAGTCCCTTACGCTGGACTTTTTAAAAGTCACAGAGAGACATGAAAAGATTTTTTTATTGAGCTCCACTCAGGAAATCACAGAAATATGTCCTTAGACAGACTGAAGCAACACAGTCAAAAATATCTCTGTCGGATCCAAAATCAAAGGGAATAATGACAACTGATAATGACACACCCACAGATGAACTATCAGCTGAGAAAAGCACCTCAGATGAAGACTCCAAAAAATCAAAACTTCAAACTCAAGCTAGAACCATACGCTCAGGAAGACGGCTAACAAGAATGGGTTCATATATTTCTAGTAAAAAATGTGTTTATACAGCTCCACTTGTGGGTGAGGATGTATTGTCGGAGAATTAATATAAAATAATAAATAAAATAATAATCATCAAAAGGAAAGAATTTCATTTTCCCATAATTCAAAAGGAAACTAAACAGAGCTTCGGATTACATGTGAATGTTATGACCCCCACTTCTGGAAAAAACATGATCGTTCTCTTCTCACTTCCAAACCATTGAGTTCAGAGGGATTTGGCAACCGTATGAAGATTCGGCCACTCTCACTCAACTTCAGATTGACATAAGGTCAATCATTCTCTATACCTTCATATCTTTGTTCCCACGTTCGTCAAATAGCATTAGAGATTCATTTTCTGCTCAAGTTTTTGTGTTATTTGTTGCAGTCCACCGACATTCAACTTCTCTTAGCAGTACGATGTCAAATACAACCCTCCACAAGGTTAACGAGATCAGTATATACCTAATGAAGGTCGAAGAGCACTACGGCCGAAATACTGTGATAACAATAGTCCGATTATAAATACCCTAAAAAGTCATATTTTATATAAATTCAACCAATAAATAAACAAATAAATTTCAAACGAAACAAACTTTAAAATACAACGTTTTTCAAATAAATTCAAAGTGACAAATTTGACTTAATCTGGACTTGATATTTAAATTTTTTACATCTACTTTTTCAGTAGATAAGCGACTTGCATGAGAGCAGACAATAAGTAGTTGTCTTTTTGAAATATGGGCGTTGCCAGAAACAAATGATAAAAGTGGGCCTTTTTCTTTCAACAATTCCACCAGTCTGTGACACAAATAATTGACGGAAATGTAACTGCTGAAATCGACGTTCCGGATGGAATTGGCGTCATTGAGAATTTCCTGTCAGACTAAGAAATGGGCGATTACAAGAGACGACACCATCAGCACAACAACAATAACCTACATTTTATGTAATAAAAATATATATAATTTGTACACGTGTCCGCAAAGGAGCTCTGTGTCGCATATTTAACAGTGATCACGAAATAATTTTAACCATAGACTAACCGGTGACTTATATGATATACTAGTTAATGAGAAAAGCATTACGTTTGAGTGAAAAGAAAAGGATTTGCAGCTGAATATAATATATTTAACTTGAGTATTGGTAGAATGAATAATGTTGTTGTTAACTTTATCAGGGATAACCTCTTTTTATTCTAATTAGTTCTACCAATAAAAGAATAATTTTTATATAGTTAAATGATCGTAAGTTTTATTATTGTTTTTACTACTAATTAATTTACAACAGTTCAAAATTTATAAAATTTAGAGACTAGAAATTATGTTAATGTAAGTATTGTTTCTTAAATCTCAGATGTAGAAAATTTGAATGTTGAGCGTAAGAATTGATATATAATACCAACATGAATATATAATTTGAATTTTAAAAAATCACTTTGTAAAAGCGAACAAAATAAATGCTTGCTTGAGATTTTTACAAAATCAGATGTAAGTTTATTTTCTCAATATCATCCGCGAGTTTGCTACTTGATATCCCATTCTACCCACTTACTCTGTATTTGTAACCTCGTTTTTGTTTGTTTGTTTTTGCTTTGTTTCATATTGTTTTTTTTCTTTTTCGACCACTGTTCACATTTCTGGGTGACACACGCCCACATAGCTAGGTATTTTAGAGTACAAGAACGTGTAAACACACAGCTGAGTTAGTAAACCAGTTTGAACATTTTAAATACAATTCGAACTACCCATTCTGTTAAAATCTGTGCTCATTTAAGTTTTTTCGTCACTGGAATATATTAGCATTAACATTAAGATGTCTAACTTCCACCTACAGCTTTATTTTTATTAAATTCATTAAAGGTTTATAAGTATAAATCTTCTTTATGTCATTAATTATTTACAAGGACCTATTTTGTTTTATAAATCTATAGTTAAGGACAGATAAAACCCATAATTAAAAACTGATAATATTTGTCTATATTTCTGAGATGAGGTAGGATTTACATTATTCGGACTATTGTCCTCATCTTTGTTGCTATTTGTACGACGTTTTGTAGGGTCAGTCAGGGTATGCCTTGCGTTGAGATTAGTCAATATACGCTTCCTTGACCGAATGAGTTCGGCAAATGGATAGGAATGGCGAATAAGAATGGTTCTTCTCACCATAAGAACTTTCCATCTCTGAGAAGTGTGCACTCGTGCGAGGATGAGACCCACCGTTTGCCATGAGGTGAGTGCTCATTCTGTCGTGAATGAAGATTAGCTTTCAGGTTACTCTTACAGGCGGCGGATGGCTTCTCCGACGCCCCGTAAGGTCTTAGTGAGGGAGTCCGTTGAAGATAGTCTGATTCACGTGCTCGATTTAATGAAGCGGGAGGTTCTCTCGATATGGCCTGGGAGCTTGCCTGGGTTAAAATGTCTCACTTAAGACGAAGCTTCACTCATCTGGCTGTTGATGCAAAAAGCCTTCTGGGTTGGCAAAAAACTTTCTTCTTCTTTCTTGGGAAATTCTACCAACTGCGTCCGCTGCAGTGAGTCGGTCATCTCTTTTCCACTGCAATGTTGTACGCCCATTGGGCAAGTTTATTGAAGTTTATGGTTCGAATGCTACGCGGAAAATTCTTTGTCCTTGAGGCCAGTTGTGTTTGTAGCAACGTGGTAACGTCGTTGACTAAGGCTGAACGCTATGTTTTTTGTGCTATGCGAGTCATGATGTAGACGACGCAACAGAAAATTTTCTATGAAAATGAAAACTTTGCCTCTTCCCAACTGATCTCGCTCTTTAAGCATCAGTTTAAGTCAAGATCAGGACGAAATGGCGATGACATCCCCCATCAGAATTTGGCAAAATGTGGGTGAATCTTGCGCGTGTCTGTCGAGTGGAAAGAGCCTACTTAGAGTGGCATTTGTGCAGGTTAGGCATCAGGATATTGTGAGGCCTGTATTAAATATTGGCAACCCCGCACAAAATAGGGTGGTTTCAGCTTTTTTTTTTTTTTTTTTTTGCATCTTTTTACGTCAAGTTAACTGAGCTGGGAGATGTATGCTCTTTGGCCCTTTTTATTTTTCTCCCCACTTTCTTTAGTTTAATTCCCCATCCTCTCCTCCTTTTGGTGGCCAGAAATGTCAGTTAACTGATGGGACACATTTCGTTTTTCGAGTGTGTTCTTTCGTAATTGTTGCCGTGTCTCAGTGAGTGTGTATTTGTGTATGGTTGGTCGAATGATTGGTTTTAATTCATCCAACCCCCGCATTAATCTTGTCCAGTAAACTGATATTTCTGTCACGATTAAGGAATGTGGGGGTTGTATTACTAACACCATTTTGTTTATATTCTTGTATATATAGTATTATTCATGTTATAAATATTATTATATTATTCTGTTCCCCACCCCATCTCACAGACCAGTTGTAGATATGTAAATTAGTTAGGACTTCACAGAAACTTTGATCTATTATGGTCGTTATAGTAAGAATGGTCAGTAAGAATGTTGTATTTTGGTGCAAGTAATATTGTATAGTTTGGTTGGGTCAGCGATTGCGGCTAATTTTAAGATAAGACAGATGAAGACCAGCCTTCCCTGGTGCCGCATTTCTTGAATTCTTATAAAAAATAAATATTAGTTTATTAAAGACTCCAGTTAAGCGAATACGTATTGATTCGAAAAATTCTACTACATGTTGTACTCACTTACACATACACAGGCCATATTGAGTATATATATATATATATATATATATATATATATATATATATATATATATATATATATAGTTTAGAACATGTGAAAATTATCATCTAATACAAAGTGTACATTTTGTTTCGACATTAAAAGGACAATGTCCTATCAGGTAGTGTGAAAGTAGATGGAAAATTCTTTACCTTATATTGGCGAATTATGTGTGAGAGGTAAGTTGGGTAGAAAATGGAAAATCAGATTTGTAAGTTATAAGTTAGGATTTGAACAAAAGAAAAAAGAAGGAAGAGGAGGGGAGTGATTAATGGACATGTTGAAATTTTTATAGACAGATTTAACAGTATAAGATAAGGTATAGTCCTTTACACCCTTTATGGCCTGTCCTTTTGGGTTTAACAAAGAGAAAAAAAAGAAAAAATATAGAAAAAATAAAGAAATGTATATGGGGTGTGAGGGAGTAGAAGAGGATGGGCTAAAAAAGGGATAGTAATTGTTATTTGGTAAACATATCTGTATTAGTAAAGTATAAGGCTACAAATATTTTTGTATTTCAATTTAGTTTTTATATTTAATATATTTTTATATTTAACCTTAATTTAAAATTTAGGAAATCTCATTTTTATATAAAACTTTAATTAGATCACAATTTGTAGTATGAAATAAAAGTAAAATTAGAGGTAAGAGTATATACATAAAAAAGGTGGTGGTGGGGAGATCATACAGTTAAAAGTGAATACCGTGGTACTAATGTTAATACTATAAAGGTTTATCGTTTCTAGAGATCCTAACTTTAGCTTTTGTAATTTTAACATGATTGTAAGGTTAGTTATTTAGCGTGTTTACAGTTTACTGTGGTTTAATGCTTCTGGTTTAGTAATATGTTGCTCCTCATGTATTTAATGATTTCCATTTTTTCTTGAAGACAAAAGAAACATGGTTCCATTACCGATTTAGATGTTCTGGTCTGTTTTGGGATTTTCCATTTAACTTTAGGTGTTTTATTTTCGTTTTTTAACTTCGAAGTTATGACAAATAGCCCTAACGAGTGAGAACATCATGAAGGTGTCCTCCTAAAACTTCGAAGTCGGCATGAACCTGCTTCGTTAAAGTGACAAACACTTTTTACTTATCAACGCTCTATCTCGATATCGAGCACTTTACGATAAAAAAGTGTTATATATATATGTGTGTGTGTGTGAGTGTGTGCGTGCATATATATATATATATATATATATATATATATATATATATATATAAAGTAAATTACAAACAATATCATTATATCTGCTTAGTTTTATTAAAATTGCTGTAATGTTTTTCTTTTTGCTTCAAAAGAAAAAAAAATCAGTAATTTTTACCAACACAGTTTTGCGGTTATTTTTTGTTACTACAACTTACACCCACTGAAGATAATCTCGGAAGGAGATTTAATGTATTTGGGAACATTGAGAAATGGAAAATAAAATCAACTGTAAAAGTTACAGCGCATTTCTTACACCTTTCAATGATAATACACGAAAGATTATCTGCGGGTACGAACGGATTTTATAAAAAATAAGCAGACATAATATTTACTGTTTATTTAGTCTGATATGCCTAAAAGAAAATTTGCTGCCTAAATAAACACACACACACACACACACACACACAAACACACACACACACACACACACATATATATATATATGGCTTGCGTTGAATGAATTATTGTGAATTTACGCAAAAAGGAAAATGACACTGACATATCTTTAATAGATATATTTATCAAAATTACACTAAAATATCTTCAAATACTAAGGAGTAAATCTATGAAATAAAATCGCCATTGGCTTCAATCCCGGCCTTCAGGCGACATGTAGATGGCCTCCTTGCTTCTGTTGTTAAACGCTGCCATAATCCTTCAATTCATCTTTGGTGTAACAAGGAGTTCTATGGGTCTCTTGCTCAACAGCAACCCACACATCAAGGGGATTGCAATCTGGGGAATTAGGTGACCAGATGTTAGGGGGTGATGTTATCGCAGAAATTGTCTGACAGCCATGACTGGGTCCTCCTGCTTGTGTGCCATGGCTGTTTAGGTTGGCGGTCGGAGTTGGGTTGGGTGCTTGCCACGTGTTATTGTGTTGATATGTACTGGATTGTGTACCTGGGGAGGAATTTGTTGGAGTGTCCGAGTCGGATGAAGGTACCTATAGGCAAATTAATGTCTAAATATTAGTATATATATATATATATATATATATATATATATATATATATATATATATGCGTACATCTGTTCTTTTGTACTAGTAGACATATTGACATTTGCTTTACTTGCTAATATGTATGTATTTGTATACATTTACTTGTATGTGTGTGGATGTCTTACATGTACGTCTGTATGCTTTTGTATAGGTATATGAGTATATATATGTATGTGTGTATATATGTATGTATGTGTGTGTGTGCGTATATGTATATATGATCATATTTGTATGTATGTATGTTCAGATGTCCATGTATGCATGTCTATCTCTCTATATACATGTATGTTTGCGTATGTGTGTGTATATGTATGTGTGCATGTATATATATATATATATATATATATATATATATATATATATATATACGTATGTATTTGTATGTATGTGTATGTATATTTGTATATATATCATCCACGTATACTGTCTTAATATGTATAGGAAAGAATATTAATAAAAAGTTTTGAATTTAAAAATGTACTTTTTTTTAACAGTATTTGTTTATTTTTATTATATTTTATATTTCAGACTGTCCTCGGTCCTTCATCAGAAACAAGTGATTTTTAAATTTGAATTAGAAACGTATTTCACGATAGCGACCGAATATTTTTTGTTTACATCACGTGGTGTGTTTGTTCACAACATGCAGCACGTCCGTAGAGAAAGTCTGTAGAGAAAAAACCTCTTTATTAAATAAAGGATTAACATTCTGCCCCTCACAGTCACTAAACCCTCTAAACCTCTGCTACGATATGGAAAAATACCTTCGTAGACTGAGACTAAAAGAATATTTCTCAGACAACAGATCCACTTCTAATGACAACAGCGATAAACAATCATACTCCAAATTTCCTCTTACGAAAAATAATACCCTGTGGACTCCACCAAGCGGACGCAACCAACACTTGGATCAATACGCCAACAAAGCCAGACAACACATGGACAACTTCTTAAAAAATAAAGGACACCAAACAAAAATACACAACCTATCTAAAGTAGAACACCAAGCCATCTATACACTTAAGAACACCCGAAACATAATTGTCGTACCAGCCGATAAGGGCGGAGCTATAACCATCTTAGACACTAACAACTATATTAAAGAAGCAGAATCACAACTTCAAAATAACAAGTTCTATGTACCCTTACCTCTAGATCCGACTAGCACTTACAAAACAGAATTATCACTTCTCATTCAGAACCTGAATCATAACATAAAAAATAAAATAAAATCTTTTATTCCTGAGAACCCCAAAACAACAACATTCTATAATATCCCAAAACTACACAAACTCCCCAAAATCATTTCAGAAAAACACCCTAACACCTCTTCATCCAACCCACATCATACTAAACAAGCAAATAATGAAGAAATCTACAAAATTTCAAAAGAACTTAAAATCACACCACCTGGCAGACCCATAATATCAGGCATTGGTACCCTCACAGAACTTACATCTGGATACATAGACCTATCCTAAAACCTTTATTACCTGACATACCTAGTTATATTAGAGACACTACTGACTTTCTCAACAAGTTACAAAGCATTAATTTAGTCCTAGGTGATAATATCATAGTAACGATGGATGTTACGTCTCTGTACACGAACATTCCACATGTTGAAGGAGTAGCAGCTTGCCATGAGTTCCTTAAAAGCAAATTACCTAACAACCAAATCATAGATTTATGCCAATTAATAAATTTCATCTTAACACACAATAATTTTAAATTCAACAACAAACACTATTTACAGATTAGTGGCACAGCAATGGGCACGAAAATGGCACCTAGTTATGCCAATATCTTTATGCATATTTTAGAAAAAAAGATACTAGACAGTTCACAATACAAACCATCACATTATTTTAGATACATTGATGATATTTTCTTAATATGGACTCATGGATTAGAAAAATTAAAAAACTTCTTTACTTTCTGCAACAACTTCCACAATACAATCAAATTTACCATGGAGTACTCATACACATCCGTCCCTTTCTTAGACGTCATGGTAAAATTAAATAAACATACACTTTCCACCAGTCTATACAACAAACCCACAAACCAACATAAATTCCTACACTTTAACAGCTGTCATCCCCTCAAATTAAAAAAATATATCGTATACAGCTCATTTATTAGAATAAAACGCATTTGCTCAGACCATCCAGATTTTCTAAACAACATTAACAACCTAACAAAACAGTTTCTAAAATGTAAATATCCAATAAAAATAATAAAGGAAGCACTACATAAAACCATCCACATAGATCGTAGCACACTTCTCACATACAAAAAACGAAAAGATAACAACCGAATTCCCATGGTTTTTAACCATAATCAATATCCTACACACTTATCAAAAATTTAAAAAATGATTACAGGAACCTCCAATCAAACAAAAACATCAAAGACATTTTCGATAAACCACCCATAAATGCAAAGAAACAAACACCCAACCTATCAACTATCCTCACTTCTAACAAATATTTAAATAATACAAACCTATCAGGGAATTTAAAATGTGGAAAGCCTCGCTGTTTAATTTGTAAACATTTAATAACAGACAAAACATTCTCTGTACCCAACACCAAAATAAAATTACACCCACCAAACCTTACTTGTGACAGCAAAAACATCATATACTTTATCTTCTGCTCAATTTGCCCCAACAGTGGATATATCGGCGAATCCGGTAATAGCTTTAGATTTCGCTTCAATAATCACAAACTAAATATACGACAAAAAAAATGTATACTCCCCAATTGCAGCCCATTTTAATCAACCTGATCATACTTTAGAAAATTGCAAATGTTTACTAATAGACTCCAATTTTAGTTCTACATACACACGCAGAAAGAAAGAAAAATACTGGATTTTAAAATTAAATACACACAAGCTAGGTTTAAATAGGGACTTAGGTGTGTTGAATCTTTACAAATATTTCAATAGGTAAAATTTTTTTTCAGATATTCCAAGAAATTTTTATCTAAAACAAACAGACTTTCTCTACGGACGTGCTGCATGTTGTGAACAAACACACCACGTGATGTAAACAAAAAATATTCGGTCGCTATCGTGAAATACGTTTCTAATTGAAATTTAAAAATCACTTGTTTCTGATGAAGGACCGAGGACGGTCTGAAATATAAAATATAATAAAAATAAACAAATACTGTTAAAAAAAAGTACATTTTTAAATTCAAAACTTTTTATTAATATTCTTTCCTATATATATATATATATATATATATATATATATATGTTATGTATGTGCATAGATAGATAGATAGATAGATAGATAGATAGATAGATAGATGTAAGTTTGTTGTCCTGGGTTTCACGCTTTTGCGATCTTCAGACAAACTGTTTTAATTTTTTATTTAAAATACTGGATATATGTAGAAATGCGTATATTGATGAAGTTTTTGGGAATTCGCCCTGACTGTATCCAATATGTAGCAATTCAGTCTGTGTACAAATAAAGCTTTAAAATTTAACAGACAAATTGACAAGCCGATAAAAGCAAAATTTTGTAATTTATGCATGTATATATGCGTGGGTATATTAATCTGTATATGTGTCTGTTTACCAGTGTTTGTGAATATACTCGTCTAATCTTCCATGTGTGGATGTTTGTAGGTTTATGTGTGCGTTCTTTCTCTTTCTGAATAACTTTCTAAATCTAATCAATCGTTAAACTTAGAAAAAAAAATTAAATTTCGCAATAATAATAAAGTAGATCTAATAGTTAATTAATAATGCTGGTTTTAATCAATCCTATATAACACAGTTTTCGATTTATCGCAATAACCATATCTCCTCTGGAATGTATCGTAATGTCAATAAAAATGTAAACATGTTACAGAAATTAACGAAGATTAACGAAACTTGGTTATAAGCAACCGACAATTTGAAATTATTTGTTTGAACATTATTTTTTTATCGATACTCGTATTTAAGTAGATATTCTGTTTTGTTTTTTTTAATTTAAACTGTGTTATATATTTATATCTACTGGCCTGATTATTTACGATAAATTTTTATTACGAAAATGTGTGTCATTCGACTCCTACCCACATAGGGGAAGCTACCATGTGATCTGGCAAGTCTTAGACCTCTCTACCACGAATGAAAAACCTCGTTTAGACTTATGGTCATTCGTGGTCGAGAGGTCTAATACGTGACAGATCACATGGTAGCTTCTCTTATGTGGATAGGGGTCACAGGTTCGAACCCTGCCGAATGACACACATTTTCGTAATAAAAATTTATCGTAAATAATCAGGCCAGTAGATATAAATATATAACACAGTTTAAATTAAAAAAAAAAACAGAATATCTACTTAAATATATAATACTGTTTAAATAAAAAAAAAACAGAATATCTACTTAAATACGAGTATCGATAAAAAATAATATTCAAACAAATCATTTCATATATATATATATATTCTCCATTATTATAACTATATATGATCTACTTCTGTATTGAGCACTTTTTATATACTAAACTTTGGAATATATATATATATATATATATATATATACTACAGTCATCCGCAGACAGATCTGTTTCGCTGTATTACAGCTCATCAGTACGGCTTAGACTCCGGTCGCTTCCTAACCCAGGATTGAAACCCGAAACCCGACGGAATTGGCGTCAGTCGGCGATTCTACCCCTAGGCCACGAGCGTCAAGTAGAAGAAAGCAGGCTTTTTTGAGCGTATAAACACGCCCAATAGCTAGAGTGCTCCAATTCATTATCGAAGTAGCTACTGTTTACAAAGTCTACCACTCTCCCAGAGTGCTCAATATATATATATATATATATATATATATATATATATATATAAGTGGTTTAAACTAGTGTATATATATATATATATATATTCCACAGTTTAATATAAAAGGTGCTCAATACATAAGTAGAGCATTTATAGATATATAGTTATTTTTATTATTGTTATAATGATATAAAATCATATGAAACTACAACTCAAAAGCTTTCAAGTTTTGGTGTTCGATGCACCATCATCAGGTATTGAAATGTGACTCATTTATCGGGTCATTCATACATATATATATATATATATATATATATATATATATATATATATATATATAGACTAATAAGGAAATTTAAAATAACAAAATTAAACTTAAAAATCAAAAAAGCTACCATATTAGATGATTGTAATGGGGTGAGAGGTTATTTTGCTTTAAGAATTATGTGTGTAGACCAATGAATATTGGGGCAAAGTGGAAATGTCGTTTGTTTTTATAAGAATGAAACAAAACTGTAGCTAAGGTATTATTTTTAGAAGCGACGAGAATTAAAAATAAAAAATAAGAACGATAAAAAAATAAAATATTAGTCTTAAAGAGTTTTGTTAATATATATTAAAAAAACATTTAAATAAATAGATGTAAGGACATAAAGATAATTTTTAAAAGCAGAATTCCTATATTTTAGTGATGACTAGTAGTGAAAGTAAGCGCACACAGCAATGTAACAGTTAATAAAGTTTAGATTCAATTTATATATAATTAACTAAAAGGGGTTGAGTTATAGATTATAGTAAATAGTAAACAGATTGGGAGAACGTATATATATTTAACAGTGTGAATTTTTTTTATCATGGCAGTAAATGGCAATTTCATTATGTTGGTTCAATAAGTTATTTTTGGAAACTGAATTATATAGATTTTTCTTGTAAGCAGAGAAGACATATTTCATGTAATAATTTACATGCTTTTGTTAATATCTTCCATTTTACTGTAGGAGTTTTATTTGCATCTTTCAATTGCCAATAGTATTTGGAGAGAGAAATTGAGTTACTATAGATTTTATTAATAAAGAATAGTTTATACTTATAAAATACAGTCTTAAAAGTGTACTCAGTATTCCCAATATAATATTTGATAAGATTTAGATTTTCTGTAGTAGAGATGGTAGCTTCGTATGCTATGGAAGTTATTAGGCATCTATTTTGCAGAAGACATTCGTTTGGGTTACGACAATTGCAAGTATTAGTATTATTTTCGATATTCAAAATAGGGTGGTTATGCTTGCTAATTTAGTTATATTGTTTTAGGATTTTATTGTTGTGTTTTTTATTATCATTTCAAAATTATCAGTGCGGCTATAACTAAGTTTTAATGTATTTTTATTAAAAATTTTCCTCAGGGTGTTGTTAGTTGTGTAGTATTTCTGAATTAAGTTAAAGCATTTATTGCCTAATGTAATATTGACCATTTGGTTAAATGGTGGGTGTGTTCCAAATTATTTTTCTATTTCTATTATGTTTGGCAGTATTGTTATTTTGCTTATAATATTTAATGTCATTGCATTTATAACCGCTATTTTTAGGCCACTATTGTAGTATTGACTGTGTTTATAAAAATGTCTTCAGTTGAGGAATTGTTGTTTATTCTGTGTTTAACAGAATATGGTATGTGTTTAATAATAGACGGTGGGTGATTTGATTGACGATATATGTATATAGGGTTAGCGTTATATTTTACGTAAAGTGAGTATGACTTATTAACTAAATCTAGAGTAACATTTAGGTAGTTAACTTTTTAGGTTAGTTTGTACTGTTACATCAAAACTAAAATTTTTCATTGGACCATGTATTAATTTACGAGTTCTATCTACTTTATAGTTTTTAGAATCATGGACAACCGTGAAACCATCATCTCTGTATAAACCAATGTGGGCTATACCAACATCGCGACATGCAGTTAGATTGTACAAAACGAGTACACCTACAAGATTCGATATTTCAGCAGAATCTAATGATTCCAGGGCAATGTCAAATAGGTTTCTGGAATTAGACTTTGTCCACTGTTCATTGTTGTGGATGGGAACTGGTTGTTTGGAGTTTAATATGATATTTATTTCTTCATTTGTGAGGTCAGAATATTCCATAGCAAAATCCAGAGTTAAGGTGAACATATCCTTTGAAAGTGTTGGGTAATAATCCACTCTGTCAAACACACACACACATACACACATACATATATGTGTGTGTGTGTTTATGCGTGTGTGTATGTGTATGTATACAAATATATATATATATATATATGTGTGTGTGTGTGTGTGTGTGTATGTGTTTATATATATGTGTATATATATATATATATACATATATATGTGTGTGTGTGTGTGTGTCTATATATATATATATCGCTAATACACACATATATAATAATAATAATAGTTACTGTATTAGGCACACGTGTTTTAGCAGTTATCGCTGTTTGATCTGATTAATATTCGAGACTTAATTAAGTACATGGACAAAGGAAGAAAATTTTAATGAAACAGAATGTATATTATTTTGCTGCGCATATTTTGTATGCGCGTTTATGTGTCTACGAGTATATTCGTTCTCGTATGTGTGTTTATTTGAAATAGTTTCCTTTGAGAAGACATTTTACATACTTATAAAATAAGTGGCAATAAATAGAAATAGGAAACTGAGTAATTTTGTAAGTTGATCCACCATCAAATTCATATGCTAACTGAGCAGCTATTGTTACAATTTCGTATCATTTTCAGAGTTTCTGAAATTGATCTCTAAATTTTACTACCATTCTTTTATCAAAACGCGGCCCATCAACGATCTTAAATTATTTTTTGCTTTCACCCTTCAACGTTCAGCAGAAGAAAAAAACAGTCTCTTGTAAACTGGTATCATAACTGATTAGCATTTGTGTGTATGACAGATAAAAGAGCCACTTTTTCAGCGTTGTCTGCCGGTTGAGGTAAAAATGAGTTACAGATAACAATTAGAATGTAACACCGACAAGAACAATTTATATGAGTCGACTATGACATTCTGATTACTGACTATGGTTTCAACTTCCAGGCAACCTCCAATCTCAATTTCGTTATTCCCTCCCACACTCCTCTTGTCAAGTTGGCCGGAAGTTGCTGCTTCGAATGACCAAAATCAAACCTCTACGCATAGGCTCCCAATGACTCTTCCCGCAGCGTTTTAAAAAATTCGGAAAATAAAATTGATATCATTATTTGACCACTGACAGCGTTTCTCTAGCATTTTTAAGGGTTTTATTTTTTAGCCAACACCTGCTAGCTAGAAACTATAAATACAAAGTGTAAAAAAGGAAGGAGTTCAAAAGAGGATTCCGTTTTGTGTAAACTCAGACATTGATCACGTATCAATTGAATCGACATTTCTCTCTTTGCTGGTGTAGATTCTCCGACAAAATTAAATAACTACTTTTCCCTTCTTCTCAATGGTTTTGTTAAAAGCACGTCAATGCATAAATAAACATTTTTCTTCTTCTCAAGTGTTTTATTGAACACATGTATGTAAGTGAACTTTCTCCTCCTTCTCAAGAGTTTTATTAAATACGCTTCAATGTGTGCAAGTGAACTTTTTCCTTTTTTTCAAAGTATATTTTGTAAATACGGCTACCAAAATTAGATCTTACACCAGCAACTTATCACGGATTCCAAAACTGATTAAAACAAAGTAGCATCACTGAATGTTCCACTCAGAATTAAAGGCCAAGGTTAAAAAAATTTCATATCAGAATCCCGTTCGCTTTCCTTTTCCAATTAAAAAATGCGTTGAAGATATACGTTGGAGAATTAGTCAAGTGTCTTAACTCATCTGAAAAGAATCATAAATTGTTTCATGAGGATATATTGGTTATCGACGCGGTAAGTTGATTCGTTGAGCCGTGTTCATGTTCCAGTCAAGTTCATTTCGCAATACTACCGTTGAGAAAGGCATGAATTCGCATAAACTGCTCCTGAACAGAGTAGAATTTGTTGTCACCTCGGAAATAATTCTACTGTTTTTTCAAAGTGGTCATGGCAATTCCAAGATAATAAAGAAATTTGTGTATAGTCATGGTAGCCTACATCTTCAAGGGAAATGTCATTTTAAAAATATTTCTTTTAAAATGATTAAGCTCCGAATCTTAGAGCAGATGTATAAATTTTAATCACGCTGCGAGCAATATATTCTTTGTAAATCAACAAAAAATCCGAACAAGATAATTAGCATATACATAAATAAAGTTATTAATCCGCACACCTAGTCGAACTGAATATGACACAAGGCAAGTTTAAAGAGCGGAGACTATGTAGAACCAGGGTACAGAAATAGTTCAGGCACCTCAGCATTTTTCCTTTGGTGAACGCCCCTAGGTGAAATTCTCCCCTAAGACTGGATTAAAGAACTAATAATTCGTTAAAACGTGTAGAAACAAAGACGAGATCGGTCAATTTACAGCGGTGAAGCTCAGAATTTATACCATAATAATATGGAAGTTATGACCCAAACAGTGGCTATTCATCCTCATGTTTTACAGTAAAGTTCGAAATAAAAGACATTTTCTGTGATATAAATTAAAACTAGAGAAAAAACATATTGAATTAAGCAAATGAAAAACAAAGTAAAGAGATTATGTATAACGCGTTTCGTCTTCTAGGAGTTAATCGGACTAAAGTAATGTTTCTGTTGATAGACTTATATTCATCTGAAGAGGAGTGAGAGTTATACAAACGCAAGCGTTGATCATAAAAAATTAAGTTAATTTGTCTTTTGTAGAAAATAAGGGTAAAAGAGCATTGACGTGACTCGACGAGAGAAATCAGGACAACACCAAACTTGAATGGAAAAAGGAAAGGTTTTATAACAGAAAGAGGAGGAAAGAAAGAGAAGATACAAAATAGGGTTTAAGAAAATGGTTTTAAAAACAATGGTTTTAGCAAAAACAACTGGAATCAGTGTAGTTCATTCTGTTAACAGTTGTTCTTTTCTGTTGCGACGTCAAAATACATTCATCTTCAAGTTGAAGCGTGTTATACATAATCTCTTTACTTTAGCTTCATTTTCAGACACCATGTGGCTGCTGGCTGAGTTCCACGGAGATAGAATTAGTCCGTGTTGACTCGGCGAAGTCGCAAGAAAAAAAAAAGGAGAAGCTTGGCTGCTGTCAGCCCAAGCCAAGGACCGGTAATCACAACCCTTACAAAGGGAGACAATTCCTTCATCTATAAGATATTTCCAATACTATGCACCAATAGGGAACGCTAAAATTTTTATTTTTAAAATCATTTTTTTTTTTATACATATCTGGTATGTAGTCTAGGTGATTTCATTCAGTTCCTTGTTTTTATCACTTGTTTTTATCATTTTTATCACTGAAGTAACCCACATTGAGATGGTAGAAGATTTGCCAAAAGATGTAAGAACTTGAACGCAAATTTACTTTAGATGTCCTAATATTCAAAATACTTTTTATACTCTTTACATCAGTATATCACTGCAATGAGTCTGACTATAATTTCGATTTAAATGCTATTTTAATTAAAAGAGAAAGAAAAATACTAAGGCGAGAATGTATATGAAAATGTCTTTCCATTCGAATTGTAAATGAATATAGAGATCAGTACTGATATTTATTTTTTTTAAATTTCAGATATAAATTTGTCATGAGATAAAACATTATAGAAGAAATAAGATATTATAAATTATTAAGTGATGGGTACACAAGATTGGAAATTGAAAGAGTTGAACAGTAATCACAAAACCCCCAATAAAAACATCAGAACATTGATATGATAAATAAAAAATAGCCTTAAGAATGTCACTAAAAAGATTTCAGAAAAATTTTCAAACATTATATATATGTTAAATGTGATATATTATTATTATTATTATTATTATTATTATTATTATTATTATGTCATTTTTCATCATATTTTGATTTCTGCTATGGTCGCACTACCAACCAAGTCTGCGGGAAGACCTAAACCAGGTCGTGGCGTGTTGTTATGGCTCCATTTCATGTTTTTTCTATCTTCCCCATCATCTCTAGCGTTACATAGACAAAGTTCTCTTTAGTGTGTGGGCTGTACTTAATAAGACAATTTTTTGTATATCTCTTAAGCTGGGGTTTCCAGGGATTCTTTCAATGTGTTGTTTTGTTCCATTTTTTATCATTCCAAGTGCACCTACTGTCACTGGCACAACTCTTGTTTTCAATTTCCACATTTTTTCTATTTCAATTTCCAGGTCTTTATATTTTGACAGTTTTTCAAATTCCTGGTTGCTATGTTATAATCCGCTGGACAAGCCATATCAATTAATAGACAAGTTTTCTCTTTCTGGTTTTTAACAATAATGTCCAGCCTATTTGCTTCAATTTCTCTGTCTGTGTAGATGGTGTAATCCCATAGAATGGTGACATCTTTTATTTCTGTAACCGGTGTTTGTTTACAAATTTTCCATAGTGTTTGCACATTGTCCAATGTAAATATTGCCCCACTCTATCGTGGCGATTTTTATATTCATTTGGCGGCAAGTACAGAACAGCCTGAGATTAGATGGTCTATTGTTTCTTGGTATTTATCACAGAACCTGCAATTTGGATCCACATTATTATGTATAATATTTGCCTGAAAGTTCCTAGTGAAAAGACTTTGGTCTTGCACTGCAAGAATAAAGCCTTCAGTCTCAGATTTTGATCCAGATGCACGCAACCATCGATGAGTATTAACTTTATCAACATTGGATTTGTTGGCACGTTCTGGATATTGGCCATGCAGAGGTTTGTCTTGCCAGTGTTGTTTCATCTGTTCAAGAGCTTTATCTTTGGCTTTCATTTTCATATTTTTGCCGCAATAGTTGGTTCTTGGCTTCTTTTTTGCTTTTCTACAGAATCTACTAACTGTAAATCTTGTTTGTATTTACTGCCTTCTTTTATTACTGAATATTTTTTCTTTCTGTTTTCATGTTGTTTGACTGATTGTTGTTTCTGTGTATGTTAGTAAGCCAATAGTTGTTGTCTTGTATGACAATTCTAGCTGAATAAGACCTCTTCCACCTTCTTTACGGGGTATGTATATACGGTCTACATCAGCCTTTGGATGATGCATCTTATGCTTAGAAAGAAGATTTCTTGTTTTAGAATCCATTCGCCTGATGTCGTTTAGAGTTGTTATTATTATTATTATTATTATTATTATTATTATTATTATTATTATTATTATTATTATTTTAAACTAAGCTTGAAAGTCACTGAAGCTATTCGAAGAATTCGGAAAGTAGAAAAGACTTATATATTCTAGCTTAAAAAAAGAATATGTAAGTCTTTAAACGACCCATGCCCCTTGTGTCTATATTAAAAACTATATATTATTAAGTTTCTTAAGAATGAAAATCTTTTAAATAAACGTAACGAAATAAATATATGTAAACATTGTAAAGTGCTTACCTTAGAATATGGTTAAAAATTCTTCAAAAAAGAATATCCATTAACTTACATATATCCGATAATTTGTTTTGTATTATAATATAATAATAGATATTAGCATTTTTACAAATTAAGAGTTTATGAAAAATTTTAAAAACATTCACTCTGAATCGAAATAAAAATAGTATAATTATACCCAAAGGTCCCTTTTAGTCAGATCAAAAATATAAAATGGTTTCTTTTTTTTTTTTTTTTTTTTTGCTTTAAAAATTGTTGGGATACAGAGAAATCTAGGACAATAATCTTGTAACAATAATGGATACATCACACCGGAAGAGCGCAGTGGCTCAATTGACTGACAGTTTCCCGTTAAGATTGAAAGAAGAAAACCTGTATTTCCCAAACATATAACCTATATTTTCAAATTTAAATGTTGAATTTCATTCTGATTAATTAAATTAAACACACTCATAAGTTTTTTCTGTCTTCCCCATCCATATCAACCTCTTAAATAACAAGCGTATTATTTTATACATTCAAATGTAAATCATTTTCACAACAATAAGTCAGCATTGCCTGATGACGAGGTAAAATCTCGAAAAAACATAGAAATTTCCGTGTCGCAATGTAAATTAAACACGATCAGAACTCTTGTCTTGGAGTTCTTTATTTAAGGCGTCTTGTCTAGTTCACTTGTTTTTACTCCATAATATCCCTCCTTGTCAGATCTTTTATTTTCTTTTATTTCTTAGTATTCACTCTCACCTCTTTCTGGCGAGTTCACCACATACAGAATTTTTTTATTTCTTTCGTTTTGGGTCTGCCACTAATTTCTCCTTTTTTCTGGTAATCATACTTTTACGTTCAATTATTTTGGTATTGGTACGTCAAAAATATCATACAATACTTGAAAACTTATCTTACTTTTTGTGGGCCTTTCTTCAGTAAATCTTTTCTTTAACCGATTCCAATACCTTTTGTGTTCCCATTTTTTCTTTTCGCCATATAAATCTTTTTCCAATTCATAACACTTTTTCATCAATTTTAATATTTTTTAATCTTTTTTGTTATCCATTCTTATTCTCAATGTTTTTTGACCAGGTAACAACTTTTCGAAAACAATTCTGTCCCAGAAACTTTAGCTGCTTTCTTTTTCTTGATATTAAGTATGTTTTTTGACCAAGTAACAACTTTTCGAAAACCAATTAAAATTTTCTTGCAAACATCAATTCCGTTGGTGACATGCTTGTCTGTGTATTCAGCTTTTTCCAGAATACTCAAGAATTTTCGCAGTGCTTCTTTGCTCACCTTTTCATTACTTGCTTTTTTCAAAGCTCTCTTAAAAGGATCAACATGTCCGTTTGATCTTCGGTGATACGACGGGGTAGTAATATGTTCAATCATTTTACAAAATTCTTTACATTCTTTACGAGACTATATCTATTGCCATATCTTACAAACAGTTCATGTAAAACATTCACTATAACTGTGGAAGTTATTTTTTGCACTTTCAAGCCATTTAGTAAAGGCGCCTTACTACCATCATATAATGCAATCCATTTATTGGAACTGCGAAATCTATGTGCATATTTCACTACGGATTTTCACTACCTTTGTCCAAGGTTGTGACTTCATGATAGGTGATTTTGTTGCCAGAATATAACCTCTGCAGGCTTTTACTAATTTTTTAATTTCTTGATCCATTTTGGTCCAATATACATTACTTCTCATAAGAAATTTCATACTTGAAATTCTCGAATGTTCACTATGAAATTCATTTAATAACCGATTTTATAATAGATATTACTACTATTTGTGCAAACGTCAGTTCTCTGTCATATATCGAGTAAAAGTTCAAGCCTGAATTTCTTCCTAAAATCGTCTTTCTTACTTTCTTTTAGACTTTTTTTTAAATAAACATGTCTTGTTTAGCTTTAATTTTTATTTCTTCCAGAGTAATTGGTTATATTGCATAATATAATTTTTATTTCTATTTCAGTTTTTAATGCTGCAATAACAGTTGCTACCTCCATTAAATCGCTAAGAAAACAGCATAGTATGAATAAAAAGGTCCAAAACTTAATAAAAACAAACTTTTTCTATTAAAATGTTTATAATATTATTAAGAGGAAAGATCAAAGTAATTTGTATTTATTTTTTAATTTTTTAATTCCTTCTAACATGTTCGAAATTTTGGCAGAAAATGTTGTTTTGATTTGAGTTACCGGGTCACCAAAACGTTACTACTGTTTACAATGGAAAACGTAATGATTACATCACCGACTTTTTCCGGCGACAAACACGTTAATTTGGAAATTATCGCAAAAATCAAATTGTCGGATTTTAATGAAACTTTCAGTACTCATTCACAAATGAATGAAATTATTTTTGGAATCGTTATATTTTTAAAATCTTGGTAAAAATATTTTTCTTACCCATGTTACTCCCACTCCACGTAAATCCATGAAATTTTAATAAATTTTAATTGGCTGCAAACTATAATTCTCATTGGGGAATATAAAATATCTATTTTTTTATTTTAAATTTTGGAAAAGTATCCGAAAATCTGCTCTGAAGAGTATAATAAAAAATGCAATAAAACTCTGATACTATTTAATTTGATAAGGGTTTAATTGCGTGAATAAATAACAAAAATTAAGGGCATTATAGTCAGAAAAAAATTTTTTTTCGATAACTAATGAAATTTTAAAAGAACTGTTTTCATTTTTTTTTTTTGTTATAATAATTTAGAAAGTTCTAAAAATATTTTTAAAATCTTTCAAGAACTGTTGCGGTTAGATTTCTTTAGTTAAAAATTAATGATTATATTGCCTATCGAAAATTAAAAAAGTTTAATAAAAATCGTTTTGCACCCATATTTTTAAAATAATTTAAACTTTTTTTGTGCATTTGATTTTTTTTGTATGGTAATTTCTACGTGCAAATTAAAAGTTCAGAGTTTCTTTACTTATCAGAAAAAAAATTAGTACAATTTTGTCCCTTATGAACGCCATACACTTTATCTCTAATCATGAAGCTGTTAACAAAATCTTGATTTACGACGCGTCCAGGTCAAAAAGTTCAAATTTAAGATTAAGAAATAGTTTTATTCTAAATTTCACGCTATGAATAAGTAATACTTGTGTAAATCAGATTAATTTAACATAAAATTTGCTAATTTTTCAAAATTAATGTGTCACAGATGTATATTTTATTTGTGCAAGATTTTTAAAACCGAAAATTAACTTTAGTTTTTAAATGTGTCGATTGCTCAAAAATGGCGGCACATTCAAAAAGTGAAAAAAAAGAAACTCAAACTTTTATATTCCAATCAATATAATTTCTGTTTAAAATAAACTAGAGTATTTTGCTTACTGGAAATTTAATCATTTAGCTTTCAAAAAACTTTCCATTTTTAAAAATTCACTTTAAAAGTCACTGTGCACTTTTTCCGCGATTTACTGGCGGTACCTAAATAACAGTATCCTCAAATGGTTCAGTATTTTTGGTATCAATCTTGATAACCCATCCGAATCTCCTAATTTTTTTATCCTTAGTATTACATCCTAAAATCGTAATTTAATAAGATGGTACATAAGCATTATAATTTGTTCGCTGTATGTGTAGGAATTCCTTTTTTTGGACCAGACATTGATAATAGAGGTCGGTGGTCTTTCTGTAAACAAAAACTTCTTCCGTGAATAAATTTGTAAATTTTTTTAACTGCAAATATTATTGCTAACAACTCTTTTTCGATTTGGCTGTAGTTTTTTTTATTTTTCTGTCGGTTTTCATGTTACCGTCAACATCGTTATGTAAAATTACGGCTTCTATACCATAATCGCCATAGTCACTAGCATCTGAATCCAATACGACTTCTGCTTTTGAATCGTAGTGCGGCCAGAGAAATATCATACACGCCTGCTGTAGTTCTACTGCATCAGTTCTTAGCGATACGTGTCGAAAATTCAAACGCCATATTTGCTCTTATCTGCTGCTGTCATTACAATGTATCGATCTTGTGATTCTTTGTATTACTTGGCCGTCCAAAATTCGGTCCGCGCATGTAAGAATATCCATACGTTCAACTCTTTCATTCGATCACACTGTGCCACCAACGCTTTACTTCCAAGACGCGCTGCAATTCTCCGAGATGATCTTTCAGCCTCTCAAAGTGATACAATCTGATCCTTTTAAAATGGCTCTAATTAAACAAAGGACCACATGTATGTCTGCATGCCATGAAACTTGAATTCTTTCATTAGACAAAACATTAACATCGTTTAAAGTTAAGACTCAGTGGTTTACTAGAGTGAATGTTAATAATTTACAAGATAACCGAGTAAGTTTTATCAGAATATCTATACCTGCGAACATGCATGTACTGTACCTGGGCAAAATCGATATCATCCTTCAGGATACTGCAATTTTATTAACCATCAGTGTACAAGTAGCATTGGTTAATTTCGAGTTAATTTCGTGGATTATTAGTTGTGAATTTTGTTCACGCAGAGTAAGGTAACCTTAATAAAATTAAATAATTGCCTAAATTGATTTGTCAAAGAATCCATAGTCCCACCACAACAAGAATTTCTTTTACACGTCAAATGCATTTAAATTACGTTTCTCCATAGATCACATAGATCAAACATTATACAATTAAAATTTCAGGTAAAAATTAAGTTTTAATGCTACTAAACTATTGATCCATTATTGCATACATTTATGTTTTTTAATGCAATTTTCTTTCAAGACAAATATTATTCCGGCCCTTCGCCGATTCCTTTCTTTTATTATCTGTGAATTTCTATAACTTCTTGGGTATTATAGTAGAGTGCTTTCCCGTTGTATTCCCGACGGTCTTGAATTCAAAGTTGTCTTTCTCCTAGACTGGCTGCCAACCACGACCAAAGAGTTCTGTCTTCCCAAACCTATAGTGGTGAAGAGATGGATTCGGAAGTTTTCTGTGAGTATTTGTGAAAAAGAAAATGTAACGATCTCTACCGGAATTTTAACTTGGTTCGCTGGTTTTTCGTTTCGAGCCTTTAATCATTACACCATTTGCACGTCATTTTATTCAAACGAAATTCAACACATCATAAAATCTATACAGATATTTTAAGATGAAGATTCTTTTCAGATTGAAAGCGATTATGTTCATCGATTTCGTTTCTTTATTATCTGTGAATTTCAGATCCCGATATCTCTGAAAAGTCATAGGGGGCATCACATTTACTGCAACTATAGTAGAGGTGGCGTTTCTTTGGGCACAACAGGCTGGTTTGAATTCAGAGTTTTCTTATCTTGTACCGGTTGCAACCCAAGTCGAAAGAATTAAATCTGTCCTGCTCATAGGTTGGAGGAGGAGAGATGAGTTCATAAGTTTCCCACGTGACTGAATGTAATGAATTCAACTGGAATCCGAATTTGGCTCTCCAATTCCTCAATATGAGCTTCTATCCATTCCTCCATTATGCCTTCACACTTGTGAATTGCTAGGAAAATAGTGCATTCAATCAAAACAAATATTAAGAAACAAAAATTATTAATTTTATGTGTGGTTCTATGAGTAAAATGAAGACATTAAATCGTATCTGTATCCGGGTTCAATCGAGAATCGTCACTCAGTCTACCAATATCAATTCCATGATTGAATGAGAAAATCAGTTAAATTTGTTTCGATTGAAGTTGGGTTTAAAATACTCAATATTGAATCAGGAAGGCAAAAGCAAAAAATGATTTCAAAGAGACTTATTGCAGATATCTCACATAAGTCAAACATGAAAACATCTAATTTTCAAAAAAGACAAATAATTAATCAAGTAAATACTTTAAATGAGCTACATTTTCGTACGTCACAACAACCAGATAAAAAATCAAAACGAAAAATAAAGTATCTGTATTTACAGATTCTTTTACGAGGTAAAGTTTCGTTTTGGCTTTTAAAAGTAAAAAACAAACAAACTCAAAAACAGAAACAAAGACCGAAATATTTATTCAACATTTTTTTTATTTTTAATACATCCAAGTATTGGGAGACAAACAAAGAAAAGAGTACTGGACTGTTATGTGATATCTGTCCTTCCTATATGAATGATGGATAATCTCCTCAAAGATGAATGAGAGACTCGAAGCAACAGAAATGTAGTTCTACAGAAGGATGCTGAGAATACCATGGACCAAACACGTGAGCAGCGACAAGGTTTTAGAGAGGATACAAACGAAAAGGAAATCCATACTTAACATCAAAAAAAAAAAAAAGCAGCTGAAGTTTCTGGGACAGAATTCGTTTTCGAAAAGTTATTACCTGGTCAAAAATATTGAGAATAAGAATGGATAACAAAAAAGATTAAAAATATTCAAATTGGCGGATAGAAGGACGGAGAGAGAGAGGGGAAAGCAACGCGAGATATACTTGATGGGCTTGAGCAAGTGGATGGCGGAGCGGAGTTTAAGAGACATACCAAGAGGAAAAGTGTTAATAATGACAAGGGATAGGGGCAAGTGAGAGTCCATGATTGCCTACGTCCTGAAAGGACACGGCACATAAAGAAGAAGAGTGGAAGACAACAAAAGTTTGTTCTGCTTTTGTCATCAGGTGATATCAGGAATATTTGGTTTTAACTCACCTCATTAACCCTCATTAATTTTGGCACATAGTTTTGTCCTCAGTCAACCAATAATGGAAATTCTCGTCATCCGCACTTAACACGCACAAAAATATGCTTTTTTAATTGTATGCTAAAGGCTGACATAGCATACATTAAAAATGTCAATGTCATTAACTAATCAATTTTTTTGTTGCTGCTATTGCTGATGCATATATTGCTTCATTGAGATTTGTATGAGTGTCTTTTTCATCCAAAATTAATTTGAGTGCTGCATTGTAGAGCTTAATAGTTCGGAGGTTATGCTTTGTTGGTTGTAATTTTGGGAGCTGTTCTCGTTCTTCCATTGCAATATTTTGTATTTGACTTATATGGTTCTAGATTTCTTCCTTGGATTCTTGTATACTGTCCTTATTTTCCGTAAGATAATTCAGTTCAATGTGTTCTGAACTCGTTTTATTTTCGTCTTGTAACTGACTCAGATCGCACCTTTCCAGCAACGAAACAAAACATCATTACTAGAGTATTTTGTTAAAAAAAAGAAAAAAAAAATTAATGGAAAAAAGTTGACATACGTTTAAGTTTATTTGTGCTGTGAGATTAAAAAAAAAATGTAATAATTTGTTCGTCCACTTTATATTCATTTATTTTTTCAATAAAGTCGTTGGTCAAAAATAAGGTTATCAGAATAAGATAAATTAAAGAAGTAAATTAAATCAATAAATAAATAAAAATAAATATATAAATAAATACGTAGTCTTTCTATAAAATAATACCGTAGAAATTGTTTTTCATCGGATTTAATTTATTTTCTTGTTGTTTTGTTTTGTTTTTTGTTTTTAAGAAAATTATAATAGTTTAAAAAAAAATTACGAAATATCGACAGCTAAAGGAAATATAATACGGATGATTTTATTTAGGTTCATTTAAAGAACAAACAGACAGATTAAAATAAAACAGAATTTCATATTATTATCATTATTATGTCATTTTTCATCATATTTCGATTTCTGCTTTGGTCTCACTACCAACCAAGTCTGCGGGGAGACCTAAGGCAGGTAGTGGCGTGTTGTTATGGCTCCATTTCATGTTTTTCTATCTTCCCTATCATCCTCAGCATTACATAGATAAAGTTTTCCTTAGTGTGTGGGCTGTACTTAATAAGACAATTTTTTGTATGTCTCTTAAGCTGGGGTTTCCAGGGATTCTTTCAATGTGTTGTTTTGTTCCATTTTTTATCATTCCAAGTGCACCTACTATCACTGGCACAACTCTTGTTTTCAATTTCCACATTTTTTCTATTTCAATTTCCAGGTCTTTATATTTTGACAGTTTTTCAAATTCCTTGGTTGCTATGTTACAATCCGCTGGACAAGCCATATCAATTAATAGACAAGTTTTCTCCTTCTGGTTTTTAACAATAATGTCTGGCCTGTTTGCTTCAATTTTTCTGTCTGTGTAGATGGTGTAATCCCATAGAATGGTTACATCTTCTATTTCTGTAACCGGTGCTGGATGATGTTCATACCAGTATTTGTTTACAGCTTTTCCATAATGTTTGCACATTGTCCAATGTAAATATTGCCCAACTCTATCGTGGCGATTTTTATATTCGTTTGGGGCAAGAACAGAACAGCCTGAGATTAGGTGGTCTATTGTTTCTTGGTGTTTATCACAAAACCTGCATTTTGGATCCATATTATTATGCATAATATTTGCCTGAAAGTTTCTCGTGAAAAGACTTTGGTCTTGTGCTGCAAGTATAAATCCTTCAGTTTCAGACTTTAATCCAGATGCACGTAACCATCGATGAGTATTAACTTTATCAACATTGGATTTATTGGCACGTACTGGATATTGGCCATGCAGTGGTTTGTCTTGCCAGCGCTGTTTCATCTTTTCAAGAGCTTTATCTTTGGCTTTCATTTTCATATTTTTTGCCACAATAGTTGGTTCTTGGCTTCTGTTTTGCTTTTCTACAGAATCTACTAACTGTAAATCTTGTTTGTATTTACTGCCTTCTTTTATTATTGAATATTTTTTCTTTCTTTCTTCATGTTGCCTTACTAATTGTATCATCCAATCCTTTGTTGTTTCTATGTATGTTAGTAAGCCAATAGTTGTTGTCTTGTATGACAATTCCAGCTGAATAAGACCCCTTCCACCTTCTTTACGGGGTATGTATAGACGGTCTACATCAGCCTTTGGATGATGCATCTTATGCTTAGAAAGAAGCTTTCTTGTTTTAGCATCCATTCGCCTGATGTCGTTTAGAGTCCAGTTTAAGATGTTGAAGCTATATTGGACAACTGGGATTGCAAGGCTATTAATGGCCATAACTCTGTTCTGTGAATTTAATTCAGTTTTTAATATCATTCGTAGCCTTCTATAGTACTCTTTACGCACTATTTTTTTCATTTTTTTATGTTGAATGTTTTCGCTCTCATTTACACCTAGGTATTTATAAGCTTCTTCTGGTTTCAATTCTTTTATTGTTACAGCAGGGTCTAGGCTAATTGAGGATGTTTCTTGTATTGATCCACGTAAAACTGTAGCTTTAGCACATTTATTCAAATTAAATTTCATTCCAATGTCTTCGCTGAAGCATTTTACAGTTTGCAGAAGACCTTCCAGCTCATTATCATTCTTAGCATATAACTTTAAGTCATCCATGTAAAATAGATGGCTTATTTTCTTTTGTCCTATTTTATAACCACATTCTGTCTTATTAAGTTGACTGGTTAGTGCTATTAATGATATGCAGAATAGTAAGGGAATTAATGATATGCAGAATAGTAAGGGATTATTATTATTATTATTATTGTTATTATTATTATTATTATTATTATTATTATTATTATTATTATTGTTGTTGTTGTTGTTGTTGTTTCTTTACTTTTTAATAAAAAGAAAAAAAATGACTTCATTCGATATTTTAAAATATTTTATTTAGGCCATCAATGTGCCATGAGATTCGAAAACCAATAAACGAAAAACAATTAGAATTCATTCAAACTTAAATTTTTCTTTTTTATCAGTTACGCGTATATTATTATATCTGAATAAACCCCAAGTATGTTTTAAACTATTCAAATATATACTTTTTTTAACCAATTTTAAAAGTCATTTTACTATTTTACCGAATATTACCAAGAGGAAACTATAGAAAATCATTACGGTTTATGGGTAGGTATTTGAAAATCATTACACTTTACATACAATTTATTATTATTAAATTTGTCCAGAGACTGCAAAACTTGTCAGACATTTGACGATTGCATTCTTATCGGATATGTTTGAATATTTTCTTATCTTTGAACAATAATATTTAGACTATGTCAGTCAGTTAAGTGCCATACGTGATACACGCTTGGGCGATCATGTCTCGAAAGAGACATGACTGACTGGGCAGAAGATTATCCCGCAGTAGGTTGCCATTGCTTTCTGCGGTAGACTGGTTGCCAACCAAGGCTATAGAACCCAATCTGTCCTGTTATTGTAATCCATAACAGGAGGGAAGAGACGGATTAATACCTTTCCCAAGGGTATTTGCGCGCAAGTGAAGGCAGTGAATTCAACTGGAATTCGAACTCGGCTCCCCGATTTCTCGTTCCGAGCCGATATCCAATGCCCCACAATGCACATTAGACTATGTAAATATCGCAAAATATTGGTAATTATATTACTTCAGTTTCACTATAAAGAAGTTATGCTATCGAACTATAAGTAATTCTGTTATAGACTTCCATCGATCCATAATTTGAACTGATAAACCTGCATTCCAATAAAATACTGAAAAACAATTTAACAAAGAAGGAAACTTTTATAAATACTTCCTATAAAGATATTCTGCTTTTATTTTACCTGATTATTTCAGCTTTTGACAAAGCATATTTATTCTAAAAGAGATTAAAAAGATGATATCCTCTAATAAATAAATAGATCAATATTTATAATCAATTTTGATAAGTACACAATCTGGACTATAATTTGATTTAGATTCACAAAAGAAAAAGAATTTCATCATTCTCATTGATTTGTCATTTTTGATACTATTGATAAAATAATTTTATTAGAGTTTACACAAAATTGAAAATATTATTTAATATGGTTCAAAATAAACTATTAAAACTTTAGCGTCATCTTCGGTTTGTCTTGATATACAAGTAAAATTAAAATAAAAACCTGCTAGCTTTCTCACTTCTCAAATTTCTCAAACAATTTGTTAATCTCTGTCCTTAGAGACAAACAAGGAAAATGGATAATGCCTTTAAGGTCTGGTCATTTATGTTCCGACAATTCTTTTGATCGCAACATTCTCATGGCAATAGATTTTCTATGGAGTTTATTAACTTTTTCCAGAATTATTAATAGAATTATTGATAGAAGGATGGATCAACAATTTGAATGCGGCGTCTTCGTTTTCAGTCAAACATTCAAATACGCTAAAAATATCTGATTTTTAGCACAGTATGATTTGTTTTAATGCGAAAAGCTAATGTAAATAACCTTTCAATAAGATCATATATGTATAATTTATAATTTGTTTTTTAGTTTGTTTTTTTGTTTGTTTTTTGGTCGTTAATGAAGACAGAATTCAGAGGCAAAGACATGCAACTGCCTCCCAGCTAAAAATTATGATTTATTTCAGTAAAAAAACAATTCGTTAACAAAGTTTTTTTCCTGTTTAATTTTTTTTTTTTCTGATGATTTTATAGTAGTTTTCTTCTTTCACGTCATAAACACCATTTTCCCTTCCCTACTTTCTATATTTTGAGGGTTTTTTGTTTTAGTTTTGTTGCTTTTTTTTTTTTTTCCTTATTCGGAATAGGTTTTATCTCTAGTTCTTTTTTGGAACCACAATTACCCCTACCCTTTTCTCCTTTGTCTCATCTATCATCTCCATTTCTCTTTTCCTATTAAGTATCTTTCATTTAACTTCCACCCTAATCCACATTTCTTTCCTTGCGTTCCTTCTTTCCTTATTTCTTCCAGTCTTTCTCTACACAATTGTTAATAATACTACCCACATGTAGATGGGATTGGCCGACTTCCTGCTAACCACGTGTATACACAGATATTCATTTTCCTTTTCTTTCTGCATGTCGAATTTAAATAAGATCAACCAAAATTTCTTTCGTCCCTGTTTAGTGACTAAATAAGTAGGTAAGTGAAAGAAAGGAAGCTACAAGGGGTGAATCGAGCAAGACGGGAAGGCCGACGTCTGTTTGTCATTAGACAGGCAGCCACGCAATCTGTAAGACAGGAAGTGAGAGATGAAAACTGCGCTGGAGAAATTACCACTCGTTTTACTTTTTTTCTCTCTCTCTCTCTCTCTCTCTCTCTCTCTCTCTCTCTTTTATACCTTGGAGTCATTTTCGTCTTAAACATGATTTACACATTGTTAAGGGCTATAGAATCTACCAAATCTAAAAGATTGTTCTCTCCTATTTAGGGGTATTCAAGAAATGGGATCATTTCAGTCACTCAAATTATTTTTCTCATATAATTTAAATGAGAAGGTTTTTAAATAATTATTTATCTAATAATAAAATATAATATTTTATTATTACACGCTAATTGCATTCCCTTCTGCCAAATAATATTTTGAAAATTTCTTGTTTTACTTTTTTCGTTTTCTTACTTTATTTGGGCTGTACAGTTGAGGAATAATTCTTAAGATATGTGTGATCGCTTTTCAATGATCGACTTCAGTTTACAGATAAGTAATGCAGCTATGGGTTGAATAGCAGGACCGATTAGGTTCTATAGCTTTGGTTGGTAACTAGTCTACCATAGAAAATAAATGGTAACCTACAACAGGAAAATATTCTCCCTAGTCAGTCATGCCTTGAAAAAGCCTGTATCGCGTCCGGCAATTAACTGACTAACTGACTTACTGACTGACTGATTAACAAAACACATCTTTTATAAATGATACTTCCCCACAATTTTCAACATGAAAGAAATGTGATGCAATGTAGAAAAAAAATCATTTGGCATATGTTATCTTTAGAAAAAAATTATACTTTAAAATTCATCAGTTCATTGCGGGATTCATAAAAAATAGCATAATTTACAGATAATGAAAAACTGACTGAAATAAAATACTATTCCTGAAATTTTGAGGAAACTTATGACAATATTCTATAATCCACGAAAGAAAAAGTAAAAAAAAAAACAAAAAAAAAAACGTACTGAGAAGCAAGAAGTAAGAAAATGAATATTCTCTTTCAAGATCTGTCCCAGATCTAAAGTCGTTGAAGGTATTGTTGTTTCTGAGTCCTACGTAGGCTCAAAATCACCATTACGAAATTCAAGATGAAATTCAGGGATGTGACTGGGCGAGAGTTTTAAGCACATTGAATCCTGCAATAATTTATTCAAAGGTGATTCACAGTAAATTGCAATGTAAATTCTTATTTCATATTTGATTATCTGAACCATGATAACAGTTTTGATCATGAACTACACAAAATCAAGTTTAGCTCTGTAAAAAAGCAGTTATTAAACATCAAATTGATTGATTATTTTAATGACTATTGAGCATGCCAACATGCAAATTCAAAGAAATTCATGAACTTGTGTTACCCCAAAACCGATTAGGAGCTAGATGTTGTTTCGTCTTTTTTAACGTAAGTCAAGGGAAACTTTCTTGTGAATGGAATCAGAAGAAACTTTAAGAGATAAATTACAAAACTAGTCTCAAAGGCAAACGAAAGTCCACATGTTTACATATAAAGTTGTTAGTGTACAATTTACAATTAAAAGAATCATATTTTCCCATTCCTAAGGAAGACATGATTCAAGTCTCGTTTTAATCTAGAAGAGCAACGATATAAACAGGGAAGCACAGTTCCACGAATTTACAATTACTTGAAACAACGACAATTTTAAAAGCTAAAGAGCTGAGTCACTCATATTTTTAGTCACTTACACATATTGAAGATCACCAGCAAATGAACATGCAAAAAGTGTGTTAGCAGTAACGCTGATGAACTATGAGATCTGCAAATATGGTAGTAAATTGTCGATTGCTCTAATTCTGTGTGTAATGGTAAGTAGTACGTCAGCAGTGGATCGATCTGATCGAAACATATACTATTCGTCGCAGTCGTTATTTTTATCCAGGTGCTCGACGACTTTCTTTTGATAATGGCGTCAAAAGTTTACTGATGATACTCAGGAGACTAATAAGGCTGTACTGAGAGGGTGTATCAGTTGCACACCTTCTTGAAGATTGGACATACGCTTGCCACTTTCCACATGCTTGGGGAGTTGGTAAAGGGATGACCTTTGTCATCTAACGTTGACCTTGAGGAAAAGATCGAGACGGAGAGCTTTGCCTTGTCTATCGAGTAGGATATGGCATTAGAGCCATTTATAATAGTGTGCACACCCGCTTTGATTCTGTTCATAATTTTGTTCGTGATCATCTAGAATTCGCGAGATCAAATTTGTTTCTTTTCAACCTTGCCCTGGACAGCTCGCGTGTAGCTGCACTTTACGTTATCTAGAATTCTTTTACAGTGATTATGGGGGGTTCTGAAAGAAGTAAGGACCAGATTACACCTTTCTTTGCGATGGATTTGGAAGTAGTGATTTCGATGAGCTGTGGCCGCAACGCAGTCAGGGGTTAAACAGGGCTAACTGTTTGGTATTAAATAAATGTGATAGTGGAGGATTTTAAAAATATTTTCCATGTATTTCTCGTCTTGTGGTCGATAATCGATTATGTAAGCTCTAAAAATCGAGAATTATTTCAGATTTTATCATATCGTTGTCGTATGAGTAAAAATCAGTTCGTTTTTCATTTGTTGACTAACGGTAGACGTTTTTCAATATATATATATATATAATTTTAAATGAAACTTCGAAAATCACATTTGTCGTATGATCATTTCCGAGAAGAAAATTCGCTTCGTCAGCGACCAATTTTTTATTATTAAGGAAAATTCAAAACGAAATTCACACACTTGAAGTTCACTTAAAAAGAAGGGAAAAGAAAAGAAATAAGAAAGAACAGTGGGAGGTTGAATTAAAAAAGAAAGAGTAGATTATGTTAGAAGATAGGCGCTAGACGTTGTTACAGACGGTAGGGAAGAGGGAGGGAAACAGAGAGATGGCGAAATGGATTCAAACTCGATCTTTGAAAAGGACATTTAAAGATTATATATGTGTCAAGAAATCAAAATTAAGCGTGTCAGAGGAACGAAAGAGGGGGAAACAAAAACAGCGGACACAGGGAAAGTTATAGGAGAGAGGGAGGAGAAAAAAAGAAGTAAAAAAAAGGGAAGAAAAAGATAAAACGCACACCGGACAAGCAGCCGTGACAAAAGCCAACTCAGGAGAGTGGAAAGAAAGGGACAGATACATAAAACCAAAAAAGAAAAAAAAATGGGGCAAAGGAGAAATAGAGAAAATATTAACCCGTAAACACGTAATAGAAACATGTCGTAATATTCGGCTTTGCCAAAAGTTTTTCAAAAACTACTTCCGTTTACAATAATATGGTTTGTCTATTGTTGAAATTAAATTAATTAAAAATCTACCACCGAAATAAAAGGGGAGAACGGAAAAAGAAATATATTTTATTAAATTTCCTTAATTATACCAAATAAGGAATTTTTTTAAAATAATATATAATAATACATATAAAAAATTTAGAAAAATAATATATTTAAAAAAATAATACACAAAAAAGAAAAGTACCCAAGACAGACATCAACTGTTGTAAAGCAATTGATATGATCGAAGTTTTAAATTGACAATTGAAAAAATTAACAAAGAAATATATATATATATATATATATAAACACGTACAGCCACATATAAATATAAAATGAATATAAAGGAAACATAAAAATAAAATTATATATATATATATATATATATATATATATATATATGCACAAATACACACACACACAGATATATATATATATATATATATATATATATATATATATATATATATATACACGTATATACATGTGCATACTCACACATACACATACAGGTATAGAAATAAACAAACATAAGAGGTTATAGATGATATGAGGGAAAGATTTTTTAATAAAGAATTTGGAAAATTTTTATTAAAAATATATGCAAATAAATAAATTATTTAAAAAATATATAGGTAAATAATAGATATAGGCATAAAAAGTATATATAACTTAACGGATGAACTAAAGTAGAAATAGACACAAGAATTTTAAATTTTATATTATAATGAAAAAGCCCTAAAAGTAATCCAAAAACCAATTTCTGTCTGATAGAAGCTTTCTTTCCTTATTCTTAATCACTGTAGTATTAATTAAAACAACCATATAGATGAAACTTTTTAGCCCTTATCTTTTCATAAACCGAAAATTTATTTTTTTTATCCCCGAATTACTTCCCTAACAAAAAATTTTGTTACTACTTAATACTTCCTGATTCTCAAAGCTCCAAATCTTAAAGACCATTTTACTAAAACTTTAAGTCTTCCCTTCACTAGTTCATGATTTATTATTTGTTAACCATTTGTTCTCTATCTATAAATGTGTATGTATATGTATATATATATATATGTATGTATGTGTGCGTGTTTATATATATGTGTGTGTGAGTAAAAGTATGTATACATATAGATGAATGTATGTGGAGGTAATTGAGCGGCTATGAGTTTATGCAAGTAGGTACGCATGTGCTTTTGTGCAAATATATATATATATATATATATATATATATATATATATATATATATATATATATATTAAATCCAAAACAAAGGAACAGCATGTAGGTAAAATCCAAAAACCAGATTCTTTTAATATTAATTTTATTAATATTAAAAATGATCCAGGTGGAGGCTAGATGTAAATAGTATGAATATGTTTTTGGGATCCTTCCGGTATGTGAATTTTTATACAACCGATATTTGTAAAACAAAATTAATTCTTGATAATGGCTAAAAGTATAGCCGAAAGCTCTCGAAACTACAAAACCTTTTAACAATTCTTATATAATTTGAGTTCCGAAAAGAAAGATTATACGAACACATGAGAAATTACATAAAAACTTTTAAAAAAACTTTGTCTATCATTTTTAATGACACACACACACACACACACACACACACACACACACACACACACACACACACACATATTGTTAGATATAAATATAACAGACAATGAATGTCTGTTATGTTTAATCATGAACCGTTCTAAACATCGTATTTTGGCTTTAATTTTAGGTGAAAATAAAGACAAAAATTGTCCAATAATTGAGGGTTTTTTTTTTATTACGCTGGTTCAAAGCATTCGGTTCACATGAACCATCTTCAGAATGGTTACAGAGACGTTAACATCAAGACATCCACCATCAAAGATGATATTATGTTGACATAAAACATTGCTATGCGACGATAACAGTCACCGAATAGCAGACGGAATTCTTAAATTAGTATGACGTCACACCACGTGAGAAACTGAAATGTTAACAGAACTATTTCTCTAAGTGCATTGTAATGAGTTGTGACTTGATTGGAATGTGATTTTTTTAGTATGGATTGCTTTAATTTAATGTAGATGGTCTCCAATATCTGAAGTTACTTTTTGCTGTGTTTATGTGTAAGTACTATTGTGTTATCGACTAAAAGCTGTTTAGAACGGCTCATGATTAAACATAATAGACATTCATTGTCTGTTATATTTAACAATACATATTTAGATAACTGTTTGCTCCGTCGATACACTAAATTTAAGTTACATGATTCCAACATCAAAAAATTTCAGTGGAACCTCATTAAACGACAAATAAACACAGCCAAACAGGAATTACAACTAATCAACATTTACTTTTACAATCTTCTACCACAACAGAAAAAGAAAATATTGGATTTATCATATAATACAACACAAAAGGAACATGAATCCCATAAACAAATCATCTAAAAAAGGTAAACAAATTATACAAAGGAAAAATACTTTTACCAAACATTAATGACAACTTCATTAACGTACAGATTACTAACTCACTCCAGATGAAATGGAATTCCTTAATCTCGAACCAAATTTTCACGTCGCACAGAAACCTAATTCAATGTTTAAACAAATGCAAATTGAAGCTTTATACCAACAAATACTTTTACTGGAACAGGACAACCATATTACTTACACAGGTAGGCTTAAAAGAATTACTCAAAACTGAATTAATCAAAAACTGTTGTCATAAAAATATTAATATTATAAACACATCTCTAATAAAAGAACTCACATGTCTAAAAAATAACAAAAATATTGTTATCCGACGTGCCGATAAAATCAATTCATTTGTTATTTTAAACAAGCATGAATACCACTCCAAATTACAGGCTAGTTTGGACAATCACAATAAATTTCAAAAACTAACTAATAATACTACCTTCCAACTTGAAAAAAAAGCATATCAATAAACTTATTACTGCAAACAATGCTGAAACAGGATCTTATAAACTTCAAAAAGTTATACGTGACTATCAGCCTGGCCACCTTTATGGAAATGTAAGAATCCATAAAAAGATTATCCCCCCCCCCCAACCTATCATTTCACAAATACCCACACCAATATATAATCTTTCCAAAACCCTGAACGAATTAATTACTTCCTACCTTCCAAGTAAAAATGGTATTAACTCCACGAATGAATTTATACAAATTCTCCATTCCATAAAACCAAGCAACCAAATAATCGCATCTTTGGATGTACAAAACTTATTCACTAATGTTCCCGTCCATGAAACGATTGACATCATTATCCGTGAATCATACTACTCTCCCACCAATCAATATTAAACCACTGTTTAAAAAACTATTAATTAGCATGCACCACCCAAGTACCTTTTTATGACCCCTAAGTAATATTTATACTCAGATAGATGGTATTGCAATGAGATCTCCTTTATGTCTCCTCTTTTCTAATTTCAAAGATGAAGAAGAGGCTTGAGGCAGAAGGATACTGAGGATACCATGGACGGAGTACGTGTGCAACGATGAGGTGCTGAAAAGGATGCAAACGAAAAGAAAACTGATACTAAATATCAGGAAAAGACAAATGAGGTTCCTAGGACACGTAATGAGGAATGAGAACCTGGAGAACTTGATACTCACAGGTCGAATAAATGGAAGGAGAGACAGGGGAAAGAAGCGCGAGAAGTACTTGTTAGTTCTGAGCAATTGGTTACTACAAGAAAAAAATTATTGAGAGCGACTAGAGATAGAGCCAAATGGAAGTCCATGATCACCTATGTTCTGAAGGGACATGGCACAAGAAGAAGGATAATATGGTACATTTAGAAAATAAAATACTAAATGACACTAATAAACCCCCTATATATATATATATATAAAAGTTACATAGATGACATTTTCATTTTAGCTAAAAATATTGATCGAATTACACAACTTAAAAACAAATTTGAGAGTCACTCCGTCCTCAAATTCACATTAGAACTTAATAATAATAAAATTTTATTTCTTGATGTATTTATTGATTCCAGTACACATACATCTCTATATAGGAAACTAACTAGCATAAACTCGTGTCTTCTTAATTATAGTAGCGAATACCTCCAACGATATAAGTTAACTGTTATAAAACATTTAATTCAACGCACAAAAATTATATCTTCTTCCAAAGCCATATTCTATAAAGAATTACATAACATTAAAGAAACATTTGTTAACAATGGATTTCCTAACTTCGTCATTGATCAACAAATTAAAATGTATCTCAATAAACTTAATGATATCTCTAAGAAAACTGATAATATTAATAATAATATTGTACGTCAAAATAAACATAACACTATTAACTTATACTATTGCGACAAAATGCATAATTACAAACATGATGAAACAACCGTCAAGATCATAACAGGTAGAAATGTTAAACCAATTAATAATAATAAACAAACTAAGTTCATATATTACAAAAAATTTAAAAAATTGACCTCATGGTCTCTAATAACTCTACAACCACACAACTAAATCCTCTATAGAAAACCAATGTAGCAAATCAATTCACATGCCCGTTCAGAGATTGTATACCTGATACTAATAATAAACCCACTACGTATATTGATTTTACTACAACCACGCTCTCCCGTAGACTTACCTGCCACCTTTCTGATCATAGTTCAATTAAACAATATTTCTTAGAAAAACATAGATATGTATGTAATATTAAACAGATTTTAGTCGATAACACAATAATACTTGTACATACACACAGTAAAAAAAACTTCAGATTATTGGAGGCCATCTACATTAAATTAAAGCAACCCATACTAAATAAAATCACATTTCATTGCATTTAGACAGATGGATCTGTTGTTAACATTTCGGTCTCTCACGTTGTGTGGTGGCGTAGTACCGCATTACTAATTTAAGAATTCCGTCTGCTATTCGGTGACTGTTATCGTCGCATAGCAATGTTTTATGTCAACATAATATCATCTTTGATGGTGGATGTATTGATGTTAACGTCCCTGTCACCTCTCTGAAGATGGCTCATATGAGCATAATATGAAAATATTCAAAAGTTGGAAAATTTTTGTATTTATTTTCGCCTAAATTATAGCCAAAATACGATGTTTAGAACGGCTCATGATTAAACATAGACATCCATTGTCTGTTATTTTTAACAATATATATATATATATATATATATATATATATATATATGGGTGTATGTTCATGTGTGTGAAATTGCTTACCTAATAAAATAATTATAATTATGTTTAATATTGTCGTATTCACGACGTTTCAACCGTTGTACAGTCCGGCTTTCTTTGGGTGATTTACGTTGGAATTTCTAACCAAACCTTTTATTTAGTCGACGGAAGTAGACTGTTCTCGTTCCACGTGCCATGCCTCCTCCTGGATATCTCAGTTTCAGCTAATTCTCTTTAGAAACTAAACTCTCCAAGTCTTTCTCTAATATTTTTTGTGGCCATCTATTAAACTCACAACTTTTTAGAGTCAAGTCACTTTTGGGATTATTTCAACCATCTGTCCTTTACTAAAGGGCATTAACTGAAACTGATATATCCAGAAAAAAGCATGGCACGTTGAACTAGAACAATCAATCAATTGTTTTACAGAACACTCAAAAACATTTTAATAATTCAAATAATAATAGTTACTTATTTCTTCCTGCCCTAAAATAAAATATTTAAAATGTATAATGCAATGCAATCTAATGTCACATCATCAATAAAACAAATTACTGGGAATTGGAATATCGACATTTCGTGAATTTATTTTCGTTTTTTAATTAAATTCTTAAACGATGAGAAATACAGACTTTTAATTAAATCACAAATATATATATATATATTTTTTTTACCAAGCTTAGGAAATAATGTGGACTAAACCACTGCACCGATCAGTTATATTTAATTTTTCCTCCCATTAGAAATGTCTACGTGCAGGAAGCTCAATCCCGAGAGATAGTGAATTCTGGAAATTTATTCCGAATTATTAACGTACACTATCATCCCCAACCCCCCCAAAAAATGAGTCTTCAGTGTCTGGGATCGGCTTGCAGTTTGTTAACTATGATGTCGGTCAATCCTATAAGCGGAAACAGGATGGACCTAGAGAAGGTTTTATTTGTTAGTACATAAATCGAACTCAACTGAATCAGTTAAAATAGTGTCATAATATATTAAGGATAAAAAAGAAAAGAAAGGTGAACTGCTTGGAATATTTATAGCGAGATAAAATCTCATTCAATTTCTATATTTTTTGAAAGAGAAATTGAAAATATGCAGCAGTAAATTCGATTTTCTTGTAAAACAGGATTTGGGTTGAGTGCCATATTTAATTTCCTTATTCATTTCAAATAAAACTTTAAAAACAAAAAGTAGGTTTAGAAGTTTTTATGTTGCTTTGACAGAAACTGACAATTTATGAACGCTAAATCTTGTCGCTTACTTTTTTGTTTACATATATAAGACAGGAATTGTCACGTTAAAAAGATGGCTCGAGACGCGAAGACGTGATATTTGAAAAGTGATGGTACTTATAGCACAAAAAGCAAAAGCTCCTTTATAATGGCTTATGAAAGCCAGAAAGTACCCAGACATTGGACAAGTTATATTTAAGATATACCGAAAACCAGAGAAATTTGTTCGATATACAGGAAACAAAGAAAGAAAAAAAACTTAATTAACACAGAATTTTTATTGGTCTTTAACTGGGGTACCGATTAAAAATAATATTCAAACAAATAAATTATATCGGTTGTTAAAACCACTTCGTTAATCTTCGCGATTTTCCGTAATATATATATATATATTTCGTTTGTTTATATATATTTCGTTTGTTTCTTTTTTTCTTTCCCTTCTTTTCCCTGCGAGTTAGTTTCCGGTGGGTTTCAAGACGATCTCACTTGTAGTTTAATTATTGATAATCTTGACAGAATTGGTTCTGCTGTTATTGGTATTGAAACCCACCGGAAACTAACTCGCGGGGAAAAGAAGGGAAAGAAAAAAAGAAACAAACGAAATACCTGAACAAAAAGTCAAGCATTCGTGAGAAAGAAAAAAAACCAAGACGAAAACCTTAACAATAAAGAGCTCAATACGAAAGCAAAGTGCACAAAGCACCCAACGCGAAAGTAGAGCAAACAAAATTTTCCCTGACGAGCTGTTAAGCGAAACCGTGGTAGGTTATTGGCTCACATAGATTTTCGATATATATATATATATATATATATATATATATATATATATATATATAGGCTTCATTAAAAATGACAGACGAGGTTTTATCATTAAGTTTTTTATATAATTTTTCATGTGTTCATATAATTTTTTTCCTTTTCGGAACTGAAATTATATAAGAATTGTCCAAAGCTTTTGTACTTTCGAGCGCCTTCGGTTATACTTTTAGCCATTATCAAGAATTAATTTTGTTTTACTTGTAAATAAAGATGTGTAAAGTTTACACATATAGAGTCTTGTGTATATTAAGTTCCGAAAACGATATTCACATCGTCACCGTGTTCATAATTGATGTTATTAAGTGTAGGATTTCTCTTTTTTATTAGTTATGTCTCCATTATTTTTAATTTTCTTTTGCATGTGAATGATGCTATTATGTATGTATTATCAACGAGGATATCACGAATAGTTTCTGGAATATCTCAATGTGTGTTTAAATGAGATTGGATGGAACTTTTGTGGGAAAGATACAAGGTCAATCTTCTTGTAAATTTTGTGGTTGTATAGCCAATGTAATTGTTTACGGATTTGGATAGTTGAGGAACACAAAGGACATATAAGTTCGTCAAAGACACTGATTCTCTGCAGTTTAGATTTTACAGGTGAATTATTATTTTTTAGAATGAGGTTGCCAGTTTTGATTTTTTATAATAGATAATTAATTTCATTTTCTTATTTGAAGTGGTCGGTGTTGTATAATTTCGGATGGTATTGAGAAGTGAATATTCGTCCTGTCTGTAGTTATTATGCATTTGATTTTTGTAAAAAATATTAATGTTGTTGTTTTTGTCCACGTGTTTGTGGTTGCCATTGGTTACGTTACGAAGAAAAATTTTGATATAGTAATCAAGTAAATAATTTGGAAAACCATTGTTGACAATCATTTGTTTCAAATTGTGTATTTCTTTGAAGAAAAGCAGTTGGGAAGATGAATTCTCGTACGCTTTCGTGAGGAAATTTTTAATAACGCTATTTTTGTATCGAAGAGGACATTAAATAATAAAATTAAGATAGCAAGAATTTTTGCTCGTAAGTTTTTATATACTGAAGTTGTGAAAGTGTCATTACTAGAATCCATGAGAACATTCAAAAATAGGAGACTGTCTTTTGGCTAACCTCATATGTGAAGTTGAGAACAGAATTTTTTCATAAGTAGTTTTAAGATGATCGGTTTCGTTTTTGTTGTCAGCTAAAAGTAAAATATCATCAGCGTATCGAACATATACTTTTGGTTTAATAACTTTTAAAAAAAACTTTGTTTTCAGCGTGGGACATATAAAACTTTAGACAATTCTTATATGATTTGAGTTCCGAAAAGAAAAAAATTGCACGAACACTTGAAAAATTATATAGAAAATTTAATGATAATACCTCGTCTGCCATTTTTAACGAAACCTGTATAAAAGAGATATTGTTGGCAAAATACACATTATATATATATATATATTGTTGTGGATTCTTGTTTCGGAAACCACACAATATAATAATAACACAAAACAGATATGAGAGGAAAAATGTAAGTATATATTGAACAAAAGATATACAACCTGTACACGGTTAATAGATTCAGGAATACTGGTTAGTAGGAGTCAAATATATACAAAGAAGTAAGCCCGGGTAACAAGTCTATATTCTTGCTGACCAACGAGCAGCGGTTCAATTGCTCTGACAAGCACTACAACTCTAACAACAACACTCTGACACACCCTACAGATACCCTTGTTCTCTGTAGGCAGGATCATAAGTACACCTTAGACGAGTCCATTGAGTGTGTAAAAAGGGGTGACTCCCCACCCCCACTCCCTAGCTTCTTTTTGGGAGGAGCTAGCATTTTTTTTCGGTTTGAGATTTAATATAGATTTAAAATTCTCAAGGGCTTCCAAAGTATTTTTTCCCATCGCGCCAAACTTTTTTGAAAATGACGAACTTGGCTCTTCCTTCTTTCTTTGGTTTATGTGTGTTACATGTTCAACTGGTATGCAAGTCTTTTTTCCATAACTATCGGTGTGATAAATACGTTTTTTTTTTGTTTTTTTTTGTTTGTTTTTTTGCGCGATTTCTGTTGTGACTTTTTTTTCTCGAAAATACCGCTTCCGTCAGCCCTTTTCTTTTTTTTCTTTTTTTTTTTTTTTTTTTTGCAACAAGCATTATTGGATAAATCCCATATATTAAATTTCTGCATCCAATCCGTTCCTACCAGGTTGTGTGTGTTTTTCGTTACGTAGATTTTAGTTTTTTTTTTTTTCTTTAAATTTTACATTTACAATAATTTCGCCTTCCAGTTTAATTTTTTCCTGTTATTGATATTCCAATGTTTTAGTGTGTAATATGGTCGGCTTATTTAACTTCCGCCATGTTTGTAAGTTTATAATCGTCAAATCAGATCCCAAATCCAGTTGCAATTTAATTTTTTTATTCAGAATTTCCATTTCAATGTATTTTCTCATATTTTTCTTGTTCTCATTATTATCTTCCACTCTAGCAGATCTTACTCTACTAGACTTGTTTTTATTTTAACATACCGATGCTTTGTGGCAATCTTACCACAATCTCGGCAATTTTTATACTTGAAAAAACAATCTTTACGCAAATGCCATCTTGGATTCTTGTCAAACGTAGTTCTGTATTTTTTCTCTTTGGCATTATAATTTTCTTTTGTCTGTGGGGAGGGTACAAAGCGTAAATTTCTTTTTACCTTTCGAATGTGCGCGACTCCTGACTCTTCAATGTCCCTGCTATCTTTCTTTATGCTGAGGCATTTCTGGCAATCCTCTGCCAATTTTAGTAATGTTAGACCTGGCTTGTTTTGCAGTTTGGTCAGCATGCGTTTTCTCATTTCGCTGTCTCTAGCAGCAACTAGTCCTTGGACAAATATGAGACACTTGAAATTGTATGGGGTAAGCTCCAACAATTTAAAATCGTCACAGTGTTTATTGACGATAACTGCAAAAGTAGAATAGTCCTCGTTTTCGTCTTTTCTGAGATTAAGGCATTTCCACCTTTTATAAAACAACGAGATTTTGGGGCTAAATAGCTCTGTGAGGCCTGTCACTGCCTCATCAAACGTTAGATCATTCGTTTTTTTAGGGAGAATATAGTCTACGTACTTAGTGTGTTCGTCTGTGATTTCCTGAGTAGGAGTCTTAAATTGTTCTTTTCACTCCAATGCTGACAGTCGATATTAAAACTATCCTCGTATCGCTTGTAATACTCTCCAAAATTTTTATCTTCCTCTACTGAGTATTTAAAAATTTCAATCGCGTTCCACATCGCATCTTGTGAAAATGTCTCCTCCTTTTCATGTTCCTATCCAGGGCTGTGTTTGTTAATTTCAATAACAGTTCTTGCAATTGTGTTAATCTTTCCTCATTTGCTATTTGCATTTCAATTCGTCTTTCTTCTATTTGCTTTTGCATCTCTATTTGTCTCTTTTGCATTTCTATTTGTCTTTCTTCGTTAACCTTTTGCATTTCTATTTTTCTCTTAACGATTTCCAGCGTTCCCTTTTGAAAATCCTCCATTTTTCTGCTGTTTCGATTCCGTGAAGGTTTTTACTTTTATCAATTGCTTTCTAGCAATTAATTCCGACAGTTTTTCTCTATCTCTCGGTGTTAGTGTCGACAACTTGTTTGTGGTCGATTTGTTTGAATCAACCTGTAGCACACTTTGTTAAAGTGAGTCGAGGTGTGGGGAGAAAAATCCGTCGTGTGACTTGTGCGCGAATCTGTTTCGCCAATTTGATGTTGTCGACTCTTATGTGATTTTCGAGGTCCTCGATGCTTAATTTTTTTCCCCTTGGTGTTATGCGTGAGTTCGTTCTTTTTTGTCGCCAATTTGTTCTTTACGACTGATGTGACAACGTCTTTTTTTCTCCGTGTGCACGAGTTCTAGATCCTTTTATGCCATTCTTTTTTTGTTTGTTTGTTTGGCGATTAACTTTAGAACGAGTTTTCCTCTCCGCCTGAACTTGTTAGAATCCTCGTCGCCAAATTGTGGCGACTGACTTGAAACCGCATTTTTCTCCGCGTGAACTTGTACGAATCCTTCGTCGCCAAATTGTTTTTTGGCGAGAATGTATTTTTCCTCCGCGTGAATTTCTTCGAATCTTTGTCGCCAAATTGTTGTGGCGACTAACTTGCAACCGTATTTTCCTCTCCACGTGACTTGTTCGAATCTTCGTCGCCAAATTGTTGTGGATTCTTGTTTCGGAAACACACAATATAATAACACAAAACAGATATGAGAGTAAAAATGTAAGTATATATTGAACAAAAGATATACAACCTGTACACGGTTAGTAGATTCAGGAATACTGGTTAGTAGGAGTCAAATATATACAAAGAAGTCCGGGTACAAGTCTATATTCTTGCTGACCAACGAGCGGCGGTTCAACTGCTCTGACAAGCACTACAACTCTAACAACAACAACTCTCTGACACACTACAGACACCCTACAGATACCCTTGTTCTCTGTAGGCAGGATCATAAGTACACCTTAGACCAGTCCATTGAGTGTGTAAAAAGTGTGTAAAAAAATATCCAACATATATATATATATATATATATATATATATATATTCAGTCGAATAAATTTGTGGCTTTACTTATCGAGTTCCTTTTGTTTCTGATGTCCAACTTGTTATTTTATAAATAAGTAGAAAAAGTAAGAAAATAAATAAAATCAGTAAAAAAATAAAATACGATAAAATAAATCAAATGTTGGCACTTTTTTTAAAGAATATTTCTTCCTACATTATTAATATTTCATAATCTGTGTTTTGATATATAGGTATAACTTTGAATTTGCCATCCCTACATTCATGCAAACGTTAGGAAACATAATTTCCTGTTATGTGATAATCATATATTGCTTCTATGAAAGGAAATTCTATTGTTCAAGCATTGTGTCGCTCCTACGTATATCTTTGCGCATTTGTTGCATTTTAGAGCGTAAACTACATTTTTCGAGTTGCAGCTCAGATCCGATTTTATTTCAAATGTAGTTGCATTTTCGAACTGGAAGTGTTTTCCTTCTATTATTATTTTGCATACTCCATATCTTTTTTCGTTGCATTTTGTGACCCCCCCCCCCCTGTGTTGTGTGTTGTTGTTCAAATTTCGATGAGGTTAGGATATCTTTTAAATTTTTGGGCTGGCGTTTGCTGCTAATTATTTTGGTTGTCTTTAAGATTTCTTTTATTTTTTCATTATTGTTGAGTAATTCCATGTGGGTTTTGTTCTTTGTGAATAATTCTGGATTGTTTTTTGTTGTGAGTGGAAACGTATGCTAGATTGTTTTCTTCTTTTTCGTGTTTTTCTTGTTTTTATGTTTTTTTCTTTTGTTTTTTGTTTTTTTGGTTTTTTTTGTTTTTTGTTTTTTGTTTTTTGTTTTTGTTTTTTTTTATTCCGGAGGGATTCTAATGGTATTTTTTTCTGCTAGTTAGGAACCCTTGTCTATTAGTGAGGTGGGGTATCCTCTTATTTGTAATGTTTTTCGTAGTTCTTCTAGGAGTATTTTACGGAGGGTTTTGTCAGTTACTATCGTGCAAATTCGTCGTGCTAGGGAATAGGGGGTGGATTTTAAACAGCTTTTTGGATAGTGACTCTTGAAGTGGAGGTATTGTTGGGTGTCTGTGGGTTTGTGGTAAATGTTTGTGATGATGTGATTGTTTTCGTTTTTTATGAGTATGTCTAGGAACGTTTTTTTATGTGTTTTTATGGGTTTTTTATGAGTATGTCTAGGATGTGCGTTGTGGTGCATTGGATACCGACACGAACGAGAAATCAGGGAGCCGAGTTCGAATTCCAGCCGAATTCATTGAATTCACTTACGCGCAAATACCCTTGGGAAAGGTATTAATCCATCTCTTCCTTCCAGTTATGGGTTAAATAGCAGGACAGATTGGGTTCTATAGCCTTGGTCGGCAACCAGTCTACCACAGAAAGCAATGGCAACCTACTGCGGGATAATCTTCTGCCCAGTCAGTCATGTCTCTTTCGAGACATGATCGCCCAAGCGTGTATCACGTATGGCACTTAACTGACTGACTAGGAACGGTAATTCTTTATAACTATATTCTAGCGTGAACGTGATTTTGGGGTGCAGGTGTTGTAGTATATTGTGTAGTTTGTTTATGCCCCTCCATGTTGATTTCCAAAAGATAAAACAGTCATCCAGGAATCTCTTCCATGATTTCGTGAATTTTGTTTTTATGTTTTCCCTATATTTATGCCCTATTTGGTTGTATAGGTTTTCTTCTAGATATGCTAGGGTGAGTGTTGCATATGTCGGTGCCATTTTTGTTCCCATCGTGGTACCTGTTGTTTGTATATAATTTTTGTTGTTAAACTGGAAGGAATTGTTGCGCAAAATTAGATCTATACTTTGCAAAATAAATTATTTTGTGAAGCGTGTGGGGAGTATTTCTGGGTGTTTTTCTATCCAAAATGCAATGGCTTGTTTTACTAGTTCATGGGGTATGTTGCTGTACAGGCTGTTCACGTCAAAAGTTACTAAGAGTCTATCTGGGTCTACTTTTTTTGGCAGGAAAGCTAGGAAATGTATGCTGTCTCTGATGTAACTTTTTATTTTATTTTATTTTTTTATTTTTTATTTTTTTTTTTTGTATAAGGTTGTAATATTTTATCAATTAAATTGCTCAGTCTGCTTGTAGGGCAAGGTTGGTCCTGCTACAATTGGTCTAAATTTAAGGTCACTGGAGTTTGGGATGTGGATAAATTCCGATTTTTGTTCATGGATAGCTGCTTTAATTGTGTTTGATTTGTGTATCTTTGGAAGTCCGTAAAATTACTGGTTTTTGAAGTAAAGTCTGTAAAGAAATTTTTTTTCTTTTTTCGTTAATATTCTACTGTGTGTAAAGCAGAGTTTTTTTTTATTTTTGATGTGATTTTTTCATCTATAATCTGGTTGATTTTTTTAAAGTTATATTCGTCTCCTAGCATATCTTTTGTAATAAGTTTTATTCATAATGACTACAGCACCGCCTTTGTCTGCTTCCTTTATTATTTTATCATTGTTCTTACGGATGTTTTCTAGTGTTAGTCTTTGCTTGTGTGTGAGATTGGTGTTGTGTTTGTTTTGTAAGCCTGTATCCCAGATTTTTTCAAAGAATATGTTCATTTCATTTGAATTGTTGTTTTTGTTAGGGCAGTATTTAAATTTATTTTATACTATTGAGTTATCGGTAGTGTTGTTGTTGTTGTTGTTGTGTAGTGTTTCAAGAAGTCTAAATTTCCGTTCGAATGCTTTAAGATCTTTGAGAACCATTCAACGTGCCAACATTTGATTTATTTTATCTTATTTTATTTTATTTTATTTTACTGATTTTATTTATTTTCTTATTTTTTGTACTTACTTTTTTATAAAACAACAAGTTGGACATCAGAAACAAAAGGAACTCGATAAGTAAAGCCACAAATTTATTCTCCTGAAGAGAGTCAGTTTTAGACTCGAAACACGTGTAGCGTCAAAAATACCATTATGGACACTTTATGTATCATAACATGTATAATAACAAAAACAAGAAATATACACTTAAAAGAAAACGTTCACGGCTTCTCACACTTTTTAATATATATATATATATATATATATATATATATATATATATATATATATATGTATATATATATGTGTGTGTGTGTGTGTGTGTGTGTGTGTGTGTGTGTGTGTGTGTGTGTCGTCGACCTGATTAAGAGTCCAGCAAGAAATAATACAACAACAACCAAAATAGTAAATAACGATGTATATATTAAACACAGCAAAATACAATGCTTCGAATACTGTTAGTAGAATGATAAATACGGGTTAGGTAGTAATACTAGAACTGGGACTCGCAATAGTCGTACGGTAGCAGTCTTGGCTATCTCACTCTGTCTCTGCCTATCGCTGCTCTTCTCCCTTTTGCTTACATCTCTTGTGAGAGGAAGTATATATATATATATATATATATATATATATATATATATATGATAGAATCTTCAACGGTGGAATATATAGTATATATAGTAGAATATTTCATGGTGGATTTACGTCAAGGATCATACATATCACCTTTCCTACTGACTGACATTACAAAGTCGGGATTTAACAAAAGTACTGATAAAAGTAAAAATGAAGGCAATAGAAAACTACACAGTCGGCTGAATTATGCATCTCTATATTTTGAGCGCCAAAAATTGTATAAATTTAAAACTAAACGTGCCTGTATATTCAACATTTCTTGCTTTAAAATTTTAGCCGGCGTTTGTTGTACTTCTTCCCCGCGCCCTATATGTGTACGAGTGTGGGCTGAAAAATTCATACGTTAGCCATAAATTAGTGATGCTAGAGCTGACTGTGATAACATTGCATGCATTAATTTCAATTCTTATTAATAATTGCATTGTTTCTATCTAGGTAAACTGTCATTTGACTTTTCAAAGAAGACTGTTCCTCCTGTTGGTAAAAAAAAACTCATCAACAGCAGATATGACATCATCATCATCATTCCGATACTTGTTCCTGGCAAATATTTATTCATGTTTGGGAACAGATTATAATAACATCAGGAGAATAGAGAGTGTGAACAACCAATTAAAAGTCAAAATCACAGACAGCAGCCATTGAAACCAAGAACTTGCGTTCTACAGAATTATACTGATAAAACAAGACACTTTTCGTCAGTTTTCTGAGCGTTTTTTTTTGTTTCTTAGCTTTTCGTAACTACCTCAACAAGTTGACGTAGTAGTTTCTATTGATGGTGTGACCCTTTTGAAGATAGTCAATAAACACAATGCCTTTTGCATCCGCAAAATTGAGGCCATTACCTTTCCTGCAAATGAAACTACCTTGGCCTTCTTTAGAGCAGATGAGGAGAGGTGATTCTACTGATCTCTGGCTGCAAAGAATTAATCCAACACTCAACTTGGGTTAGGAAACGTTTAACCCTCTAGGGCCATTCGTATCATATTTGATACAGTATGAAAACAAGCCTTGAAAGAAATATTTTCCTGAAAATTTTTTTAAGAGAAATATTTTATAAATTTCAAATGAAAGCAGTACTGACTGCTCAGTCAATGAATACCAAATGTTTCCTTATAGGGAAATACCAAATGTTTCCTTATAGGGAAATACTGTATCAAATATGATACGAATGGCCCTAGAGGGTTAAGGAAACCAGTTGGTTTGGTTAGGTTTGGTTTGGATATATCAATCCTCAATGGGTAATTTAATGCCGACAAGAGTTTTACGATAGATTTGTATGAATAGAATATATATTCTTTGTAAGAAATCGGTTTGTAAATCAAGTTTTAGATCATATTTTATTAACGCGTAAAGAGAGCTTTAACGGGAGTTTAATGCATTGCTTGTAATATTTGTTTGTCTTCAAAAAGATATTGCAGGATTTTTTTCCTCTCACATATGTTTTTTTAGTTATATATAGTGGAGAATCTGCGCGCGACGCACTCAACCTTGTCTGTTGAAGAGGTGAGGATCTCAAATTCGTTGATTAGAGGGGTGATTTAGGGTTTACTGCTATTCAGTACATTTTTTCAGAGCCTCCAGTAGTCTTTGGGGCCAAACTTACAAACTTTCATTCTAGCTGCAAGCAACAGCTTAGCTTCTTTAAATATCTTCTTACACTCATTGCGAGCAGAGGCAAAAAGGCGCCTGTTATGGTCAGACGCGTAACTCCGGCAAAGCCGGAAGAAGTGATTTCGGTGGGCTTGTTGAGGTAGTTACGAAAAGCTAAGAAACAAAAAAAAACGCTCAGAAAAATTGCTTTATCATAACCCAAATAGATTTAGTTTTTGCTGACGTAATTTTTCCAGCACTCTTGTTTGTTAACTTTGATTATTTTCCGAGCTTTTTCTCGCAGTCGCTTAAATTTCAGCAAGTTATCTGCTGTGAGATCTTTTTTTAAAAACTCCTTAATAGTCTTCTTCTGAGCCTTTAATTCATCATTAAACCACGGTATATTACGTTTTCCTTTTTTTAATGTCACTCTTAGGAAGGCATTTCTTTGCAATAGAGATCAGGATTTCTGTAAACTATGTTATGTCCTTGATGCATCGCCCTTCTTCTAGTCTTTCAGAGCATAACTTTTGAAATTCTTCCCAGTTTGCTTTACTTAATTTTTCAAATTTTGAAAGCGACTTTCAGTAGACACTTGGTTATTTCCATTTTCTTTGGCGATACACTTATTCTACTGTTTAAGGACAGTGGTAGGCGTATAGGTGATCTTTGTGACCTTAGTTGTACAGATGGCTTAACCTATTTAGGAGAATTCTGCGTTTGAGATGATGTTATCCGCTTATTGCCAGTTTACTTTTCCATTATTCCATTTTCAAGTTCAGCCTGTCACAATTCTTTATAATACAAATCTTTGAAATTGGGTCAATCATTCGGCCTCAAGTGCACAATACTATCAATAAGGTCCCTATACTTGTCAGTGGGATTGGAATTTGTTGGACTTGTCCTATCCACTCCTCATGTGCCATTTAACTACATTTTTGCCTCCGAAAAAGGAAATGTTTCTATTATATTTAACTTCTACGATTTCTTTTTCTTTTTTTCCAGAATTTACAAGTACGGGAGTAGGTTAGATGATTTTCCTAGCAATCTCATCCTGGCACTCATCCTCATCATGATCAGAGTCTTTTGGACCACATTTTGCGCATGTAAGTTGACTTGTACAGCTATCCCTGTGATGTCCAAATTTCTGACATCTCAAACACCTCAGAGGACCCGGGATATATAACTCGACTGGCTCACAATTATAGCCTATTTTTTATTTTAGAAGGAATTTATGGCGAATTGAACGTGAGGATGTACGTATTTGTAAATATTTTTTACAGTTTCTTCTAATCGTGATCCTTCGGTAGTCAGAGGCTCCCTGGCTATCCAAGGTAGATAAGATTTCTTCTGGTGTGTCCAGAGAGAGTTCTCTACTTCTAATAACACCCTTCGATGTCTTAAGTTTTGTATGAGGAATAGTTTTAATACTCACGTTGTGGAAGGTCTTCGTTTTCATTTAAAACTCGCTCTGCTTTCTTGTTTCAACCTCCACCATGAAATTGCTGTTTCTCGTCTTTCTGACCAATTTCAGATTAATCCGACTAAATATTACTTTTTCAATCAAGAAAAGGGAAAATCTTGACAACGGAGTTTCCTCCAAAAACTCTAAAACCAAAAATCTTGGAAAGTCAGTGCTTATTTCTTTTTCGGAATCTGAGTTTGAAAGATATCTCTTGGGTTTTTTTGTTTTGATTCATAATTTTTAGGATTTAAATTCCGCTGCTTCTGCCCCCACTCACCTCGGAGCCCACAATTGGGACCTGTCAAAGAGGAAACCCAATTGCCCTGACAAATCAGGGCTACACAGACCAGTATACTCGCAATCGTGAGAGACCCTGAGCACCTGTCACCATATTTGCTGCACTGCCAAAACTTTCAGTGAACAGCTCTAATGGTTAACAGCCATGTCCAAGTCTCTACGATTCTTAGCCAGCGCCTTCTAAATCCTATACATTAAGCTGTTGTTATTCATTCACCAGTTCATTTAGGTACAGTTTCCCTAAAGAATTCAATTTGTTATCTTTGCAGGCGTTAAGGCTTGACCTGGCCAGCCGATTGATCGGATTGGGCCTCTCCGACTGCCCGCCTAGTCCAGGTAGAGACCAAAGTGGTGTGTTGGGAACTGCCGAAACAATCAACCACCGGGATCCCCTCCTCAGCCATCACCGATCGCTACCCACAGCAAACAGGTGGCCCTATTGGGGAGTCTTACCTCTCTGCAGAAATGCAGTCGACGTATTCTGAAGCCCCAGCCGACAGGGCGAGAAACCAGTTGGATCCGGCGATGTGATCAATCTTGTGCATTTTTTATCAGGTGTCAGAAGACGCGGCACCAGCCAAGCAAAAACATTCGTCGTATTTTCTGAACAATGAACTAATGTTCATTGTTCAGAAAATTCTCAAATCTCTCATGGATGATGCTCATAACATTAGCTCTTTGATTTATAGTGAATCGCTTGTCATCCATCACTTGTGGTGAACAGGATCAATGTTTCATTCGGTGGTGTCTGTTGCAGGGCGTTCAGAACTTGGGTCAGCTTCAAGACTCTCCTTTCACCTCCTAAATTCAGATGTTTTATACTTTTGCACTATCGATAAAGCTGTAGCGTCATATTTTTAATTTCATGTATGTGCGTTTTTCGTTATTTACTTTGTTGACTGGATAGTATAGTAGGGTTATTTGGGCAATGTTTGTGATAAAAGGGCACCATAATGCAATTCACTCCACTAGAAATTTGGAAACGGTATGCTGTACTGCTTGGCATTCACACCAGAAGCTTCAAAGCAAACATTTCAGAAAGATTGGATGTCCATCTGATGACAATCCAGAGAATTTGGAAAGTGTTGGATGAGTCTAATGGTGGTTACGAAGGTGTTTAGAGTGATCAATAGTGATGGCGACGTTATGCCTCCATTCATCTTCCCACAGGGCCTAAGACTCAATAGGGAAGCCTACATCATGTCTTGAGAAGTGTTACTCTGAGTCAAGAGAGTGACTGCTGGGATACCCTATATCTCACAACAGAACTTTGCACCATGCCATACAAGCAAGATAACCTGGTCATGGATGTCAGACAATTTTTGTGACCGCATCACCCCCCCACTTACATTTGGCCACATAACTCAACGCCGTTGAGCGAGAGACCAGAAAACTTCTTGTAACACTAAAGATTAACTGAAGGCAAGGATTATGGCAGCATTCACAAACTTAAACAAGGAGACCGTCTAGGAGAGATTCAATAGATTCCGAAGTCGTCTGGAGGCCATGGTTGAATAAATTTACTCTTTCGAATATAATAATATTTTTGTTTAATTTTGGCCAATAAATTAATTTTTATTAAAATGAAATATCAGTGTCATTTTCATTTTTGCGAAATTGAAACGAAAATTTATCCATTGCATGCTGTATATACATGTGTGGAACTCCGTTTCAGAATTGTAGAAAAATGCTACAGATTTAATTTCTGTCACTGAAAACTCATTGTTTGTACAAAACCAACTCGCACAGAAAATAACTCACTGACCGGCTTCAATAATTTGAATTTTTGTATACATATATATTAACCAATCAGTGACATCGTATGAGATGCGCAGTATTCACTGAAATTCCAGACAATAAAAATTTAAGCTATGTACTTTGTTTGTTTGTTTGTTTTTAATGTTTAACTGCCTATCAATCTTTATGAGATCATTTAAGGTCAAACAAATGTTGTTGTTTTTTTTTTTTTTGGATAAAGTTGAATTGTTTACAATTTTTTTCCAGTGCAAGATTCATTGGAACTTGTTTTTTTAAGGGCAGAGTCCCCAACTCCTACCCTTGTTATTTAACCCATAACTGGAGGGAAGGAACGGATTAATAACTTTCCCAAAGGTACCAGTGCTTAAGTGAATGCAGGGTATTTAACTGGAATGCGATCTCGGCTCACCGATTTCTCTTTCCGAGCCGATATCCACTGCACCACAACGCACATCCGTCACGAGACGCTTACAGCACCTGGTATTCCCAAGCGGTCACCCATCTAAGTACTGACCAGGCTCAACGTTGCTTAACTTCGGTGATCGAGCTATGTACTTTGGGAGACTCACTTCAAAATATGATCAACAACATTTTCCCTCCTTAAAATCGATGTTTAAAATTGGAAAAATATTTATTAAGCTTAATACTTATAAATCTAATTTTTATTTTCTTCTGGAGTCGATTATTTCATTATAAATATGATCAATACTTATTCGCCAACTAGTCTTTCACTGAACCATCGATCTCGATGGTTCAGTGAAACCAGTGATCACCTGTGTTGCTCTTGTATTCTGGAGGAAAACTGATTGTGTTTTTCATGTTGCTATCAGTAGCAACAATGGTGATTTTGACGTCACGAATGAAGAGGATCTTGTCATATGAACGCTATTGTCATCATGATCTAGTTGGATTCTTTGAGCATCAGCTCAAAATGAAGATCAGAACTGATAAAAGACGTTTGTTATTGACAAACTCAAAGAAAGGTGGATGAAAATGTTGAACTTGGTTCGAGCCTTGATTTTCTTTTTTAAGTGCCCTCTGATGTAACAAGCTGTTTCTCGTTAAGCTAGTTTACCTAGTTAATGTGAGAAAGTGTCGTTCCTGGCTTTTCCCGGCATTTTCTTTTGTTATGATCCATATCGAGATTCCTGACTTCACCTGTGTTTTTAATCTCGACTTTGATTTTTCCACTTCAATATTTATGCTATCCTTCCCTCTCTGTTAGTGAGTGAGCTTCTTGATTTTGTCTAGTGAAAAAATACAGCGGCCACACATATTTTTGTGGGGTGAACTGGTCTTATTAATATCTGTTATTTTTAGTTTTAATATTTTTTTATTTGTTTTGTGCTATGGGTTCATCCATCCCTCATTTCATATCGCTATATATTTTTATATATTAAAAAAAAGACATTTGGACAATTTTTATATGAATGAAATTTTCATTTGATGGCATGGAGCTTTTTGTAAGTTTCCTATGAATATGTGGTATTATGGTATATGTATATTAAATGGTGATGGCTGAGTTTTAGTAGTGGATGAGCAAATTGTAATGGCTAAATGGGACGTGAATTTGATTAGCTAGTTTTAAGATATTAATGTTGAGCAGCTGTACCCCACTTCCCCTACTTCCTTGTGTCACATTTGTTTTGTATTTTGCTGCCATAAATAGACTTTCTGTAAACCTTTCACCATTCTGCTCCATGCTCACTTCATCTTGCCACTTTATAATCCTATATAACCTGAAGTCTTTCCCGGTCTTATTTAATTTGCAGGGTGCGTAGGAAACAAGCTTTTGCCTGCTTCACTCTTTGTTATCGTCCTCACTATTGCTTTTTGCCTTCGTCTTTCTACTGCTACCTATATTTCTCTGCAGTTCAATGTCATAAGAATGCAATAATATGAGCTTCATACATTATAAAATTCCTAAATAGATTTCTTTTCCAAAGTTATACCATGAGTTTATTTTTAAAATTTTTCCTCAGTAACCTTATTTCAGGTACCGGATCTTCCACTATTTTGAAATTCTGAATTTTTGACGCAAGATTTTTTTAAAGTCCTAGGATCATATTTGTACGAAATAAAACGTCTACGGGTCTTTATGCCTGTGCATAAACTAATTTGATTTTTGAATTATGAAGTTAGTATACCCGAATGGTCATAATGAAGCTAATATAAACTTTAAGTTTAATCTTTTCGATAAAAATATCGACAAATAGTTACAATTTGTATTGCTCAGTAACCTTTTCTTTTAAAATATGTAAAAATTTATGCTCATGAGATATCGTAAGTTGTACACCATTAAGACTGTTGAAAGATCCTCTTTTTTATTTAAAATCGAACTTTCTTTTTCAGTAGTAAATATAAAGTAATACATGTCACTAGACGAGTACTCAATATAAAATTAAAATATAAATATTTTTAGCACTTGCATGTACAGAAAAAGTTATTTTCTACCCAAGTGGCATATTGTATCCAATCCTTTGTCATTCTCTTCAGCTTATAACTTGGGTAGAATTTCCTGTTAATGTCCTCCATGTCTCCCGTTGTTTGATCCAGCAAGATAACACAAACTTGCGTAGGTGACACGAAATGGTTCCAGGAGCACTACATTGACTTCCTAATACATCATAGCCAGACACAGCACGCATGAACATGTTGCAGATCTCTCTAAATTCTCTAGAGACACTCCCAAAAACCATAACTCAGTTGAAGACATGACTAGATAAATATATCCATGCAACGACTCTAGCACCTCAGCAACTTCACTCCGCGTCCCGTAATTATAACTATTTAAGCGAAAGGAAGATATATATATATATATATATATATATATATATATATATATATATAATTAGAAAGTTCTTCAGTTCACTTTTTTTGCTACTTCTTTTTTTTTTGTTGTTGTTGTTGTGTTTTGTTTTTTTTTTGTTTTTGTTTTTTGACCGACACATCTCCTAACCCTAACCAAATTATTTATTTACCGGCAAGCCTATATCATTAATATATTTCAAGGTACGTGGGTGGCCTTCTCTGTTTTTATGTTTACCGCTAATCTCCAGTTGGAAGGGTACTAAATATATTTCCCATTCGTTTTCATTTTTTAAGCAGTCGCTATCAAATGAAAAGAAAATGGTGGCGACTTCCGGCGATGTTGTGGAACGTGCACAGGTGGTGGCCATACCAGCGTTGGCAATATCAAATGTTTCTATCTTTAGTGAGTAAAAATAAATTACAATTCTCATGGTAGTTCATCTCAGTAACAGAAAGGGAGAGAGAGAAAGAGCGCAATTGAAAAAGAAAAGATTCAAGTTTTTAGTTCAAGAGATTGACCTAAGGAACATGGGCAGATTTAGACTGAGACAATGTTGAAGAAGACTTCCAGTTATTAAAAAATATTACAGTTTAAAGAGTTAAGAATACAATGAAAATAGTTCAAAGAATACGTGTGTTCAGTCGGGATAATTATCGTTACAAATCTTTCCGTTAAAACTGGTTTACAATTTACGAATTTTAATTAAAATTCGTGAATTTGTATTTATATCTCAGAAAAATGGCGAACGTAAACATCCTGTGTAAATTCTAATACTAGTCTTGTTAACTACACATTTGTTACATAAGAATATAAAGAGTAAAGGCAGTGTTGTTAGTATTATTAGTTTCCTCCACATGAATGATGTTGCCATAAAACCTCAGTCATAAACGAAGAACTACACACACTTATGCCTAAATTTATCCGTAATAATTACTTATTTAATTAGTTTTGAAAACTTGGAATTCATGAAAACAACTGTTCTATACAGGGTTCAATGCATTAATCTCCTTATCTCTACCGTATAGCCTAAAATACCATTCATTTATCATAAATTCATCAAGTAGGTATGGTGATATTATATAATTATGGTGATATTCTATAATTTTTAATAGAACTGTTTTCTTTTTAAATCTTCAGATTAGATTTCGAAAATTACCCTTCGCTGTTCGAGTTTTATTGATTGAAAAACTGTGTTAAGTCCTCCTTGCTTCGTGATCAAACCGATAACTTTTTATTACCTCTTCTTATTAAGGGAGAAGACTAAACACACTCCAAAGAATTATTGGGACAAATCATTTTTTTTATTTGAATATTTTTAGTCTTATGTAAGTTTTTATAATGATGATGTTGCTGATGTTCTTTTTCTATTTGACGGTAATTGATTTGTTTTGTTTTGTTTTTCTGAGGGGAGGGGGTGCAGCTTTGAGGATTATTTAAAACGTATTTTGAATAGTAAGAATATTTTACAAGTTAATATTGCATTAACAATTCTTTTGAGAATAACAATGCTTTTTTTTTCAGATACAAACATTACTATTTAACCCATAGCTGGGATTGGAGGGGGTTCATACCTTTCCTAAGAGTATTTGCACGTAAATGAATGTGACAAACGCGACTAGAATTTGAAAATATTAATTTTTTCCTGTTAGTTCGATATAGCCGATATAGAATCTAAAAAAGGAAAAAAATAATGATGTATAATTTATATGTAAATATCCAAAATAAAATGTCTAAACAGCTGATAAGTTTAAAGGTTATATTTCTTATCAATTTTATGATACTAGTAACTTAGTCGACTAGTAGGGAGAAGTGCAAAATACTAAAAAAGCTGTTTTGTAGAAAACTCAGTCTTTTTTAACACAGTTGGTTACATGTTTAAATATAGAATAACTTATATTGCAAAGAATTCATAAAATGTGCATTGACCTAGACTGATTGTGAAAGGAAAGATTTTAGTAATCAGTAGTTCTTCCGTGTTTGTCTAGCGTAAATGTAGATCTTAGTTTGTTATGTAGCATTCAGTTTACTGTAGTTACCAAAAACTCATACAAGCATTTTAATTTGTTTATTTGCATCTTAGGTATTTTAATGCATTACTTAAATGATGAGTTCTATGCGTACTTTACATCGTGTCTGTGAAAAGTCTATTTGTTGGTTCGAATAAAATTTAAAAGCTGTTCGCACTTGCACATTTTTTTTTTAATCATATCACCCCTAGCAAGGCGGTAACGCCACTGATGTGCAGGGGGCTACATAGGAGTGAAAAGATTGGAAAAGAGAAAGCCGGAAACCGCATCCTAAACAGGAAGCAAGGGATGAGCCTCTTAACCTGTTCAATAGTCGTGGGTGGAGTGTGAACCGGGCGATAGTTTAGTCTATCTACTCCAATTGAAAAAAACAAAAGTGAGAAGATTGGAAAAGTGAAAACCGAAAACCGCATCCTAAACAGGAAACAAGGGGTGAGCCTCTTCACCTGTTCAATAGACGACATTGTTCTTATTATGCATGTAGCAATTTATTTCTGTCTGTACGGCTCTCATTATAAATGTATGCTTAAGCGTAGCCGGTAAACGGCTCGAAAAGTCGGAATTGTCTGTAGAGGTCGAATTCTAGCAGAAGCACTATGTTTGCATTCGCATAAATAGCCTTGGAAAGTTGGGAACTCATTTCTCCCCCCTGGAAAATGTTAGCGGGTTGACAGTCAGGTAAACTGGGTTACCTATCTTTGATTGGCAACTAATATATAGGTGATTGAAAAGTAACTCTCTATTTTAAAATACTTATAATCATTATTAATTTTTACAAGAAATGGATATGAGAGGAAAGCGTTTAGCATGAGGTTTTATTTAAAATTTCATATAGGCATCAGATTTCGTTACCAGCTTCTCAAGCCGCCCAAGCATCACGTTAACTGATTCACCAGGAACTCTTGTGGTATGGAAGATATAACTTCTTGTATTCGTCCTTCAAGTTCTTCGGGGGGGGGGGGGGGGAGCTGTGTCGATTTCATCATTTTCAAATTTCTTTAATGATTAATGGCTTATGAAACCGAAAATACTCAGACATTGGACAATTTATATCTAAATATGTACCAGAAACCAAGAAAATGGTCCGAAATATAAAAAAATAAATAAATATCCTTAACATTGGTCATTAATTAAATGTATAAAAATCTCTCTCTCTTTCTCACTCATATATATATATATATATATGTGTGTGTGTGTGTGTGTGTGTGTGTGTGTGTGTGTGTGTGTGTGTGTGTGTGATAACTTTAGGAAGAAAAATTATATTATGTCCTTTTACTAAAAATGGAATCTATAAATCACTGAGATGACTGGGTATTATTGAATGAAAATAACACTTGACGTCAACAAGTAATTTTCTTAGAAATAAGTTATATTTTCTTATGGATAATCTTAAGTGTTAATATCAGCTTTACTCTTCATTGAACTAAATACAAGACTTTATCTTACTATTCACAAGAAACTTCAGATACTATGTTTTGATTCTAACAGCCAAAAGTCATCAAAAACTCTGAAAAAATTTCTGAAGAACAATTTATTTATAATTAAAATCTAAACGAATTATTGAATTGATTTTTTTTCATCGCAGTTGCGAAATCATGAATTAACAGAATTAAAAATATTTATTTTATCTTTTTGATTATTTACAAATGCTCCAGAAAGTTAAAATATCATTTTAAATTTTATTTGCACAAGCGATAATTATATGAATGATTTGAATGATATTGTATAAATCACAAGACTGTAGATTTGTCAAGTCTTAGAAATTATTCCAGAATTATTCACTTACTAGAAAAACATTAAATTATTTGCGTTTAATGTGTGTGTGGGGAGAGAGAGAGAGAGAGAGAGAGAGAGAGAGAGAGAGAGAGAGAGAAAACCAGGATATCTGCGTCGGAAAGTTTTAATTTATTTTTTGTTTTCATTCATTCCACTTGGTTTTAAATACACACTGCAAAAATCATACTCCTCACTTTGATTCAGTCATCCTATTAGAGACTTTCTTTATTTTGTTATTATGTCAATAAGAGTACAAATGTTTGTATATTGGCAGAGAAGATAAACTAGGCGTGCCTCGCTTTTTGCTTCAATGGGTCATTCATGTGATTTGAGATTTGTGCAAAAAGTTCAAAGCAAGTTTCACATGAGTGGATCAATAGACCTATTTATGAAGAGAAGAATTTTAAACATATTGAATAAAAGCTGAGATGGGATAAGGGGGGGTTGCAAATTTAGTCTAAATTTAATATGTGGTGGGGATGAAAAAACTGAGATGATGATATGAATACTTTAAAACTTAATTTACTTGAATGAAGGAATGATATGTAAATACAGCAAATTATTTAATGAGAATTAAACTAATTTTATATATATATATATATATATATATATATATATATATATATATATATATATATATATATTACCGTAAATATATAAACGTTATAAAGAATATTTCTTATGTCTTCCATTTTTTTTTTTTTGCATCTTTTTTATTTCTTCGCTGATCATCGTGTTTTGTTTTATATAAGCCCGGGAACTAATTGCGAAAAGCGTGAATAATGTCAAAATTTCACACTTAACACTTAATACATTTGAGGAATGCCGCATCGTTGTTTATTTCTTCGTTTATTTCTTCCTGCAGTTGCAACTGCAGTTTCCAGTCAACGTGTTTCTGGCGACTCGTTCTGGTTCTTGCAAAAAATCTTTCAGAATTACAGCCACCTTTGTTTTTTTTTTGTTTTTTGTTTTTTTTCTCATCCATATCTCTTAACTTATTTTTAAAATAACGAGGAAAGACGGCAAATAACACCGCTAAAATATTATTCTGATGTATGATTCGAATTAAAAATTGAATGAATTACAAATTGAATGAATTTAACTGGCAATTGGAGATTTTAAACAAGATTTGATGAAGTATCTTAATAATTTTTCCACTACTATATTTTGTTTGATTTTACTTTTGTTTTTTGTTGTCTTTGTTGTTTTTTTGGGGGTTTTTTGCATTCTTTTAGGTCAATTTATTCCTACAGATATAAAAATAAATAAATCGAAGTATACACAGTGACATTGAATTAAGAAACGTAAATAAAAAAACGTTTTCGCTTTTTTTCTTTTTTCTTTTCACTAATATTTTTGAATCTTTTATTGACAGATATTGACACTCATAGCTAAAGGGGTTAAAGTCTAAATTACTGCAGAGGGCAAAAAGGTTGCAGGCATAGGATACAAATCCTATATCATCCAACAATTAACTAAAACACAAAAAGTAAAATTTCACACCCGCAAAAATGGATCAGAATGACTGAAAACATTTTGAAAAAATCAAACCAAGACAAAAATTTACAATCAAGCGTGAAATTTAATTTTGACAAATAGAAAAAAGATTGACCACATACTGAAAGAAAAAGACGAAGCCAAATTTCGTGATCCGATGTTAAATTTATTTCCTAACCAATGAAAGGAAGCGATTTGCAAAACTGAGAGAAAAGTTAACAATTCAGTGTTAAAAAGTGAATCGGTATAAAGGAAGAGGGAAAGAAAGTGGAATCAGTCATTCAAATGGGAACAGAGAGAGAGAGAGAGAGAGAGAGAGAGAGAGAGAGATGACACGCTAAAATGTAACAAAGAAAACTTTAAGTCTTCAATTTCTTTTACATCTCTTTCTCCATCCTCAACATTGTCACTGTCAACAAAGAAGTAGAAGGAAACAACAACAAGATACTTCAACTGACTCCTAAAACTAAAGTCCGATAAGTACAATTTCTTTTATTGTTTCACCTTCCCTTTCATTCTCTTGCCGGCCACGAAAACGGAAAGGAACACACATTTTATTGGTAATCTGTCAATCTTTCTACATACACACATTCTGCTACTATCAACTATAAGCTCTGGATTCATTTAACTTCTTACTACTATTTCTCTGGAACATTTAATTAGGTTCATTTTCCCTTTGAACATTTAATTCATACAAATTAATTAACTATGTACATTTTCTATTCGAACATTTTCTATTCTTACAAGTTTGTTATTCTATTTAGTTAATAACATTTTACTTTAACATACAAAACGAAATATTTTATTCTTCCACATTTCAACATCCAACCTTCTGATATTTTAAATTGTGAGGACTTCGGTTGTGTTTGGCATAAGGCCACTTTGATAAACATCATCGAGGCCACTACACGTGCATCTTTTGCTTTTTTGTAACAGTCAATATAACGTTAGAGAAAATGATTTACCTCCAGGACGAAAAGAGATTAGAACGTGTCTTGCAAGTAAACTGTCCAAAAAGGAAAAATTGCGGCTTCGAGGTTTACATATTTAAAACAACTAGATCCCGCAGTCGAATACTCTTATGCGAGATACTCTTTTCACATAAGTAAATTTTGGATATCAATAAAGATATAAAAGGGAACAGGCAATGGTGATTACTGTATCGAACAGGAGACACAAGTTGCGGTCAGTGGAGTGTTTGTCGAAAGGAAACGGAATGCAAGAATTGTAAGTTAGAAGAATCTACATGGCCATGACTAAATGTAAAATAAATAACAGAATTGTCCAACAAATAGAATTGACAAAATTTACAATAAGATATAAGAAAAAGTAAATAAAAGAATAGGGAAAAATAATATAAAGCAAGCAAACAATATATGCAATGCAAAGCAGCAATTTCACAAATGAAGAATTAGGGTTGACATACAGGAGAAAATTCCAACAGGTGAACGTAGCATTCTGACTTCATACAAGACAGATCGAGACTGAGACAGACGAAACAAAGAACCGGACTATTTTATTGACCAGAAAAATTCCAGCATTCCAGCATTATATCTGTCTATAAAATAGGAAGGGGTAAATGTTTTGCAATCATTCTTAACCGGATTCCTTCAGAGGAGGGCTTTCTTAATGCATCTTTTTACATGTATCTGTGTAGATTTGCCACCGACAGAGGACCTCAGAAATTTACCGGGAGCCCTTGAAGTGATTACCCCTCATCAGAAACACTGGGCTCACTTGGCAGGAGCAAAGAATGCTTTTCCAAAGCTCATGATGGCAAAACTTCAGTCTCCTGAGTTTAAGAAAGTATCATTGCTCTGTAATTCTTCACCTCTCTTTGTATAGGGCTCTATACAAAGACGTTCCCGACGAACTTTGGCGGTATTGTCCTAAACAGACGAATTTCGTCCGATAATTGCACAGGGAGTCTGGAACAATCTGTCGGGGTCATGACTGCCACAGATTTCCGTTCAATATGTGTCTATAAGATACCCGACTTAAGAAATGGAAAGCAAGCTAGCCAGCTTTAATGCGAGGGGCTTGATAGCTCGGCGTAATGCTTCCCGCTTGTTTCGTGATTTCTTGTCATTCGAGGTAATATCAATCCAGGAGACACACATTTTTGCAAAGTTTATGCTCGTGTGCTGTCTAGCAACTTTGTTGTCTATTCAGCATGCGGGGACCAGCTGGCCAGAGATGGTTAAACATACCATAGATGCGAAAGTCGACTTTGTACATGTCGATGTGGGTGGGGGTGGCGGTTGATCGTGGCCGATATTTTCATCAACAGTAGTTTGTTTTGGATCGATGCGGTTTATGCACTCAACGACCAAAAGGAGCGTGTCTCTTTTTCCTGTCAGATAATGTGCAGCCCCCACGTTCTAGAGTGAAATGAATGGTGTCTCTTAAGTTAGTGACCGTGGCAAGAATGGTCGTGTGAACGTCGCGGATGGAGGGAATCTTGCGTTAAAAACATTATTCTCATTAGCATCTGGTCGTATTCTTTAAGCATCAGCCGAAGATTAAGATCAGATCTGATAGAAAGCGTTTGTTATTGACAGATTTCAACAAAAGATGGCTAACATTGGCGTGCTTGGATCGTGTGAATGGGGGCAAGACTTGATTTCTTTAATTCCTCTTTTGACGAAACGGAGAATTTGTTCTGAAGATCGCACTGTGGCATGAAACTGGCAGTCACTATGCAATCTTAATTCCTATTTCCACACTAGCTATATCTATTTTCTGTCTTCGATATTGACCACACTTCCCCTATAAATTAGCAAATTAAAACACACACACACACACACACATATAAATATATAGTGTGTGTGTGTGCGCACGCACGCGCGTCTAAACAAAAGTTTTATCTAACTGTTCAATTTTTTTTTATCTTTTGTTCCATGTATAATATGTACTGATTTTTCTCTTCGTCTGTATGAAAGGAATTTGTTTGTTATAGGAGTAACTACAAACAATTTCTGATATCTTATTAAAATGTACAATATACTAAGTTTTAGCTTAATAGTTGTCGCTGAATAAAACATACATAGTTTAACTGATACGGGCGTTTGAAAGAATTAGTTTATTAAATCAATGACTTTTATACGTACATCTATAGTAGCGTTCATTTCATCAAGAAAGAAGCTAACAGCAGAAAGAAATCGAATGCAAATTCAAACTTGTATTTCAAGTGGAATTGATGCCATATAATTTTTAAACTAAATCTATTAAATCATTCTTCGTTCTCTCTATGGTAAGTCATATGTGAAATAACAGGATATTGCGATCTGACAATTTCCTAATAAATAATCGGAGAAAATTTTATGTTTTCGTAAGAGAATTTGTTGCCGAAATGTTCTTTTCATTCTGTTGATATTCTGTCTTATTGTCAAAAGAAATATTTGCAAGATGATACTCAAAATGAGGGCTGTCATTGTCACGCTGTCTTCAAAACACTTCCTCTGACGTCTCTGGAAGGAGCTCCCCAATACAAAACGGGCGGTGACGATGGAGGCAGTGAATGCCTTCTGACGTAAATCTTTAAAAGTAAACACTCAAAGCATTGCGTATGACGTCATTCGCGCTGGTAATTCCTAGTTCTACTGTAGCAGTTTCATATATTTAGCATATATAATTGAGAAAGTGCTGAATAATGGCTATACATAATCAGAAATTTAAAAGCACTAGTGAAGCAAATCATAAGAGAAAAGGATCTAGTTAATCTTAAGAAAGTGTCTAAAGATTTAATAATTTTTAATTAAAATGCAGTTATGCGTTACGCTGATTAGAGTTCGTGGATAACAGAGGTTCTCCTGATATTCGATGCCATAGAGTGCACTCTAATACAAAGTCAACATGGAACCCCTTTGCACTTATAGTCAATCTAATGTTTATGAAGATTAGTATTGAATAATAATAATAATAATAATAACAAATGACCTGATGCTACACCCGTCGTGGCTACCATGGCTTCTGCTCTTAATTAATTGGAGATGTTAACATGTATATTTTTCCGGTTAATTAAGTTGGGCTTCAGATTGATGATAGGTAGGGCAATTGTTAGAGGATCGGAATGAGAAATCAGCGAGCAGTTCGAATTCTGGTCAAGATCCTTACATTCACATTCACATACATACCCTTGGGAAGGGTATAAGTCCATCTCTTCTACACACCCCATCTATAGGTTAAACAGCAGATTTGAATGGGCTATCTTGCCTTGAGGTGACAACCAGTCGAGAAGGAAAACTATTCAGAGGAACGGCTTTTGTCAAGCTATCTTGATCTAGACATCTCCCACTGGTGTTATGACCGATGAGTCACGGAAATCGTGTTCTTGTTGAGTACCACAGTTTTTCTTGTCCTTATTTTTTCTTGTCTTTGCATCTCTGTTCATGAGCGTGAGTAGTGTGGAAGTACCGTGGCCGGGTATTGAAGAATGCGACAGCGAAGACAACTTGGGAGTCACATCTAAACATTTAGACACTTCAATCGGAAACTGTCTGAATAGACTAGATTATCCCCACCAAAGGTAGTTCTGATTGAGCCTCAACTGCAAGTTTACGCGCTAATTTTATCAAAACTTCTCGCGCACATTTGGCTTCGTTTATTTGTATCCTAGTCTCAGATTATTGGGGTGCTGCTCTCTCACTCAATAATAATATCTTCTATCCCAGCATTATTTTTGGAGTACTACTCCCACTCAGCGATAATGAAAAAGTTTATAAAAAAAAATGGAGAGAAGGAGAAAATATGTGAAAAGAAAAAAGTAGTAATGATATGGTCAAACCATTAAAAAATGGGAATAAATAAGGTTTTCAGAATAAAGATTTGTTGCTTGTAATTTCGTTTTTAAATGTGGAAGCCAAATAAATAAGAGTTGGGAAAAGAAGTTTTCTGTTTCTCTCGCAAACACTCCAGTTTTTAGTAAACTTTGCTATCCACATTCACTCTCAGCTTATTTTAATTATAACAAGCTTTCACTTGGAAAATTTTTCTAGAACGGAAAAGAATGAGTGTACTATAATTTGCTGAGTGTTAAGCTAATAACCCTATCACGTGTCACGGAGCAGCTTAAAGCAAATTTACAGTTTCTGGAGCGAGATATAATTCCTTGTTGCTTTGGCAATTAAGCAAGTAAACTTGGGTTATATTTCACAAATATTTAGCCGCAGTCAAACGTGTGGCACAATAAAATAAAATAAAAATATCAGTAGTCAAAAAGTAGGACTCAGACATGAGGTTTAAGAAAGTCTTCTGTAAAATAAGTGCTTCAAGGAGGAATGAGGGAATATCGAAAATGAACTGGGGATATGTTTCTTGCATATATATATATATATATATATATATATATATATAATTTTTTATCATAATTCGATAAATTTATTATTTTGATTTAACTGTCTACAAAATCACCCATCACATGGTTTCTTGGTATGTTGGTCTTTGGACTGTAAACACAAGGTGTTCAACTCTGGAAAGAAAATGGGCAAGCCTCTGTCTCAGTAACTTAAAACCTTATTATTCAAAAGTACAATAAAAATAATGGCTATAAAAGGATTGCAAAAACTTTAGAATTGTCCCTAAGTACTGTTAAAATTATAGTTAAGAAGTAGTTAGTGCACAAAACTACTGCTACCCCACCAAGATTTGGGAGACCGAACAAACTTACCAGAAGAGCAAAATCAAAACTGGTCCGGGAGGCAATCTCCAACCCTAGTGCAACACTGGAAGACTTAAAGGCTTCAGTTTCCAGTATTGGAGCAGATGTCCATGAATCTACAATTTCAAGAGTATTGAACTGATCTGGCCTGCAAGGGAGGGTAGCTAGAAAAAAGCCCCTTCTGAAGCCTATGCACAAGCAAGCTAAGGTAAATTTGCCAAAAGTCACATTAATGATTCTATGACCATGTGCGAAAGATTATGTAGTCAGATGAGACCAAAGTCGAGTTATTTGAAAAGATACGAAACACAAGGAAAAAGGGCACTGCTCATTACACCGTCCTCACTGTAAAGCATGGCGGTGGCTCGATCATGCTTTGGGCCTGTTTTTCAGATGCAGAGCCTAGTGAGTTGGTAACACTTCAAGGTGTCATGGATAGTGTCAAGTACCAAGAAATATTGGAGGCAAACCTGCTGAAGTCTGCTAGAACTCTGCGCTTGAAACGCAATTTCAAGTTTCAACAAGATAGCGACCTCAAGCAGGTGTCAAAAGCTTGGTTTGCTAGCAAGAAAATCACAGTTTTGGAGTGACCTAGCCAGTGTCCAGACATCAATCCTATAGAAAATCTATGGCGTTATATGATTTTAAGAATCAGTGTGAAATTTTTAAAATGTAATTTTTATATCAAAGGAAAGTGTAATAGAACTGTTTATTATTTAACAATTATTGGAATTGAAAAAATGTTAAATTATACAAAATATATAAATTTTCAAAGAGAGTGTAGACTTTTGCAAGCCACTATATTTGATCGGGTGTTCCTGCTATTCATCTCGAGATTCTCGACAAAACCCAGAGAAGGATCTGCAATATAATCGATTGTGACTTGGCATCTCGACTTCAGTTACTTTCACAGCGACGTGATTTTTCTTTTCTACAAATATTTTCATGTCATTTGACGAGCTTTTTTCCCTAGTGTCCCGACCACGTGAATTTATGCTTGCTACTAGAGTGGCATCTTTTTTACTGTTGAAATAGTTAAATGTAACTCTCTCTTCTACTCCAACAGTTTCTTTTCTCTCACTTACAACCTGTGGAACTCTCTCCCATTTTCTTGCTTTCCTAAGAACTAAAACTCGCCAAAACATTTAAATGCAACGTCAATTACCATTTTCTATATCCTTGAATCCCGTCTATCTTTCATTCTTTCTAGAAAACCCCCTTTACCCAGTCTTTTCTCTCACTGTAACCGTCTACGCACTAACGGCAGTCTTGCCTTGCTTGAGACGAAATGATTAAAAAGATTTGTACAGAGAATGTTGTCTTAAAAAAGCAATCAGTAACTGTATAAATACATTAAAAATGTAAATCGATCATTCAGACATATTTAAACTGAAATTATATTAAACTGGATTGAATGATAATTCAGGCCTTGAAACAATACGTGAATATTTTTTAAGCCGGTCAAACATAAACATGGATACAATATGAAATCCAGTAATACGGAGTGCTAGAGAAAAACAATAATAACGCTAAATTGTAATATGAGGTCTGGTAAAAATGTTTATTGAGACACTAGGTTTATAAGTTTCCAGAAATTCATACACTGATGCCCTGAATAACACTATAAGCCACTATAATATATTTACGAATAGAACATTTTCTTCTTTAGCAAACATGTATGTACGAATAACATTTCAGTGTCACCAGTGATTTAATACAAATATGTATGTACAAACATTAGACCTCTTTATTTTGTTATATAATCTATCAATACTGAATTTTATTTAATGAATATAGACGTGTGATACATGTGTCGGGTCTTTTCAGGATGTGAACGATCATGGCTTGCCTCAGCTTGCTGTCCTTTGTAGATTTTGGCAACGTTTGTCTTTTTACTCTTCCCCCACCCACTACTCCCTATTCTAAAATCCATTTACACAAGATAAGTTAGTTGGATTATTTACTGTTTCCCTCTGTCTCTCTTACATGTGAGTACCAAATCCTCTAAGTCTTCTTTCCTTATTACGTACCCCAGAAATTTCAAAAGTCACTTTATGTTCCCATTTTAATTAAAACTTCCATGCTGTCCACAAGTTCAGTTCATGGTATTCTAAAAAGCCTTCTGTAAAACCAAATATTTTCTTCATCTGAGGAAATTATCCAAAATTCACAGCTATATAGGATAATTGAATTACTTAGCATTTGATGACTCTTTTCTTCTAACGAATTTTTCCTGCTTTTTAATACTTTGTTTGACTTTTGAAAAGCTTAATTCACTAATCCAATGCAAATACCAGATTATAAATTTAAAATAAAGTCCATTCTGCTAACGAAGGTAATAAGTGTATAGTTTAATTCTGTAAATAACTTCTATTGATGTCGTTGATAAAAAAGAAGAAAGAGATAATTATATATATATATATATATATATATATATATATATATATATATATATATAATTATCTCTTGACGAAATTAAAACTGGGACGAACAAAAAAATGGTGACGGAATGTGATTAAGTTTCTTTGCAAACAGTGGATGAGCGTTAGAAAGGCAAGGATTCTTTCAAATTCTTAACATTTACAACAATTCGTCTATTTTTATTTCATGGGAATTAAGTGAACCAATTAAAAACAAAATTTGTTCACACTTGCCCCAACCCCACATACTTCTTATCCACAGATTTCGTATCATGGTGTTTTTATATGACGTCATTTATTTTGAGGCGTTTCCAGCCCATTAAAATGTTCTCACATAAGCTGACAATGTCAACTTAACCCAGTCAGATGGTAGATTAAACATCAAATGAGTTTTACATGCAAAGTGGAAAGGAGTGTCACACGTTGCGGCCACTATTTATACTAATGTTGCCTTCGCGTTGTTCTGACGTAACGACAGATATTCTTTCGCTAAGTTTATGTGTGTTTCCCATAGTAATTGTTCCAGTGACGGCATAGCTCCCATTAGCAGTAACTTTTTTTTTTTAACAACATGCAGTAAAAATCAAACAACTATTTATATCTATGGGATTTACCAAAACAAAATACACCCTTTAAGAATTACTTTTCGGCGATACTTTGCTGTTATCCAAATTAGAGCTGGATACTTCTAAACTTCTCTGAAGATAATATATCGACGGATCGTTCATATAAAATATCGACTACATTAAATATGTGATTGCTTCATTCTATGCTTTCATAATTTTAACTCGAACATTTTTTTTAATCATTTCACCCCAAGCAAGGCATACCACTGCCACTATTGCGCATGGGGCTACATAGGGGAAGGTAAAGAGAAGGAGTGGCTAGACATAGGGAATGTCAGGAGGAAGGTGACAGATGAGTAAGGATACCGAGGATGAGGGCTGGGCAGATGGGAAGAGTGTTTGATAGAATGGGAGCAGGTTAGTGTGTTAGGAGGTGTCTATTGACCTTACATTTAAACTCCTGGAGATTGTAGCCGTCGGGGAAGCAATCGTGTGGAAGAGAATCCCACAGTCGGGAAGTGCGAGAAAAGAAACTGTTGGAGTAGAAGATACGGTTGCATTTTATCGGTTTCACTGTAAAAGCGTGGGATCTAGTTGCTAATCTAGTATCTCGTTCAAATTCGTATTTAGGGGGCACTAGTGATCTAAGTTCATCGGAGCAGAAGCCGTGAAAGTATTTATAGAAGAGACACAGGGAAGCCACGTCGCGCCGGTGAGAGAGAGACTGCAGGCGGTCTGACAAGTCGGTATCTATCATATTACAGACCCTCCTCTGAACTTTATCGAGAAGCCCGAGGAGAATAGCAGCGGCACCCGACCAGATATGGCAGCAGTATTCAATGCACGGGCGGATGGTAGATTTATATATGTGCAGGATAGATTTAGACGGAAAAAACTTCCGGGCCTACACAGAGAACCGACTTTCATAGCAGCGGATTTAGCAATGGATTCGATATAGTCATTCCATTTGAGGTCCGCTGAAAGTGTGAGACAAAGGAGGCGTAGTGTTTTACTCTCTGGAAGGCAAGCCTGGTCCATGCTAATGGGAGGTAGGTGAGATTGTCGATGATGGTTAATTGAGAGTAGCTTCGTTTTAGAAGCATTAAAATTTACTAGCCATTTCTTACCCCAGTCCAGTATGGATTGGAGGTCTTTTTCAATCTCGGCTGCGAGGTTAGCTTTGACGCCTACACCAGATTTTTGTAGGAGGCGAGAGTAAACTGTGGTGTCATCGGCGTACAAACCTATTTGGGCTCTTATGGAATCAGGGAGATCATTAATGTATATCAGGAAGAGTGTAGGACCTAAGATGGAGCCTTGGGGGACACCTGCGTTTGTATGGTAGTTCTGGGAGGCATGTCCGTTTAATACCACCTTCATTGTGCGGTTAGAGAGGAATGACTGGATTAGTTCAAACAAATGTCCAGTTATACCATAGCTCCGCAGTTTACATAGAAGGCCAGCATGCCAAACTCTGTCGAACGCCTTAGATATATCCAATGCAACGGTTCGGGCTTCGCCATTCCTGTCGAGTGCATTCTACTCCCTCTTAATAAATCCCGACTCAAGTACATTCATATTTGCACGTAATCAAAAGATTAAAAAATATATCCTATCTTCTTTGCCTGTTTAATCATTGTAAAGGGAAAAAGTGCGTTTTGTGTAATTATCAATAATAAACATTATCAAACATTTGTTTCATAATATTTAGAGATAGTGCCTTTTTTATACTGACAGACTGTCTGATATACTGAAGTCCTGAGAAGAGGGAGAGCGATAAAGGAAAAAAATACACAGATAGCTAACAGAGTGTAATAAAGAAAGATGAAAGCTCATGAAAGTGTTGTCTGGGGATTAGAGAGACAATTCCCTTGCCATCGGAAGATTATCCCGGGTGTAAACACCAAGGTCATGCATGTAAATGCTGGGATGTTTTCGGCAAAATGGAATATAGCCTGGAACAGAAAATCTATTGATAATAATAGAAGAATTTAAATAGTTTTTTGCTTTTGTTTTCAAAATGCAAAAGTATCTTGCGACCGTTCCAAGAGAAAAGATTCTACTCTGCAGAAGTTAGAACGGATACCACGAATATTAGAAAAAGAAAGGTCGAGGGTAGGTAAGTGTCTTTTTTCTTTCTTTTTTTTTCTTTTTTTTTTTCTTTTTTTTTGTGTTTACTGATTTACTCCTATTTCTTTTATTATGTTTGTTATGATATTTGTATTGAGGATAAAAAGAAAAGGCCAACATAATTATTACTATCTGGCGTCAATAGCAATACAAATTAGTCATAGTGTGGTTGATACCAGAGCATAATGTAGCCTCAGGGCTGACCAGCGAAAATATATGCAGGGAGACATGGCACTACAAATACTCCGATATTATGCGACTGATCAAGGTAGCCTCTGCTTTTATTCACCGGGTCATGTGTCTTTAAATAAAAATGTTGGTTGAAGTCATCCAAAAATTGAATTGACACAAGGAGTTTTGAGTTCAATATCTAGCCACTGCATAGGGAACAAAAACTTTGGGAGTTGAGTTACTAAAGGCAAAGATACCGAAACTGAGTTATCAAAAAAAAAGCACGTGGAGTTAGAACAATCTACTCTGTAGACTGAATAATGGGTTCAGTTCGAAATTCCAGCGTATATCACCTGACGATAACGGAGAATCCAACAGTTGAAACGTCGTGAATATGGCAATAAAGATGAGAACAACAATCCGAATGATGTAAACAGTTCAAACAGGTAGTCACAATTTTAACATGTTGTAACCAGAGCAGCATTACATGATCAGCAAAAAAAAAACCCTCTATATATACATATGTATATATATTTATGATACACATTTTTCAGTTTATGCGTATAGCTTTAAAATATTAATGCTAGACACGTGAGACGTTTAGACTAACATAATCCGAATGTTCATTTTCGTCTTTCAAAATATTTATAAGTTACCGCTTTGCAATAAAAAATAAGCTACAAGATGATGATGATGATGATGATGATTTTTAATTAACCAAATTTAATTGGAGCTGTGCCTTTACATTAACTCTATAATTAGTTACATATTTTATTTTAAAATGCTATACGTTAATGTAAACAAAAAAAGCAAAAGCAATTTTTTTTACATAATTAGCATAACGCTTTAGGGCGTTATGCTTATTATATAATTATGCTAACTTACAAATAAATGAAACAGTGAATTGTAGGATGACCAACAGTTTAAAGGGAAGCGCTTTTTTTTCAAATATGAGAAATTTATTTTGAAAATTAAATGTTAAAACGCATGAAGAATTGTACAGAACTACTTCATTTCTCTCGTTCCTCAACCAAATTGAAAATCCCAAATTTGAAGCAGAAATAAATGAAAGATTTATCTAAATTAATGTTTTATTTTTAAAACAAGCTTAAAAGCTGCACTCCATGCAGACTTTTAAGGTAGCCCCTGCCGAGAGCTAATTCGATCTCCGGCTCAAATCTAAAAGGACTTCTGGTCCAGCTTAGAAAACAGCAATGATAATTTTCAAGTGATAACTTTGAATTCCTCAATCCACTCCATGGAAATTCAAAACCTTACTTTAACTCTGATTCGAGCTATAAGTCTAATACTGACCAAAAGGCTGATTTGGGCCTTAACTCCAATTCAGGCCAAAAAGTGAGTTCTTCAAATTCAAAACTCTGTTGAACTTCAGTTGAGTTGAATTCTTCAAATCAAAAACTCAAAACTACAGAACCTTTTACTTTAACTCTGATTCACAAGCATTTTGAATAAATAAAATTGATTTCCTCAATTTACAAAGTGTTGAAGACATTTTAAACTGAACTTAAAACATTTTTTGATTCAAAGTATTTGCCTTACTTTAAACTCAATATAGATTAAAAACTTTTAAAATTACTAATTTTGTTCAGTTATTTTTAAATTTGAATTTTTAACTCTTCCCTCCTTATTCGGACACAAATGACAATGCTGGATGTTCAAGCACAAGATGAAGGGCAGATTTTCAATCCCAGGATCATCCTGATTCTAAAAAGTTGTGACCCGAGTTTCAGACACACAGACGGGCAAACAGAATTTGTTGTTTATTTATTTAGAAGACAACGTTGGAATCTTTTCTCAAATATATAACTACATTCTAAACAGAGGTTAAAGAAAACAAAATAAACCCATTTATTTATATTTGGACTAAATTTCTTTCTTTGTTTTTATTTTGACATAGTAACTGTTAATACTATTCTTTCCAGGAATTCAACTGACTCAGACTTAGTAAGACGAGCTACAACTGAGCCGAATTTGAAAGAACTGCAAGATATGGACAGCTGACGAGAAAAATCAACCCACCTCCCCAAAGATTAATTAAAGAGTTCAGTTCAAAGTTCCGGAATGACACTCATGAATAAAGCTAGGAAGAGGGAGAATAACGCTGTGATAATAATAACAAAGATATTAGTCTGAATGTAAATTGCTATAACTCGTCGTTCCAGAAATGAAATCCATACAATATTTGTTAAATGTACAAAAATTAAAGGAAGAATTTTTTATTTGCTGTTTTTTTTTCTTGACTCCATAGCAATTGTGCCATACTCAATAATCAACCAATTTTCTTTACCATGTTTTAACCAGATTTGCTTCATTCAAGATAGCCCGCATTAAATTTGTTCAGGCATTTCAATTTTCTTAATAGGGTTTAAATTAAAAGCTTTAGAAATATTAAACACTGGAATATTAAGGTAATCTAACATATAAAGCTCGAAATGTGTGCATGCATCCGCACGAAGCATTATTTTGGAGAATTACCTCGTAGATCTGAGAGATTTAGAGTAGAGTAGCCTAAATACACGAACAGATTGCTAGCGAGGCAGACCGTCTGAGCATCGGCGCTGGAATGACGAGGTGCATGCGCGTCAGTCAGTCAGATCGAGGCTGGCAGCTTGCGCAAAATTAAAAATGCATGAAAAATAAAAATAAAATATAAAACGACGCAATTGGAATTTGTGCGTTCAGAGCAGTTCACGTCAGCGTAGGGAAAAAAAAACCCAGGATCGTTTGCGAGGGTGTTTCCAGTGCCTGTGCTACAGAATCCCAGATTTTCTGCTACAAGCTGTTTCGGTACCATTACCAGCAGGGACATGATAAAGCCATTTACTGGCGAAGGAGACGTTGTGGCGTGGTTGGAAAAAGTGAAACTGGCGGCGATACTTCAGCTGGTGGTTGATGTCGCAAGTCTGCTTCCATTGTATCTGGATGGAGATGGATGAAGATGACCAAAGGGATATTGATAAGATAGAGGCCCGGCTGAAGGAGGCGTTTTCCGATGGTGCGTTTATATCCTATCGGATACCGACCCTGGTCAGGTGGGATGGAAAGCAGGTGAACGCTCATGCGAACAGAATCAGGTTGTTAGCCGGATTAGCCGGGTTCGAAAGAAGATAGTCTGAAAAGGCTCACTAAACTTATTTTTGTTACCGGGTTCCCTGATGCCATCTCCATCAGACTTCAACAGGTGCCAAATATTGACACCCTGCCTACGGTGGACCTGATAGCGAGAGCACGATTACTGACAACGGCCGGGGGCTAAAGTTAAGAGGTGGTCCAAGCTGTGCGCCCACCTTGTAGTAATAACATACTCCCTACCAAAAACGGACCCGCCGAGGTCGGACACTGGACTCGAGACTGTTCGGGAAACGAGCCAGAAGACGAGGCATCAGCGCCAACCTTCTCCCCAACCAAGATGTAAAGGCGGCGCTTCTGGAGACGAGCATTTATGTTGAAGGGACGTGGCGTTTGATGCTAATTGACACTGGTTGACCGCAGTCAATAGTGAATACAGATCGGTGCGGATCCTGGAGGCAGGAAATGGTGGACGTCAGGACGTTTTCAGGTACGTCCAACGCGTGTTGCGATGGCGGAGTGGTCACTATATCCATGAACAAAGGCGATTCTGCCAAGGTTGATGTTCTGGTGATGCGTGGCAAACCACTAAATTTTGGGCTACTGTTGGGGATCGATGCGATAAAAGCATTGGGAGGCGTCGTTGTTGGGCAAAAGGATCAGCGCAGATTCGCACCAGGAAAGTCACTATGTGCGCAGTCATTTCCATAAAAAACTTAATTTCAACGCTACCTTCGGCCATAAGAGCCGAACACGGACTTGCGGCATGGAAGTGATCAGAGGAGCACGCACTCGATAGTTGCAGAGATCCGAGACGACTATGAAAGGAAGCTCATCGCATGCATGGATAAAGGTTGACTCGTGCTATACCCAGAAAAAAGGCTAGGGCCTCACAAAGGGTTAATTCCTCCTATGGCCGTGTTGTAGCAGAACAAAGAAAAGGTGCGTCCTGTGATGAACTACCGGGAACTCAACCATCATGTTGACGCGTTCACCGCAAACGCAGATATCTGTGCAGCTAAGCTACGTGAATGGCGGCAGAAATGTTCGAACGTACCTCCAAGTACATGTCCACGAGACCTTATGATCATTCCAGACCGTAAAGATTGATGGAGAACGCTACTGCCTTACACGTTTTGGGTTTGGACCCCCTAGGCTGAAGGCCATTGTCTGTACAGTGATGTCGTAGGACAAAGATATTGACGGTACGACATCAGCTTAGGTCGACGACATTTATATTAACAGAATTATTGTGCCCGCGATAATTTAGACGAATGCAAGGATCCAGAAAAATTGAATGACGGTGCTCCCGACATCGTCACACGACGGACCATGTTCTCCTTGTGTGGTTGGTTTGTCGAGCACTTCCCGGTGTGTGAGTGGTTACGTGTGGCGTGTGGAATTATCAAGAGGAGAGCTAGTGTGATCACAAAGGAATGGAATGATTAAGTAAAGGACACTCTCCACTAGCGTATGATGTCTGAGACGTTAGATGCAATGAAGCGGAATGATTGGTGTGCGGACGGTCGTGAGCTGAACGTGTGGGTCGACGCAAGTTCGTAAGCAATCGGCGTGGTGTTGGAGAAGCACGAGACTGAGCTGGAAGACGACTGTTGGCCTCAGCCTGAAAATGATGCCCAACACTTAAACCTGGCCGAACTGGACGAAATGTTAAATGGCATTAGCTTGGCTTTCCATTGGCAGGGCAAGGTATTGCACATAAAGATGGAAACTCTCTCTGTGTACCACTGAGTATCGAACACTCTTACTGGGAAGGTGCGAATGCATACCAAGGCAGCAGGCGAGATGCTCATCAAAAAACAGTTGAGTACTCTGAAGAAGCTAGTAACGGAGTACCAGCTGACCGTGGATGTGATGTTAGTTACATCACCTGAAAACATTGCCGACCGACTGACCAGGGTACCATAGCGGTGGTTTAACGCACTGAAAGAATGATTGGTGCTGTTCACATAGATGAGCTGGATGCGAATCAGATCCTGTGTATTCACAAATGTAGTGGACAGCGCGGAATACAGTGCACCACTTCGTCAGGAGTTTGTGCCCAGCAATGACAAAAGCAGCAGTTGTCAGCCATACGGGGTGCAAAGAATGTCAATCAATAGATCTAGCACCAGTTCGCTTGGAGAAAAAGAAGCTGGAGGGGAACAGGAATTGGCAGAGAATAGGAATGGACATAACGCATTATGATTCACGCCAGTTCTTAACGCTCACAGACTGCGGTACGTCGTGCTTCACCATTTGCAAGCAATTGGCAAAGCAAGACTCTGTAAGTGGGATTCTACAGTGTGAGCTCCTTATGGACAATGACACAGCCTTTTGCAGCAGGAAGTTCAGAATTTTTTTTTGCACAGGAGTGGGAATAAGCCCGCGATTTCGCTGCGCGTACGCTCCAGCCAGGAATGGCATAGCGGAGCGGTGTCACTGTTCAGTGAAACGAATTGCAGCCAGGATACGCTGCTCCATCCAAGATGCTCTCTACTGGCACAATGTGACTCAGAAAGATGACCACTCGCACTTGACCACACCGGCCAATGCAATCTACGGATATAAAGTTCGGGTGAGGGGGTTTGATGCCATGACAACGCCCTCAGTTTCTGGGTCGGAGATCACGTGTTACTGGAGGCTCTGCAGAGTCGGTGCACCACAAAGTTCTGTAGGAATCAGGTAACGAAGATAATTAGCCTGTAGTGAATGGAATGCCCCTCTACGTTAAGGACATGCGCCCACGTCACAGTGTCAGCACTCCCGAAAAAGACTTCGACAGTACAACATCTTCAAAAAGCGATTCGAATAGTTCGTTACATGACAACAAAGATTGGGAGTCAGACAATTCACCTGAAGAGGAAGCAGAATCACCCTCCCCGCTATTGCGAAGAAGCACCCGGCGAAGATAATCACCACCTAGCTGCCACTTTTGAGATCAGATCTTCGTAGAGTGTGGAGAATTAACTCGGAGATCTTATAGGCTTAGAGTAGAGTAGCCTAAATGCACGAACAGATTGCTAGCAAGGCAGACCGACCGAGCATTGGCGATGGAATGACGAGGCGCATGCGTCAGTAAATCAGATCGAGGCTGGCAGCGTGCGCAAAATTAAAAACGTACGAAAAACCGAAAAAAATTTAAAATACTACGTAGTTGGAATTTGTGCGTTCAAAGCAGATCTCGTCGGCGTAGGGGAAAAAAGCAGGATCGTTTGCGAGGGTGTTTCCAATGCCTGTGCTACAGAATCCCAGATTTTCTGTTACAATTATATAAATATATATTGTGTATTTGGGCAACAATCTCTCTGTTATACTAGTTTCATTAAAAATGACAGACAACGTATTCTTCCCCACTCGCTTCCCAAGCACTCCCTCGGGTCATTCCTCACTGCTAGATATATGTTTCACCTCTGCGCCTGACGCCTGTCAAGTCTCGCAGCTTTGCCCTCTCGGCAACTCCGACCACGCTGTAGTCTCTCTCAGTATTTCTTTCCAATCTCACTCCCCCCAGGAGCCCCCTACCTATAGGACCTCCTACCTCTACCAAAAAGCTGACTGGGATGCCTTTCGCGATTTCCTCTGCGACGTCCCTTGGGGAAAAGTGTTCGACCTATCAGTTGATGACTGTGCCTCTGAGGTCTCGTCATGGGTGAAAGCTGGCATTGATGCCTTCATACCCACCAGGAAGTATTGCTTAAAACCTCATTCCTCTCCGTGGTTCTCTCCGGCCTGCTCAGCCGCCATTGCCCACAGGAACCATTACTTCCGTCTATTCCGGAGACAGTCAACTGATCACAATAGGCGCCTGTTCACATCTGCACGCAATGAGTGCAAGAGAACCCTAAATAACGCCAAACAGTTGTTTGCTGAGAGAATGCGACAGCACATAGCTGGCCACAATTTCGGCTCCAAGGACTATTGGAGGATTTGTAAACAAGTGCTCAACAATAGGAAATCCTCAATACCTCCTTTAATCCATGGATTTGAGGTTCTCATGTCATCTGTGGACAAAGCTGAGTGCTTTGCCCACAGATTCTCATCCAACTCCACATTCGACTCGTCCGGAGTGCACCCACCCGACTTCCCTATTAGAACTGAGGCCAAACTGCACGACGTATATATTACCCCGACAGTAGTATCCAGAGTAATTTCAAAACTCGACCCCCATAAGGCGTGTGGAGACGATGGAATCCCGGTGATAGTCCTTCAGAGGTGTGCTCCTGAACTTTCCCTTGTCCTCTCTAAACTGTTTAACTACTGCTTTTCTGCTTCCTGCTTTCCTGCATGCTGGAAATTCTCTTCAGTCGTTCCTGTCTTTAAGAATTGTGGTGAACCCTCGGACCCATCCAACTATCGCCCTATCAGTCTTCTACCGATATTCGGGAAAGTATTCGAGGCTATAATCAATGCTGAAATAGTTCATCATCTCACCGCCCACAAACTGTTCTTCGACAGGCAATATGGATTCCGCTTTGACAGGTCCACGGCCGACCTGCTAACAACCGTAACGGAGTACATGCTACAGGCCGTTGATGAGTCTGACGAGGCTCGCGCGGTTGCTCTGGACATCTCCAAGGCTTTCGACAGGGTCTGGTACTCTGGCCTCCTATGCAAACTACGCGGTTATGGTATTACCGGTCGCCTGCTTGACCTAATCCAATCTTTCTTAAATAACCGCAAAATGAAGGTCGTTCTGAATGGGCGTGCCTCTTCGCCCTACAGCACGAATGCTGGTGTCCCACAGGGCTCTATCCTGGGCCCGACGCTCTTCCTTATTTTCATCAACGACCTCCCAGATGAGATCAAGTCCCAAGTAGGCATCTACGCAGATGACACTACATTATACTCCCACTCCAGTAAGAAACCTGTCGTGGCAGACAGACATAATCTCGCTGCTGACCTTGAGCGGGATCTACACTCTGTGGTGAACTGGGGCAAGAAGTGGCTTGTCAACTTCAATACATCTAAGACTAAGCTGTTGTCTGTCAACCATTACAGGCAACCTCTTCTGCCTCCCATAAGCATGGACCAAGCGATTCTCCTGGAGAGTAATACACTACGCCTCCTCGGACTTACCCTGTCCTCAGACCTCAAATGGAACCACTATATTGAATCCATAGCAAAATCTACTGCTAAGAAGGTTGGGTCACTATGTCGATCCAGGATGTTTTTTCCACCTGAATCCATCCTGCATATATACAAGTCAACCATCCGTCCGTGTATGGAGTACTGCTGCCATTTATGGTCAGGTGCCCCTGCCGTTCTCCTCAGTGTTCTTGACAGGCTCCAAAGGAGAGTCTGTAATGTGATAGGTACTGATCTGGCGGATCGACTGCAGCCACTTCCCCATCGTCGAAATGTGGCCTCCCTTTGTCTGTTCTATAAATATTTTCATGGCTTCTGCTCAGACGAACTTAAGTCACTGATGCCTCCTCAACAGGTGTTTGCTCGTGCAACCAGACTGGCAACTGGGTCCCACCCATTCACAGTCAGGTTAGCCAAATGCAGACGACAATTCTACTCCTGCAGCTTCTTCTCTCGCACTTCACGCCTGTAGAATTCGTTCCCGTATTCTTGCTTTCCTGACGGCTACAACCTCCAGAAATTTAAATACAAAGTCAATACTCATCTACTAACCACTGGCCTCTAGCTCCCTCCCCACCCCTGTATAACCTTCCCTTTCTCTCCACCTATGTATCTGTCATCGCACCTGCTTTCCCAGCTTTCTATTGTTCTTTTCTAACTAGTTTGTACTCCTCACTCTTTTGTAATTAATCTTTTTACATTTATGTAGCCCCCTGCACATCAGTGGCGTTTCCGCCTTGCTCCGGGTGAAATTATTTAAAAAAAAAAAAAATTATCAATAGATTTTTATATAATTTTTCATGTGTTCGTATAATTTTTTTTCTTTTTGGACTCAAATTATATAAGAATTATTCAAAGCTTTCGAAGAGATTTCGGCTATACTTTTAGCCATTATCAAGAAGTAATTTTATTTTAATTATAAATATGTGGAAAGTTTATGCAGATAGAGTCTTGTGTATATTAAGTTCCGAGCACAGTAAGCACATGTTAGTCATGCCTCCATTATTTTTAATCTTCTTTTGCAGGATGATGCTATTATGTGTGAATTATCAACGAGGATATCCCTGGAAGATCTCTATGTGTGTTTAAATGCGATCGGATGGAATTGTTGTGAGAAAGGTGTAAGGTCAATCGTTTCGACAATTTTGTGGTGATCTAGCCAATGTAATTTTTTACGGATTTGGATAGTTGAGAAACACAGTTCTTCAAAGTACATATAAATTCGTGAACAACACTGGTCCTCTGCAGTTTAGATTTTGCAGAGGAATTATTATTATTATTAAGGTCGGCAGTTTTTAATTTTTTATAATAGATAATTAATTTAATTTTCTTGTTTGAATTAATCAGTGTTGTATAATCTCGGATGATATTGCGAGATGAAGATTCGAGCTGTCTGTAGTTATTGAACATTTGATTTTTACAAAATCATATATATATATAAAGTGTATTCGAACACGACGCGAAAAGAAAGATAATTAATTGAATGCGCGTTGTGTTGTAGTGGATATCAGCTCGGAAAAAGAATTCGTTGCATTCACTTACGCTCAAATACCCTTGAGAAAGGTATTAATCCGTCTCTTCTCCCTAATGACCGGAGAGATTGATTTCTATAGCCTTGGTTGGCAACTAGTCTACCGCAGAAAGTAATGTCAACCCACTGTGGTAAAAATCTTCTGCCCAGTCAGTCATGGATCAAAAGAGACATGGCCGCCCATACGTGTATCACATATGGCAATTAATTGACTGACTGCCATAACTGGAAAAGTAAAAAAAATTTCGTCAATGCCGATTGAAATTTGTACAAAATTTTGCTGAAATGTTCTCGGCCCTTAGACTAAAAATAGAATTTTTAAAAGCCAGATGTTTGATCATTTGTTTAGTGACGGTGTTTGTTTGAGGAAGTGGATAAAGCCAATATCTTCTCAGTATCCTTATATATATCATATTTTACGAAGTGAATTACATCTTGAAGCTTTGTATTTAGTAATAAAACTGAGAATAACAAATTGTCGTACAGCAGGTGCAAAAAAAGCAAATCATTTAATAGAATAGATCTAGAATATCATTTGTACCAGATATGTTTTGTGGAAGAGAAAAATACATTTAGCTACATTGGCTCATATTAAAAAAGAATAAATATAAAAACAAGATTCTTTTTTTATTTCAAGCAGAAGGTAAAAAGGGATTGGTCAAATGATAAGAATTTTTTCTTCCAAAACAATGACCTCATTTCTCATAAGCAAGAGAAAAAACAATGAAAAGATAATGACTTCCAAAATTAAAATTTAGTAGAGAATTACAAAAATGTAAATATCTCGGAAGTGTTTTAAAAGTGATACGTTTAAAATAAGTAAGAAATTGTCACACGCTAACAATTTCAAACGTATCACGTTTCTTCGTTTGATTTAACGCATTTTATTTTTGTTTTCTTTTTTTCGCCCGTGTGTGTGTGTGTGTGTGTGTGTGTGTGTGTGTGTGTGTGTGTGTGTGTGTGTGTGTGTGTGTGTGTGTGTATGTACCTCGGAACTGCTGTTCGATTTTATTGTGGATTGCATAGTGACAAGAAGAATAAATGAATAAATAAAAAGTTCAATATGTAAGAAGTGTTTTAACAGAGGACAGAAAATGCGACACCGAAATCCAAAGTACATTGGAATAACGAAAGATGACTTTTAAAAGTAAAGCAAAGTATTACGAAACAGGAAAATGCCATTACAAAAAGTAAGTATTGAATTTTCCTCTTATATATGTCAATGAATGCTGGGAAATCTCTTCACACACATGAAGAAGACACACGAGGCAACAGAAACGTGGTTATACAGAAGGAAGCGGCTAATACAATGAACTGAACATGAAAGCAATGAAAAAGTTTTAGGAAACAAAATGTACACTTGTAATTTGAACTAAAAAAAATCATGAACAGACAACTGAAATTTCTTGTGCACATAATGAGGAAAGAGGTCTTGGAGAATTTGATACTCACATGATCTATTGAAGGCAAGGTGGACAAAGTGAAAAAGCGGGGAACGTGCCTAACGATGATGTATAAATGGTTTTAGAAGAAATAGAAAAATATTAAGTAAGCTTAGAGCAGTTGCAGGAAAGGAAATTGTGACGAGCCATCATCGGTCACATCCTGAAGTGACGACACCCTGAAGAAGAGATTAACAAAACTACGCTTGCGAAAACGGCATCTACTATGACGGTTTTTAAATTGACAATTCGTTCATAGTCACCTTGGAAAATAAAGAGAACAACGTAAGGCAGGATTTGTATGTTTCTTCTTAAAAAGAAATGTTACAGAAAACCGACAAACCTGTGTAATATGATTGTGCCATTTTTGACGGACACTACCTCAACTAATGACCCATCTCTATTCTTTTCATGACAATCTTCGAACAGTGACAAAACACATCACCATAACAATAAAGTTCACTCATTCATTGATTACGTGAACTACAAATATTTTGCCGACACAACTGATACATAGATAACTTATAGCAAAGTAATAACTAGGGTTGGTTGGAATATACAAGTGAGTCATATTTCAAATCCCACGTTTCTATGACAATGAAGGGAGTGTTTGAGAAAATAAATCATTAATGAACTGTAACAATGATGAATCAAGAATTGGGAACACCGAAGAATAATGTGATCATTCTAAGTGTAAATTACAACATCAAAACTTATGCAACTTAATTTTGTATTTTATTTATTTATTTTTGTTTTTGAAAACGGAGATTTCGTTTAAAAAAACACAAAATGAAGTTAGATGTATAATAAATTTAGTTTCACGATATTAAGAGCAAAATACGTGAGTATTAACGGAATAATAATTTTCATTGATTTAAAATTTAATTTTATGTTATTTCCCCAGATCATTATAAAATGAAGAAAAAAGGCACTTGCTTTATATTCAACGTTAACTGAAAGTCTGCAATTCATTGACTCAAGATAACATCAGTTCCACTATCCGAAAATGAATTAAAGAAAGTCAATGTAATTCATGAACAACAGATTTAAGTATAAACTTAAAATTAAAATCTGATTTCTGCTTTTAGTTTGAATTATGCCATAAATCAAAATCCCAAATTCATGCTTCAGAAACTGCCTTTTCCTGACAAAATTAGTAGAGAATTGTATTCTGTCAACTGAAGAAATTGTTTATGTTGCGTAAATAGGTGGAAATTTATTTTCTTAAAATGTATTTTAATATCTATCTACATTCTGAAATATAGTTTACTTTCAAAATAAAACTAAAAGGGAAACGTTTCAATTATTTCCAGAGGGATCATCAAATGATGTTAAATAATTTTACTTTTAAAAAATCATGACTTGGTTATCTGCTTTAATAACTTCTGTGAAATAAAAACTGCATTAGGATTTAATGAAATCTATGTTCATCTATAGCTGTAACTTCCACGCACGCACGCACGCACACACACACACACACACACACACATATATATATATATATATTCTTAGCTTTATCGCCTTACGTCTGAAGATGTTTTATGAAAAATAAAAATTAAAATAATATAAAACTTCCTTTTGAAATAATTTTACAATTCAATAACAGAGAATGAAATTATGTAACATGACAGAGGTAACTCAATAATTTATGAAATGTTATGGCATTTATTAATTTTATTTTTAATATCTATTTTTCATATTCTTTTTCGGTACCTCCACAAATTGTCAATTTCACAAATACTTTCTTTTTTTTTTAACAAAAATTAGGAATTAAAATGTAAAACTTGCTTTAAATTTTCAAGGTATGATTTGCAAATCCCGTTGAATGTAGAAACGTAGAGCATAGGAAACACAGAAGCGAAATGAAAGAATTGTATCCTGCCGAAAATGTTTATATAGATTTTTGGTGTGTTTTTTTTCTTTTTTCTTTCTTTCTTTTTTTCTTGTAAGTAAGGAGTGCAACTTTTGAAATACGTAACCTTTTAATGATATATATCACCTACGGCCACCGGTAAAAAGAAAATACAGGTCTTTATACGTACACAATTAAAATGTTTTAATTGTCTTAAAAGTCGAATGGCTCGATTATATGTATTAAGCTTTTCAATTTTCAATTAGTAAATATATTCTTTACGTTTTAACTTAACAACCTAACGTGAACGACGAAGGGGGAAATTTTAAAAGATTTTTTAAAATAAATTTTTTCGATGAATAATTAATTTTTTCAATGAATAATGAATTTTTACAAGAATTGTTTTCATTTTTATTATTTTTTATTATTTATTATAATAAAAAATAATAAAAATGAAAACAATTCTTGTAAAAATTCATTATTCATTGAAAAAATTAATTATTCATCGAAAAAATTCTAATAATAACAGGAACATTTAACCGATAAAACTATGTTTTTATTTAGTGAAGGTACCTAAACTTAAATCTCAGATTTTGAACATTAGTTGAAAAACAAAAGTAAAAATAAACATATACAGGTTGAACATCACTAATTATTATTGACATCAACAGGTTATAATAAAAATGCAAATGAGGCAAGTAGAAATGTCTCACCAGTGCTAAAAAACAGTTGATGCAGCAGCTACCCGAATCAAATAATAATGGCAGATCCATGCAACATCCTGGGAAATCTAAAATCGCTATCGAGGAATACAGTGCAGGATTACTGATTTCCGATTTGGCGATATCCAATCTGTAGGTATCTCCACACATTTAAAGAGTGTTAACAGCTCCCCAGATGAGAGATAATATAAGTGCATGGCGATCACAAGTGACATAATTGTACAATTTTCCGGTAATGGGAAGAAACCAAGAAACTGTTGTGAGACCCATACTTACCTACATCATGGACTCTTCCAGTACTATATTACTATGTGAATAGTCGCGTACGACTACCAATATTGGACACCACTTGATAGTAAGATCCGCTTACTCTTCCATTATTCATTGTAACCTTTGTTTAATATATCTTTCTTTACCCCTAACTCGTGTTCCCCTTCCGTGGCCCCCACTTTGGGTTCACATCAGTGGCGACGAGGGTCCGAGACAGAGGATTCTACACATGCACTCACGCCGAAACTCCAAAAGTTTCGTTTAACCCCACTGGTTCCCACATCATTGTTGAACTAGAATTTGAGCTGGCATCACTACATCAGCGAACGAAACGCAATACACAGCTACCTTTTACAAATAATATTCAAGGTTGCTTAAGACGAGCAACAAAGCATTGAGAACGGGTGCTTACAAAAACCCAGCTTGTGCACAAAAACAAACTGATTAGACTCAAGAGCTCGAAGTACTACGTTTGACTCAAGTTCGAAAAATAACTATTCACCAAGTTGAGAATTCAGCAAATTGTTTAAAGTTTTATGGAATTGATTTGAATTCCTACAAATCTCGTGCATAAATTACCCTCCCCACAAATTCACCGAGGTGAGTTTAAAAAAAAAAAAGTCTCCGAAAAGAAGGAAAAAAAATCCAATGTATTTATTACTGTCTAAGTGATATTCTTCTCCCCACACTTCTTAAAAAAAAGAAAAAATTTTTCCAACAATTACAAAAGTTCCCCGGCGAACCTGCTTAATTGTAAATACTTATGCAAATGAACTCTGGAGAATATTTAAATGGTCACATTGAAATTAACGAACAACGGTTTCTCGGAAGATCTAAACCAGTAAGTAGATATTCTTAATTTTATTAATTGGCTGTCCATTTTTTTTTTTTTTTTTGTTACAAAAGAAATCTGTCTAGATTTTCTTGTGTACCCTCCTCTTGGTACACCTATTTTTAAAACAACAGTAATTGCTGTCATTTTTTTCTGCTTGATGTGATCTTTCATATGATAAAATCGCTGTCTTTTTTCTTCCATCTAAATATGGAAGAATTACAAAAAATTATTGTTCAAATGTTAAAGGTTCAGATGATCAACAACAAAAAAGCGAAGAAAGACGGCAACTCTACCAACAAAAATCAGATGAAAGACACCAGAAATAGGAAGAAAGATTCCTCAAATTACAGTCGAACCAACAAACACAACAGAAAATTCAACAAAAATCAGACGAAAGACAGCAACAATTGTTTATGGAGTTACATAAACAACATAGAATTGTAAAAATTTACACTTCAGAAGACAGAATTACAGCAAAAATAACTTGAAGGATTACTTGTAAATTTATTTAACGGCTCTAAAATCTCTGAAAAAGATACATTTTTCCCAGAGTACAATCTACAACTTGATTGAAACATTCGAATACGTACCAGAGAAAGACAAAACATTCGAGGCTTCTTTACAGACGCTATGAAGATATTTTCAACCTAGACTGTAAACAATGGCCTAGCGAGAAAAAGGTACGTCTGTTGTTAAGAAAACTGGGAACTATCGAACATAGTAAGTTCGTAGACTACATATTACCCAAGAAAACCACAGACCTGAATTTTTCAGAGACTATTAAGCTCCTTTCGGAACTATTCGGGCCTAACGTAACCTTGTTCTACAAACGTTGGAAATGCCTGAAAACAGTTAAGGACAACCAGCAAGATTTTCTAACGTTTGCAGTGTCGGTAAACAAGCTCTGTAATGATTTTAAACTAGCCGAGCTGACTGCCGACGACTTTAAGTGCTTAATATTCGCACAAGGTCTAGTATCAGAAGACGCCGAGGTCAGACGTCGGGTACTTACCAAACTTGAAAACGAACAGGGATTGACTCTCCAAAAATTGGCAGAGTATTGTCAAAGAGTAATTTCTGTCAAGTGTGACTCAAAAACGATTGAAGAATCAGGTGTGACTCAGACTGGAAAAATCAGAAGCAACCCAACCTCTTATTCGCCGCAAAAAAGAAAAAATAGGCAAATCTCATGTTCTAAATCCCGCAATAAACAAAACACGAATAGGCTAAAGAAACCTCCCGGACCATGTTACCATTGTGGAAAATGGCATTGGATGAAATTCTGTCCATCCAAGAAGACAAAATATTGCAAAAATTGCAATAAAAATGGTCATAACTCCGTGCTGGTACGCCAACAAAACGAGGAAACATAAAAGTAAAATAAAGCAAGCTCAATCAGACAACATAGTCGAGAGGAATTTAAGAAAAAAACTCTATAAAATTCCAGCTCGATTCGGGATCTGACCTATCGATCATCAACTGGCGTACTTGGCGAAAGTTAAACAAGCTGACCCTATTAAAGACGGATAAAACAGCAAAATCCGTAACTGGCGAGAATATTAACATCTTAGGCGAGGTGATCCTTACAGTAACACTAAATGGAGTTACCAAAAAGATGACAGTCTACGTACTAAAAAATTCGGATAACCTATTCGGAACGGATTTTATAAAAAAATTCAATCTATGGGATTTCCCAATGAGTACTTTTTGCCAAAAAATAGAAAGTACAACGTCCAATTAGGGAAAATCTCAAAAAGGAATTCAAACAATAATTTCCTCAGGTTTTTTCTAGCGGCCTTGGGAAATGTACTAAATTTAAATTAAAAGCTAAGTTCAAGATGAAGAACGGTGCAAGACCAGTTTTCAAAAAGAAGCGGAATGTCCCTTTTGCTGCTCTAGAGCAGATTGCCAAAGAATTAGATAGACTCGAACAAGCGGGTATTTTATCAAAAATAGTTTTTAACGAATGGGCAGCACCTACAGTCTGTCAAAGTCCAACCAAATACGAGTATGCGCAGATTTTTCCACAGGGCTAAACGATGCCTTGCAGGATCATCATTATCCTCTCCCAAGCCATGAAGAAATCTTCAACAAATTGAATGGCGGAAAAATCTCTTCCAAAATAGACCTCTTAGACACATACCTTCAGATAGAGGTGGACGAAGAAAGTTCCAAATTACTCTGCATAAACATCCATAAAGGTCTGTAAAAATATAACAGACTGGCTTTTGGGGTCAAGGTTCCGCCTACAATCTTTCAGCAGGTCATGGACACCATGCTGGGTGACATTGACTACTCAACAGCCTATGACCAGTAAAACGGCGGCGGAACACCAGAACCATATAGTAAACGTATTCGAGAAGTTACAAGAATACGGGCTTAAGGTTAAGGAAGCAAAGTGACTTTTTCTTGCCAGAGATCAAATACCTAGGTCACATTATAGACAGTCGTCGGACGGATCCTGAAAGAGTTAATGCAATCAGAAACCTTAACAGTTAACGTTCAATCGCTACAAAGCTTCCTCGGCCTTGCTAACTTCTACCAAGGTTTCATTAAGAACATGCCGAATTTGAGAGAACCTCTCAACGAACTCTTAAAAAAGGATAAAGCATTGTTATGAACCCCTGAATGCCAAGACGCATTCGAGATCAAGAAAACACTTACTTCGGATCTCTCCCTCACCCACTTGCGACCTTATCACAGTCGCAAGTGATGCAAGCCCATACGGCATCGGTGCTTGCATTCTCCATAAACTGCCAGATGGTTCGCGAAAAGCCATAGCACACGCATCTAGGTCTTTACTTCTATCAGAGAAACAATGTGCACAAGAAAAATAAAGTCCGTCTTTGATAAACTCATTCCACGGCAAGCGGAGTTCAAGAAAACCGTCTCGCTCCCTCAAAAATACTTCAATCCTGGCGACAAAGTCCTTTTTAAGGCTTACAAAAACATTACATTTTGGGAAGTAGGCAAAAATCAAACAGAATTGGCGAACTGGTCTATATTGTCCAGGGCCCGAAAAGCACCCACAAACGCCATATGAACCAGCTCAGGAAATGCCATTTGAATAAATCCGAAAGTTTCATTAAAATCTGACAATTTAATTTTTGAAAGAATTTTAAAATTAATGTGTTTGTCAGCGGAAAAGGTGAATTATATAATATTACGTTTTCCATTGTAAAAACTCGTAACGATTTGGCTCCCCGCTAACGAAAATGAGAATAAGATTTTTACCAAAACTTCGAACGTTTTAGAAAGGATTAACAAAAAAAATGTTTTAAATTAAATACTTTGATCTTTCCTCTTGTTAATAAGAAACATTTTGATGGAAAAAATTCGCTTGGAACCTTTTTCTTCATACTATGCTTTTTTTTCAGCGATGTAGTTGAGGTAGCTACTACTAATCTGTAAACATATGTATGCGTGTGTAATAATTTTAAATTCAACAACAAACACTATTTACAGATTAGTGGCACAGCAATGGGCACGAAAATGACACCTAGTTATGCCAATATCTTTATGCACATTCTAGAAAGAAAGATACTAGACAATTCACAATATAACCATCACATTATTTTAGATACATTGATGACATTTTCTTATTATGGACTCATGTATTAGAAAAATTAAAAAACTTTTTTACTTTCTGCAACAAATTCCACAATACAATTAAATTTACCATGGAGTACTCATATACATCCGTCCCTTTCTTAGACGTCATGATAAAATTAAACAAACATACACTTTCCACCAGTCTCTACAACAAACCCACACACCAACATAAATTCCTACACTTTGACAGTTGTCATCCCCTTAAATTAAAAAAAATCTATCGTATACAGCTCATTTCTAAGAATCAAACGCATATGCCAAGACCATCCAGATTTACATTAACATTAACAACCTAACAAAGCAATTTCTAAAGTGTAAATACCCAATAAAAATAATAAAAGCACTAAATAAAACCATCCACATAAATCGTAACACTTCTCACATACAAGAAAAGAAAAAACAACAACCAAATTCCCATGGTTTCTAACCACAATCAATATTCCCACACACTTATTAAAAATTTTTAAAATGATTACAAGGACCTCCAATCAAACAAAAAAATCAAACATTTTCGATAAATCACCCATAAATGCAATGAAACAAACACCCAATCAGCTATCCTCACTTCTACCAAATATCTAAAAAATACAAACCTATCAGGGAATTTAAAATGTCAGAAATTCCGTTGCTTAATATGTAAACATTTAGTAAACGACGCAATATTTTCTATACCAAACATCAAATTGCACCCACCACGCCTCAACTGTGACAGCCAAAAATATATTTTCTCTTCTGTTCAATATGTCCAAATAGTGGATATATTGGTGAATCTGAAAATAGCTTTAGATTCCGCTTCAATAATCACAAACTTAGCATAAGCCAGAACAACCAATATTCCCCCATAACAGTTCACTTCAATCAACCCGGACACACTTTAGAAAATTGCAAATGTTTACTAATAAACTCTGATTTTAGTTCTACACATTCACGCAGAAAGAAAGAAAAATACTGGATTTTAAAATTAAATATACACAAGCTAGAGTTAAATAGGGACTTGGTGTTTTGAATCTTTATTAATATTTAAATAGTTAAATATTTTTTAGATACAATTAAAAAATTCTCTAAAACAAAATTTATAAGTATTATTAAAGATAGGTTTACGTTTACAAGTATTTTTTAAAATCTGTCGCTTTCTGCGTCACGTGATGTAAACAATCTCTCCATGAACGCTCTCGTGAAATACGTTTCTAATTTAAATTTTAAAATCATTTGTTTCTGATGAAGGGCCGAGGACGGTCTGAAATATCAAATATAATAAGAGAAATAAACAAATACTGTCAAAAAAATACATTTTTAAACTTACAACTTACATATTAAGACAGTATACGTGGATTATCACAATATATATATATATATATATATATATATATATATATATATATATATATATAGGCAGAAATTTTCTTTTAGACATGTCAGATTAAATACATTGAAAACATTGTGCCTGCTTATTTTGAATAAAATCCGTTCATACTCACGGATAATCTTTCGCGTATTATAATTGAAAGATGTAAGAAATGAGCTTCAAATTTGATAGATGATTTTATTATTAATTTTTCGGTGTTCCCAAGTACTTTCAATCTTCTTCCGAGATCATCTTCAGGGGTAGCAAAACTGTGTTGCTAAAAATTGCAGTAAATTTTCTTCTTGCTTCAAATATAACGGTTAACAACTTGCTTAGCGTTCATTAGAATGTAAAAATTATTCAAAATGTGCACCTGATGATTGCATAACACGTGAAACTCTCTCTCTCTCTCTCTCTCTATATATATATATATATATATATATTGTTACAGCTGATAAAAATAAAGAGTTAACACGTATCTATCTGTATCTGATGGTTTCGTTTAAGCATGAAACACGGACGTCGCTGAGTGTTGACCGTAATGTCCAAACACATTTCATATATATATATATATTAAAAAACTTTAATCTGAAAGGAAAAGCAGGAAGGTAAATTCCAAAGACCGGATCCTAATTAATATTAATATTTTAATATTAAAAAATGATACAGGTGGAGGGCTCAATGTAATTAATATTTAAATTACAGACCCAATTATAAAATAAAATAAACTTCGAAGTTCAAAGCCGTTGTATGATCATTTCTTTCATGAAATCCCTAAGAAAGATTTCACGCATCATCGGCAACTTATACTCAAAATAAAATGATATTACCGGCGGAGGTTCAAAAATTTCAAACTATTTACGTCACAGAAAAAAAAACTAGATAGGTGGTATTAATAAGTAGGTTGCAATCAATGTCTATTTTTAGATTTTGGACAACATTACTTTTAGATTGAGTTGTAAGTGAAAAATTTAAAAACTTGGCTATGTCTAACTCTAAAAAGGGGGAAAGAGAAGTAAAGGAAGTGGTGTTTGACAGGGAAAAAAGCTGAAACAAAATGGAAAGGAAAGAAAAGGAAAGGGAAAAAGAAAAGGAAGAAAAATAAAGAAAAGGAAGAAAAATAAAGAAAAGAAAAAATTCATACACGTAGAGACGCTAGGGACGTGTTAACAAAACTAGCGTTTTTAAATGGATATGAAATTATTAGAAAAAAGATTTTTAGAAAAAAATTTTATTTGAGGGGGAAAAAACTGACATATAATTTATTTAAATTAAATTAAATTAGTTTAAATAATTATAAACCTAGATTTAAATTAAAATAAAATAATTTATAAAAATTATAAAATTTATTAAAAAATTAAAAAAAAATATTTTAGGTGAGGGGGAAAATATATATACATGCAGGAAAAATTGGGGGTTAAGTTAGTCTAAGTATCCTTATTTCTTAAAAGGTAGATATTAATAGGAGGAAGGTAGAGGAGTATCAAAAATTTAATTAATCAATCAAAAAAATTTTTAATTTATATATTCTGTCCTAAAAACTGAATTTAGAACTTAGATATTAAATGTTCACAAAGTTCGCCTTATGGCGGCATTTACTAATGAATTCTTTTCTTAAATTCAAGAGTAGTTGTTGGTTTGGGTACTTTAATATTAGTATTTTTTTCTTGCAGACACAGATCGCATCTACCACGAAAATTCCTCGGAATTCGGGCTGAACCTATCAATTTCTAACTAACTACAGGGTCCAGCCCTTCTTCCTTCATTTTCCAGAATCTCCGTGAAAGGGCTGTCTGGTATTTCTGACCCGGGTTCATAAAAGAATACCTGTGATTGTAATATCTTTGCTTAAAAGGCACCGCGGACTTACCAATAAAAGTCCAGTAATTTTTCTTGTTGTTGGATGGTGAAATGTGAGCTTCATAAATTACCTGGGTGGATTTACATTTGCCCTCCACCGGGCAGGTATCCACAGAGCTACAATTGCATTCATTTAAAATTCCGGACCCAGAGACAGTATTACATAAATTCATTAAAATTTGCCTATTATGAGAATTTATAATGTTGTCCATATTTGGAGTACAAGAGTAGCTAATTTTTAGAGTGTTCCTATTAAAAAAATTTCGTAGAGGATTGCTATTATTAAAATGTTTGTCTACTAATTTAAGAAAATGTTTACCTATATTAATATTTGTTAGTTTGCTGTATGGAGGGTTAAACCAAATTATCTTTCTTTTTCTACAATTATTTTTATTTTTAGTATTAGATGATTCGAGGTCTATTGTAGGTTTTTTATACGTTAATTTGTTCTTAAATCCGCTTTTCTGAAGGGCCTTGTTGCAAATTTCTTTACTTTCATTGAAAGTTTTGATGTTTGATGTTAAATGGCTAATCCTATTATTTACGATATTGTTTTAAAATATGTTTTGGGTGATTGGATGCAATATTAATGTAAGTGGGTAAACTATTTTCTTTGAGAAAAGGCTGGTGGGATCCATCGTTTAAATTAAGTGTGATATCTAGATAGTTTACAATTTTAAGATTGGAAGTAACTTCAACCTTAAAACCGAGATAATCTAGGGCTCTAATGATTTTTTGTGAATTCTATTAGTATAGGGTACATTAGAAATGGAGATAAACATTAATCCATCATCCCGATATAAACCTATTTGTTTTTGGTCTAAGAATCTACTTAAAATGTCTAAAATATTTTATTTTGAGTATAAGTTGCTGATGATGCATGAAATCTCTCTGAGGGATTTCATGAAGAAATGATCATACAACGATTTTTCTAAGAAATGTTGTTTAATTGAACTCTGATTAGAAAGGTGACAGGTAAGTCTACGGGAAAGCGTGGTTTTAGTAAAACCAATATATGTAGTTTATTATTAGTACCAGAGATACAATCCCTGAACGGATATGTAAATTAATACACTACATTGGTTTTCTGTAGAGGATTTAGTTGTAGGGTTAGTAGAGACTATAAGGTGAATTATTTTAAATCTTCTATAATATATGATGAGCTTAATTTGATTATTATTATTTATTGGTTTAACATTTCTACGTATTATGTTTTTGAGTGTTGTTTCATCTCGTTTGTAATTATTATGCATTTGGTTGCAATATTATAAGTTAATAGTGTTATGTTTATTTTTATGTAAACTATTATTATTAATATTATCAATATTGTTAGAGGTATTATTAAGTCATCGGAATGGAATCAGAATTGAAAAAATGAGCTCGGGATACACAAAAGGAAAAGAAAACCGAATAACGCAAACAGGAAAGCAGGTAATCTGACGAGAAATCAAATGACATGTGGCAAAAAATGTGAGAAGCAGATTCAATTAAACAGAAAATGTTGACAAAAATACATCAAGCACAAAGAAGACATTTAAAACTAAATTCAACAAAAGAAATTTGATTTAACGAATAGTATAAATTTTTCATTGCGAAATAAAAACGAGTGTACACCTGCCGTCAAAATTCACGGCAAAATATTTGAAAGGTATATATATATATATTCTTCCCTACTCGACGACGACATAATTATTGCAAAGAAATAAAATAAGGCACTATCAAAGAGCAAACACGCACAAACAGCTTTCATAACTGGTTGTAAAGTTTAATAACTGGTCGTAAAGAGAATGAATTGAGCCTGTGCTGCCTCGCTATTGTCTTTCTCTCTCTCTCTCTCTCTCTCTCTCTATATATATATATATATATATATATATATATATATATAACGTAGAATCCTTGATATTTTGCAAGGTAAATTCTAACGGAGACACACTCCAAATAGAACCTAACGTTAAAACTTATTGCTAAATTTAACAGAGTAATATAATGGATTATAAACATTTACTGCTGTATGATTGTATGATGTAGGTTTGAAAAGCGGCTTTTATATATACAAATCGGTCTTTATTATAATGGGGAGGATTCTTCTTAAAGCTGGATCAGAAAACAAATCGATGTAAAGGCATAGAGATTTTAATGGTGTTAATATGGACAAATGAAAACCATAAGACGAGGTCGTCAGCATTGAAACCAGTTTAAAAAAATCTAATTACAACGGATAGGCGACAGAAACTGAAATAAAACTAATGAAGTGACGAAGAAGAAGAAGAAAAAAAACGCTAAAGCAAGAAGCCAAAATGAAAAGTAAAGGAACAGATGACAAACGGGAGGAATTGCTGATGAAATATAGAAACGGTTGTACAAAGCACATCTGAGGAGTAAAACTGAATCATGATTAATGACACTAGAATACCATCATAATAGAAAATACACAGGAAATGGCCAAAGTAGATAGCAAAAAGATACATAGGGTGATTGAAAGGTAACACCATTTTAAAATATTTATAATTTATTTATTAACTATAATTTTTCCAATTAATAGATATGAGAGGAAAGTATTTAGCGTGAGGTTTTATAAAAAAATTCGATAAGGTCACCAGATTTCCCTACCAGTTTATCGGGCCGACCATGAATCACGTCAACTGATTTCACCATGAACTCTTGTGATATGGAAAGCATAACTTCTTATATTCGTCTTTCAAGTTCTTCCAAAGCCTTGATTTGGAAGACTTGCTCCTTTAACCACCCCACTCCAAAAAATCACAGAAATCCGGTTTGCCACTCGTACATAAAACAAGGAGTTACTTTTCAATCACCGTGTAGATAATAGCATCAATCATATAATACGAGCTTGCTTAAGAGAACAAAAAATAAACATGAGAAAAAATTATGAAAGAGAATAAATAACATTGTCTTGTAATTTTAGATTCAAATGGATCACCGAACTCAGACCACAATATTAGATTTAGTTAAGTTTTTCACCGAATTTACAGTTTCTAGTTGGTCAGAATTAAATTTATTTACTGCTAATCAATCTTACTTTAAGCACTGATAAAATAACATCAATTTCTCTGTACAAGTATTCATAATGAAAGTGTTAATTAGCACATATAGTCGTATGACTAAAAATATTGAGTTAAATTCAAATTATTTTCTCCTTCAAGCCAATAAAATTAGTTCGAAGAAAAGACAAGAATGCGTTTTATCATGCATCTTGGCCATAATCTTGTGCCTGATACACTAAGATGGCAGACAGGAAAAGTGAAAAGAGAAAAATACAGCTCAAGTTACTCTTACCATATTTTAAACTTTAAAAAAAGAACGTTGCTTTCATACTCAGCAAGCGTCTGATTGATATATAAATTGTTCGAGGCTTTATTCTTTCAAATAATCCCAGTTTTCCATAAATTTGATTTGGAATTGAGCCATACAATTACTAAATCTTTCAATTAATTATGTTTCCTGATTTCCTAGAACATTTTTACTAAATGCTAAAGGAGTGTTAATGTTATAGATTGCCGCTTTTTATGAAACAATAGTTTTGCATAAATATTTCTCCTTTTTTGTTGTACCAAGCCTAAAAACGATTTGAGGGAAGATTGTGACTCTTTTGAACTGTTTAGAAATATTTCTTAGTTGAATCGTATTCAATTTCGTTACTTAATTTTAGCAAAGGTCAAATTAGCGACAATCCCCTGAGCCGCTTTTTCTTTATTTTTCTATTTATTTAGTTATTTATTTTTCCATTCATTTAATCATCATCGACTGGTTAGTAATCTACTTCCTGCTGTTTTATAGAATTTTATCGCTTTAATCATTGAGAAATCTGTGCCAAACGATAGAGAGGATGGCTCACTGATTTTCGGCTAAATGAAATACATTAATTCGAGAAACCATTCACTTATAGCAATAATTCAAAAACTCGTGAATTTTACAGTTCTTATATTGGTAGTTATTAATAAATGGTAGTTACTAGTAATTTTTTTCTTTCATTAAATTTCATTTAGAATATACTTGTCTATTATCAACTTTATAAGTGATTCACCTTTAATAAACTTGCATTTGTAGCAACTTTCTTTAAAATGAATTATTGAACGTGTGACCAAACATCAGTTTTAAAACTAAATTTCGTTAGTTTCAGCAAGCGAAGTAAAATTCATTCTGAGGCTATTCTTTACACTGATGACGCCACAATTTTATCATCTTAATGTAACCGCGTGGATATAAGCGTTAACTATGTAGTTTATCTTGTGTCAGATGTTCAATAAATGAAGCAGATAATGGATTCCATATATTCAAATTTTAGTGGAATGAACAGCTCCACAGATAATCGGCGAGGATGTTAAAGATGCACTGATTATTAAGAAAATGAGTGACAGTAACCTACATTCCGATAAGATATAAAAACCAAAGGCAAGCAAATAACCTAAAAAGGGTAATCTGAATTAATAAAAAAAATCCCTACATCTGATCAGTAGTAAGCCCGCAGGAAAGCGGCTTTGCTATAACCATCAATATCAGCTAGTGAGTCTTTGTAGCCAATATCAATAGGAAAAGAAAAACTTCAGTTTTAGCGGAACAAGCCATCTGTCAAGTACAACGTGCTATTGAAATACCTGAAGGCCCTAAGTACCATTGTATTAGATTTGGTCTTCTTGGTAGAAACACTTGCCTCCAAAGAGTTCCTTGAATAAGTTTTATATACAATCAAAATCAAGCCAGAGAGCATTCCTTTAACCATAACTTTGTTGGATTAGTTCGACAACTTGCGAGAAGAAATCGTGCTTACCCATGAAAAACCCGTTTAATGTTCAGTAGTTAAACAGCTTAACTATTTACTAACTGTAATCGAAACACAATAGTGGCATAAACATATGAAACTTCAAACAACTTATAAAACTGAAGCGTCATTTATAAACTATCTTATCTAATTTTTTACTGATCAGTAAAAGTTTTGTAATGATTAGAAGCTCGGAACGAGACATCTTTGAACAGAACTCCGATTCTGGTAGAGATCATTACACATTTTCGCTCAAAAACCCTTGGGAAAAGTATGAATATATTTCTTCCCCGATGGGTTACAATAGCAGGATAGCTATTACTGGGGTTGGAAACGGTATAGGAGAGGGACAGTTCTGAATTCAAAACCTTATGTGGAACTGTAACTAAGGTCCACTCAGTATAGTTGCACTATAACCCCAAGTTGGCTCTGTGGATGACGAAGAAACAAGTGAACCTAAGCAGAAGGCTATGCTGAAAATGAGAAATCCTAGGGTTTTTCTGTGTGCCTTCAAGTCGAAAAGTTGAAATCTCTGCAAGCGTCGAACAAATGTGACAGTGTACAAATTCCGGTCTGCTTTTTTCTTTTCTTTTTGGTGGGTTTCGAGAACATTTGCTAATAAGTGGACGACTTCGTTCCAGATATTTTAAATGTTTGTTTTAACTGTTGGACGAATCGGAAAACTTGCAATATTGTATTTGATAGAGGAAAGCATCTCCAAAGTATTTCACTTAAAGTGGAAACCTTTCACAAATTGGCATCAATAATTTTTTTTTTACTTCAGCATTCAAAAAAAAAATGAATAAAATAAACTATGCTAGAGACATCTTTTATCTGCCTAAAAAAAGTGGGACACAAGAAATATTTCGGTTTATCCTAATAAACTGGTTCATCAGATGACATGGGTAGGCGGGCAACTGTAACAAAGGCCAAACTATTTTTGTTCTCTCCAGGCAAAGCTGGGTAGAACTAGGTAACGCCATATCATTTAAAGACGGTTCCTAAATAAGCTGAAAATTGTTCAACCAGATAAAATTTGTAGATCCTACTTTTTCATTGGTGGACAGCTATTTCACGGATATGATAACCACAGCTCGTATAATCTTTCAGACCTTAAGTAAATACTTTGAAAAGATTTGCAATTAATGGTTCAAGAAGATCTGTGTATGTGTACATTTTAAAGTATTTTCTATGTTGGCAGCCTCGTCAATGATAGTACACAAGGAAAGACTTCGGATATATTTCTTTTCCTACCCACTTGCAACAGTAAATGGCGTAACTTGGTACTGTTTGCTAAATGTAGGACGTCAGCTTGCGTACGCCGATGTGATGGACAAATTGATCAATGGTCAATGTAATTGCTAGCAACAGTGCAGTTAGAATATTTGCAGTTTATGAGCCTAATGATAAATTCAGAATTATTTTTTTCTGTCGGCAATTTAAGCTTTATTTAACAGCTTACGTTAAGACCTTTCCTATATTTACTAACCTTCCCACGCAAGGCCAGATGTGACACATGGTCATTTTATAGTGGGTATTCCCGGCCATATAGCCGGGCCAAAAAATGTCTGTCTATTTTTCCCCAGTCGTGATTCTACCCTTCGGCGGAACCACGACTGGTTTTGTGCTCTCTGCTCAGAAGCAGAGAGCGCCCTCTACCCAAAGGCAGAGAGCTGACAGTGTCATAGAGCAGTCAGGCGAATGCCTAAGAGCTTTCCCCGTATTTACTAGCCTTCCCACACAAGGCCAGATGTGACACATGGTCATTTTATAGTGGGTATTCCCGGCCATATAGCCGGGCCAAAAAATGTCTGTCTATTTTTCCCCAGTCGTGATTCTACCCTTCGGCGGAACCACGACTGGGTTTGTGCTCTCTGCTCAGAAGCAGAGAGCGCCCTCTACCCGAAGGCAGAGAGCTGACAGTGTCATAGAAAAGTCAGGCGAATACCTAAGAGCTTTCCCTCTTAATATGGTGCTTCTTTACTCTTTTATAAACAAGAATACAGCAACTACTCTTATTGTGGGGTGGACGGGTCCTACTAACTTCTTTTATTTTACTTTAATCTTTGGTTATACTTTATTTTCGTTTTTTTGGTTCATCACCCCATCCGTCATTATATTTTTATATATATGTTTGGATAAAGAAATTTTATGCCATGGGTTTTTTATAGGTTTCCTGTGAATATGTAGTATTGAGGAGTTCTTGTAGTGAATAATGGTAATTAAATGAAGATAAAACTATCAAACTATTAAGTGAAATATTTTGGAGATGCTTTCTTCTATTGAATACAATATTACAATAGAGCTTTGAAAAAAATGAATGAAGAAGCACTGCAAAATATTCTTGAGTATACCGGGAAAGACCGAATTCCAATACGCCGATAGACATATCACCGGCAGAATTGATGTTCACAACAAAAATTAAATCAGGGTTTGACAAGTTGTTACAAAGGAAAATGATGTCAAAAAAAGAATAAGAATAAGAGGGGGTGACAAGAAAGACGCAAAACCTTTCAAAATTGGCGAAACGTGCAAATAAAAATTGCAACGTAAGAAGATGGCATAAAAAGGTCATACATTGGAAAAATTAATTATATGTTTAAAAGAAAAATAGGAACATAAACGGCATTAGAATCGGTTAAAGAAAAGGTTTACCGAGGAAAGGCCACAAGAAAGAAAGAAAGAAAGAAAGAAAGAAAGAAAGAAAGAATCTATACAAGAACTGTATGATATTTATGACGTACCCAAGATTAATCACAAAGCTGATTTGGTTTGAAAGTCGCCGAAAATCTACTGCATCCCAAAATTTGGTGAACGTACAAGTATGATTACCGGAGTAACACTATTTCTAGTGCTGAGGAAGGGGAAAGAATATTTTTTCTTTCTTCTTCACCCACTAGAATCTAGATTAGGAATAGTCTAAAAAACCTCTCACGAAAAATAGATGACGTATTTTATGACTACTGAATTCTTGTCACAAAGTTCTATTGGCAATATTTATTTTTGTATTAAAAATACAAAAAATGTGGCACAAGGCCGAATACGGGGATGGGGAAGGCTGGTCTTCATCTAGTCTTAACGTTAAACTTAGCTAGTCACAATCACTGACCCAAGCATGCCGCAGTAATCCTTTCACCAAAACAACGCTTTCTTACTTACCTTTCTTTCCACGTCCACCATAATACCACAGTGTCTCCATGAAGTCCTAACTAAAAACCCAATATGTACATGAATTGTCTGTGGGTGAGGGTATAACAAGATAAAAAGCCCCAATGCATATTTACAAGAAAAAACAAAGAATATACAAGAAACTAAACAAAACTGTATTAGTGACAAACCCCGCCACATATTCTAATGTGATAGAAATATCAGTAAACTAGACGAAATCGATGCAAGACTATAAATAATCTAAATCATTTATTCCTCCAAGCACGCACTGATGTATGCACACATCCTAACACAAAAAACAAATAAACAAAGTTCTATTGGCCATTATTGCGAAAAAGTGAGTTTCCCCTTTTTTGAAAAATTTAACGACCATTGATAAAAAAAACAACGTAGTATGGGGATTTTATGCTCCCTAGAGACAGCCACCCCTGGAGAGAAAAAGAAACAAAAATTACTAGAAATAAAGTTTTCTTTGTTCCTTGTGGAATTTTGCGACACTGATAATTAAAACAGAAACATATGGTTTTCTTTTCGACCGAAGTAAGATAATTTCTTACAACAATTGAAATGATAAAACAGAGTGGCGAAACAACCACAAGCCGAAGATTCTAGGGGAAATGAATTTTGGAACGATAATTAAAATTTGACCGTTGGGCTAAAACACGGCTCTCAGGCGGTGATAGGAGGCACTCACTAAGGAGAGAAAGAGGTGGAGTTGACCAAATGACCAATGAGAAAAATGCCCCGGTAGATTTCGGAGAAACGTTTCATGCCCCCTCGAGGCACTCGCACATAATAGAAGGAGACGAGGTTTATCAGGTGACCAAAAGGATGATCCCTTATTAGTCATTTGAAAATACTAAGTGTACCCAAAGTGCGTCACAAACACCTCCGTTGGGTGTGAGGCTCACTTTAGCCAGAGACGATGAGTTTTCAGACAGTAGAGTTGAGTACAGTACCGTTGAATTCAGCAAAGTTGGACCGGTACGGAGCAATTTAACACGAAAGATGTGTTGTCACGTGCCCGCCTCCCCTAGAAGAACCTCCGACTTTGGCCTGGTGCCAGACTAATCAACTTAGATAAAGTGTTACAACCTGTAGAAGACGTGAGTTAGAATTATAAGACTGACAAACTTTAACCAAATACTGTACCGAACAGAACGTATGTATATAAATTCCTTACTGCTAATTTTACAAAGATTGCCTTATTGTAGCTCATAGCTCTATCTGGATCATCGATGCAGTGGATTTTCGGCGACTTTCAAACCAAATCGGCTTTGTGATTAATCAAACACAACGTGAGCAGAGCTTGGTTTGAAACGAAGTGATCGACTCTCGATCGTCCACGGAGATTTTGGGCGTTAACGCAAAGGACCCGCGGTGGTTCACACTAGTGGTTGACCCAAAACGAAATGAATATAAAGTTCAGTACATGACGAACTCGCCAGAAAGATGAGGGGTGTGTACTAAGAAATGAAATAAAATATTTAGAAAAAAATCTCTAAAAAGGGAATGTTATGGAGTAAAATAATAACACAAAAATCAACTAAGCAAGACGCCCTAATTTATTTTGGGCGTCTTGCCTAGTTGATTTTTGTGTTATTATTTTATTCGAAGATAATGTTCGATAGAGTTCCGTTGAAGTCTGTCACAATATTATAACAATTAGTAGCGAGTTCTAACACATTTTTATGTCCTTAATAACATGAATATTATTCTATTATTGTTATTTTCTGTTTATTTTTCAGAACGAAAAAAGAATGTTCCTATGAGTCCGGAATGGCACATCATTCTGGGTCTTGAATCTTTAACCTAGATCTAGTATTTTCTTTTATTCCTGTATTTAACAATGTGTCGCATCAATACAATTTATGCATTTATAATATAGATATATAATAGGATGTGCGTTGTGGTACAGTGGATATCGGCTCGGAACATGTTCGAATTTCAGTTGAATTCGTTGCATTCACTTACCTTAGGAACGGTATTAACCCGTTTCTTCTCCCTCCAGCTATGGGTTAAATACCAGAACAGATTGAGTTCTTTAACTAAGGAATTTTCTACTTGAGAAACTACGAAAGTTTGTTCCACTCTGAGCTTTCGAACACACGCATAGACAGATTCTTATATAGCACATATTATACAAGTTGCGAAAGATAAATTGTCATCTAAATTACGCAAAAATGAAAATAATATTGATATCTCATTTTAACAGAAATATTTACCAAAATTATCTTGAAAAACTAAAGAGTAAATTTATTCAATAAAATCACCATTAGCTCGAACCACGGCCTCCAGACGACTTCGGAATTTTTTGCAACTCTTCAGGGTGGTCTTCTTGTTTAAGTTGGTGAATGCTGCCATATTCCATCTATGGTATTATAAGGAGTTTCGTTGGTGTCTGGCTCAACTTCGTCCCACACATAATCAAGGGGGTTACAGACTGGGGAATGTAAGGGGTGTTGTGGTGGCAAAAATTGTCTGACAGCTATGACCGTATTCTCCTACATGTGTAGCATGGTGCAATGTTCTGCTGCCAGACATAGGGTATTCAAGCAGCCACTTTCTTGATCCAAGGTAACACTACTTCCTCACGACACTTGATATAGGGCCTCGTGTTGAGTCTATCTCTTTCCGAACCCTCAGCATGCTCCTCGGATTGACACCCAAACACTGAAATGTTCATATTGGAGCTTCCGGCGAAAATGCTAAGCAGACCGTTTCCAAATTTCTGGTGTATTGAATTGCATCATGGTGTTCTTTTTCTCGTGGACGGTGCCCAACTGGCCCTACTATACAATTTACACATTGCACCCTGTACGATACTTGAACTCGACACCATCGCTGCTATGAATACGCTATTGTTAACAATCTCAGGAAAGCATGCTTTTAAAAAGTTTTAAGTAACAAAACTAAAATAAATAAAAACAAATTCAAATTCCTCTATATGCCACGTTATTTCCACATAATCGTGTCATCTTCACTTCCTCGTGTAAGCACTTTGTAATGTAAAAAATCAAAACTTGCTGCGTTACTTTTTTATTTTATGCTGCAAAGCACACAAATATATACTTTTTAATTTCATCCAATATATCAATTAAATATAAATCTTAAAAATAAATATTTACGAGATCAGCTTTGAAGAGAAAATGTATATATCATTAATTTGTTTATGTTGTTATTAATTTGGTAAGAAATCCAAACCTGGTTATCTGATAAGAAAGTTAATAAATGAATTCAAGAGAACAAGACTTCTTAAATAATATCAGTTAAGTAAATAATGATATGACTCATTGCATCCCTATTGCGCTAAGCTTTACTTGCGTCTTTGTTTATCTAGCGCTCAAAGTTTATTGGTTTAGACCGATGAAGTAGACTATTAAAAAAAGACTTGATATTTTCTTATCATTCTCTTGCGGAGTACCTCACAATGCATGATTAATCTTTAAATATTTCTCCAGATGTTATATGACCTATAAACATAGAAAATAAAAAAATTAAGAAAAAAAATACAGAGTAATTTTCGATTAAACTCTCTTAATGAAAAATATCTCCTTGTTTTGATTTTGCATAGCATTTCTATTTCAAAAATTGAGTTTGATTCAATGATTAGACCTGTGAACATGCAACTGAGAAGTTTACATTTTGTCTTTTTACTGATCTTGCAAATTGACAATGGAAGGATAAATGTTGATTTATCTTTTATGGCTTTGTGGGTTATTTAAAGCCGAAAACTTCTGTATTTAATTTTTTTATCTTTTGCGAGTAAATATTGCATTGGTAATTTTTGAGAATAACAATATTTCAAAATACAATTCCTACTGTTTAATTCATAGATGTCGGGGGGAGATGAATTCCTAAAGATATTTTCGCGTATGAATCTAACGAACCCAGCTCTCCGATTTCTCATTTCGATCGCTATACAATATGCCACTGGCACATCTGGAAAAATCTTGTAATTATGTTTAGTTTAAATTCCTAAAATAAACAATAATTTTGTAAAATGTACCAAATATTTAAATGTGAATGTAATGATATCATCTGCAGTTGAACTTTTGTCTAAAGTCATTCATCAGTGAGAGTTTGTTAAATATCCTGTTAGTTGACAGTATGCTATCCAAATGTGTTTCCTTAATTAAGAATTTCTTTGGAAACTTCGAAGCAAGTATTATCCTGAAAACATTCTAATGAAATAAGGCTGTATTTTACGTTCCATTCTGGTTTTTAATACTCGAATGGTTAATTCATTAAATAAAATGTGACTCCCTTTGTAGAGATCAATGGACTATGAGAAGGGATATCAAAAAGTTTATTGCATGACACAGTTATTGGCTGAAATAAATCTCAATTTATGTAATTAATATATATTACTAAATTGAGTGCATTGACAAAGAAAGATATTATGTTAAATAATAAATATTAAATTATTTTTTACATACTTAGGCTACGAACATATTGATTACGCTTACCTGGGGCGATAAACTTGCAGCAACATAAGAAAAACAAATAAAATCGTCTACGCCAGTCGACAAAAATAATATAATAAAAAGATTCAAATTATACACATTACCAACGTGCAATGCTAGTTTTAAGGTTCTACATAGAAATAAAGTAAGCAGACTTCGACTAAACAGCTCAAAAACTGTTTCATTGGACACCATTCTATCTGGAGGTCTAAACAAGAGAATCTGAAAACCGCGTCATGTCAGTCCTAATGAAAAGTTCTGAATTTTGTAGAGTTATGAAGAAGGATATGAACACAATTGGTATTATCCGTAAGAACTAAGAAAAATCACCTACAGTTATCTACATAAAACTAACTTCAACAGTATACCACGCAATAGAAAATCAACAGGCCTAATGCGTCTTCTGAGTGAAAAAAGGTTGCTCTGAACAAAGTAATAGTAGTAATAGTAGTAGTAAATACACTGATACCATACCAAGCATGACTTATGGTTTATGAACTGAATTAATTGGAAGTGTTGTGTTTTGTTATGATGACTTAAAAAAAGGCTTTAGTACTATAGTTTTGCTTATCAGTTACCTTACTTTAATCAGTTGAGCATTTTTCTTGTAGACTAACGCACTCTGCGTTGATGTTCTTGAACGTGAATAGTGTGGGGAGCATCATGACCGTGTGTCGAGAGTTATATATATATATATATATATATATATATATATATAAAGGATAAGGCAATCAAGTCTACATACTTAGAAAAACCGTCAGTTAGAGAATGTCTGTTAACCTAACAAGGTTTTTATAATTGGATCCCTCCTGAAAAGTTATACGCTGCTTTTATCATAACATATTGCCACATCACTTACATTTGGCTGTGATGCAAGTACCTGGTGTACTCATATCAGACTCCTTTAAGTAAATTAGGGTTCATATATTTGTACCCCAGCGTCACTTTGTTGTCGTGCTTCTCTCTCGCTCAATAATTTAAGATATATAATGAAGTCGATATCAGTTTCTCCGACTACATTCTGAAATTAAGCAATTTTCAGAGATATACATACATCAAAATAAGATATTTGTTTATATTTCTGAGATGAAGTATTGTAATTATTTACATAAAAAAAATCTACCCCAGTGGACAAAAGAAGGGGTTCGGTCCGATATTCCAATCCCCTGAAGAAGGCCGTGGCATACAATGGCTGAAGCGTCATGAATAAGGTAACGAAGATAAAAACAGCGGCCCGAACAATGTAAATAAAATAAATATTGAAAGTAAAAGATTTTGTGCGTACGTGTGTGTGTGTTTAAGCTGCTCTTGGAGATCAAATATGTTTAAGTCCATATGGCATATTTTGTAGTAGAATTTATATAAAACTGACTTTAAACCAACAACTAAAAGGAAACAGCTTGAGCTGTTAATAAGTAAATAATAAAAATTGTCGTACAAGGACTTAAAAAACAAAATCCGGAAAAGGTGTAGTCAACACACTACACAAACATACACCGAAACAATGACCTATTATATACTGACGGAAGAATGTTCACAGAATAATTCAGACAAGCAAACAAATACAGTCAATAGAATAGCGGAACACGATGAGCGATGGAAATTTCAAAATTATATTTTAAGTTGTGAAAAAAATAGATAATCTTTTTTTGTTTTTGATTGAGTCCCAAACTACAAAACAAAAAAGAAAAAAAAACAAAGCAATAATAGGACTTTTTACCAAAGAAGGGTTTTAAAAATATAAGCGTACACTTTATCCTTTGCGATAAAATAAAGGTAGATTTTCTAAGGAAATAAATATTTAAAAAATATTCCAATAAAATTGTTTTTAAACTGTGTCTAAGTACAATATACCTTATAAGTCCATTAACTGTTATTGTTATTTCTAGTGTTGATGCGAGTTTCTTCCCTAATCTTTTCTAAGTAGTGCGAAAAGTTACATATGCTACCCATTTTATTTGTGTTTGTATTTTAGAAGTGTTCAAGTAATGTGTTTTTTGCCATTGGATGAAGCTCTTTGTGATTCTTTATCGCCAATCTGTAGAGTCTCACAAAGTATTGTCTAATTTAAAACCTGAGCGATTCATTCACTTGAAGCCGTTATTAATCAATGATCTGAGAAAACGGTTCTATATAGATTATGGTTTTCTGAACTAGTTGAATGCCATTCATGACATACATATGCAAATTTAGATCTGACGAGGCTATTTAAGAATATGACTCTAGTTCTTAGGTTTGGTTTTGTGGCACCTTACATCTCGTGTAGACTATTCTATGTTCAATTTTTTTATCTTCAATACTAAATTTGTTATAATTGATCCATACAATGAGACATTTGAAATATTTGGAATTTATTATTTTTACGTTTTGAATTTTTATGATGAGTTCAACGTATGTGAAAGAGAACGCAAAAAATTACAGAAAAATTATGTAAGATTGAAAAGGAAACATTGACGTAAATGCAAATCTAAGAAGAAATATTATGGAAAGGCGCCAGTTGAAAAACACTTCAACTACACGAAATACATAGACTTTTGATTTGTCCCTAGTTGCAAAGCTATTTAAAGTCGAATAGAACCAGAAGAATCTATAAAAAAATGACACTAACACAACAAATTCATTGGATATGGACAAACAACGAAAGAGATGTCCGAATCGTTGAAGAGATTAAAACTATTATTGAAAAGCAAAAAGGAAGTAGGTGATGGCTCAAGGGACTAAATGATCTACCATATATTTACCAAATGATATATAGACGAGAATATATTGACTATAAAAATGCATAGGATACAATTCTTCTAGACCTAGATCCTGGAATTCCATAAAATATTGAAGACATCAAAATTAGAGTAAAATTAATATTTCAGAAAGTTAACTTAATGGTAGCCATGGAAATTCTAACCGTGATGTCAAAAGAACTTTTGTTTTCTTTTTATTCATTGACTTATAGTTCTTTGGCATGTCTATTATATTAGGATACAGCGAAACAGATGTGTCTGTGGATGACTATTTACGCTCTCACACCCTGATTGAACACTCTAGAAGAATGGTAAACTTTTAATAAACAGTAGCTACTCTAGCATCTACGCATCGTTCATTCAGTTATGAATTAGAACGCCCTAACTACTGGCGTATGTTTAAAAGGTATATCACACGCTAACAATGTGCATTCTTCTACCGAGCGCCCATAGCTCAGAGGTAAGAATCGCCGACTGACGCCAATTTGGTCGAGTTTCAATCCTGAGTAAAAACAATCGGATATCTAACCTTACTGATGACCTGTGATACAGTGAAACAGATCTGTCTGCGGATGACTATCTCTCTCTCTCTCTCTCTCTCTCTCTCTATATATATATATATATATATATATATATATATATATATCTTAATTATGATGGTAGAAGGTAGTAATTGACACTTTCTCTGTTACGTTTTTATCTGGTTGTATTGCTTTGTTTGCCGAAATATATGAAACTGCCATTTATTGGAAATAAATGTTTCTGAAACCAGTAACGGTGAGCTCTTATAAAGACATTTTGGGTTTCGATAGGATACTCTACAAACTAAGCTTTAAAAAAATCTACTAAATACCCAACAACACGTCACAAAACTAGCCGTGTTGTACATCACTATATACCTCGGATCGAAAAAAACAAGCTAATAATCTTATAACTAACAACAGGCGGCAAAACACCATAAATACTTCCGTCCAATGAAAAATGCTCCCGAGAACCAATTTCCGGAACCTTGTCTTCAGCCTGTATAAACTTTTAAATACAAGAGTCTTACCCAGGCTAGTCAGAAGTTATTACTTCTGACTAGCCTGTTTAAGAATTTCGAATTTTTACAGTATTATTGTTATTTTGAACGTTGGATAAAGTTTAGAAGACGTTTTTATTCTTGAATTAATTTTTTAAGTTTGACATATTTTGTTATTTCATTAATCTGTTTTGTATTATAATTTCTTTGTTTTCATAAACTTCATTAATATGTCTGTTTAATGCCATAAAATACTGGGATGGTCAAACAATTCCTTCTGTTTTGGTCATTAGATGATATTAGAAAACACATTTACTTAAAGACATTCAGAAAAATACCATGTTTGCTTAATGACAGAATTTAATTAGTGCGTCTTTTAAATTTTAAATGCAATGTTAATCTTTATCCACTGTCTGCTTAATTTTTATTCTTTTATTCTCCTCTTGTCTTAATAATTGTTTTTCCTTAACACTTAGAAACCTCTTGCGTCTGCGTGGCTTTATTGTCTTGATTGGGGTGAAATGATTAAGCATACACATAAATTTTTCTTTCTTCCCCCAGCCATATCAACTCTTTAAATAACAGGGTTTTTCTTCGCAAGACCCGCATAAACGATTTTCGTCTCTAACGAGGTTAGAAAGTCATAACTTAACAGCTCCTGCTCAGTTATGATAGCAATACTCCGTTTTTTGTTATGATCAGACTTTTGTAAATATAAGGGATGTCAGAAGAATGCTTCCTGGAGAGATAGAATGAGATAATGATTATGCCGGCCTCTTTAGCAATCAATTGTTTATCTGAGTTCCACTTGAGGTCTGAAGCAAACTCAAGTGAATCAAGAAATGTTCGAAACAAAGAGCCGCTCATCGTGACAAAATGATCGACAATAATGAAACGTTGCTAGCTGGATTTTATCTCCTTGCTCATTAATAACAGTTTATTATTGTTACTCGTTATCAGTTTTTAAAAATGTTTATTTTTAAAATTCTTCTTTTTCTGCTATGTCTTCTCATGAATGTTATACATTCATAATTATACTCTGGACTAATTTTACATTGGCCCTTCTACATCGTATTGTTCACAAATTCAGGTCATTTAACCAGGAAAGGAATCGCTCTGATGGAGTTGAAAGAAAATAAATATTAATTAACTTTTTTTAAGGTCAGTTTCTCTGAACCTTTCAATAGCATCAGATATCATTTAGGTTTAGTGGTACAGTGGATATCGGCTTGGAATGTGAAATCGGAGAGCCAAGATCGAATTGCACTTGAATTCGTTATATTCACTTACGCGCAAATACTATTGGCAAATGGATTAATGCGTCGATTCTCTCTCCAGTTAAATAAATTAAATAGCAGGATAGATTGTATTCTATAGCCTTGGTTGGCAACCAGTCTACCGAAGAAATTAACGGTAACCTACTGCAAAAAATCTTCCGTCAAGTCAGTCATGTCTCTTTCGAGACATGATCGCTCAAACGTCTATCACGTATGGCACTTAACTGACTGACTGATTCAGTTTTTAGTTTCCAATGAAGAGAGCTGAGAATTTTATGATACAACTAATATTACACAAAAAACACAAATCCCGAACAGTTATGCTAGAATGGCACACCAGAAAATGTTATTTATCTATGTCTTTGTGCAGTAGATTTATTGCAGTACTATTTTCTTATAGCTTCTCAATAATTTATATTCAATCTTAGCTAATAAGCTGGTCTCATAATGGGTCAGATATTGCCTTTTCATGCTCAATACATGACCAAAGAAGAAACTCACAACGATCAATGGAAATAACTAAAACTTAGAAAGTTGTCAGCAGGGATTGAAGAATAGACCAAAAAAAAAAATATTCTCATAATGATTAAACAATAAAAATAGAAAGGATAACTGATGAAGAAAATGTTGGTTGGTTGGTGTCGAATCATAAGCAAAGGCATTAGGAAAGGCCATACAAAAGATGAAGTGAGATAAAAGAATTAGCTGTAAAGATATGACATACAATATATATATATCAAGCCATTTTAAATAATTCGAGAATCGGTTGAACAGCATTATTGTAACTTGGTTATTTATCAGATAGAAGCTCACCGGGCATGCACGAACAGTCACTCGCCTGTGAGACTACTCAGTAGGCTGTCAGATGCTATTGACTGATCTTGTTTATACTGTGACTGAGCAAGATTTCATTGCTGACAAACACGAGATCATATATTCAGGCGGAGAAAAAATAAAAGAAGAGTAGGACTTATACCAAGATATGATGAAATGTGTTCTGGTATGCTGTCAACTATCTGAAAGAATTCTTGTCGTTAAACTGAAAGACTTTCAACCTGTTCATATTTGTTGTATATGCACCAACAGCACAAAATACAGAAAAAGAAATTGAAAATTTTACTATACGCTAGACAAAGCCAAGGCTCATTAAAAATTTTAAGAAATTGGAATCGTCATTAGAGATCTGAGTGCCAATGTAGGCAAGGGGAAATATGATGTATTATATGGCAAATTATGACGAGTAATTCTTAATGAAGATGGAGAAAAAAATGTGCTATGTTGCACAGCGAATACTCAGGCAGTAGTCATGACTTGGTTTTAAGAGCACCCAAGACGTGGAGAAGCCCAGGAGGAGAAACGAAAAACTAAATCGACTATATATCAATACGGGATTCAGAAATGTAAGTTTGCCAAACATACCCAAGTGCCTACTGCTGAAGCGTCCACCATTCAGTGATACGTAAACTTAGAGTGAAACTACAGAATTTGAAGAGATCTAAGGTAGCACCCAAATTGCAATACAACACTTCTGAAAGACCACAATGTGACGTAGAAATATATGGACCATTTTAAAAGCAGACACAATAAATAACATGAGAATAGAAACACATTAAGAGAAGCTTTAGTGACATTAGTAATAGGAATCCCAAACAATAATAAAAAAAATAAAAAAGAATAGATGATGGATTAAACTCTCGACATGATGTACTGGAGACATAAAACAATACCAAGGTACAGCACAAAATATATCACAAAGAAATTAGGAACAAATACAGACAGGCTTATAACGAATAGCTCAACAAAAATATACAGAATTAAAAAGAATGAATATCACAGATAAAGCAGATAAGCATAAAAAATAAGAAAGTTAACAGGACAAAAGACATACTCATCAATAGGGTGCATAAAATCCAAGGATATTAGGGAAAGAAAAATACTTGGAAAAATACATTGGATAAATCTTCCGCAACGAAAGAGAACAATCGGCAATACACAGAATTATTGGAGTAGCAGAAATATTAAAATCTGAAGTAGAATCAGCATTGGCCAAAATGAAGAAAATCCAAGCAACGGAACCAGACGGGATTGTAATAGAGATTCTGGCAGTCTTAGATGATTTTGGTATTGACAAGAAAACGGAAAACAAAATGGAAACTTATAATAAATGAAATATATAACAGTGCTGATATACCGGAAGACCTTAATAAATCTATTTTAAAAACACTTCCTCAGAAGCCAGGAGCAAACGAACGTGAACTTCATCGGACAATCAGCCTAATGTGTCATATAACAAATTTTTTTATCCGAATTATAACAAATGTTCTGCAGAATTAAACCATAAATAAGAAAAGAACAGTGCGAGTTCATTAAAGACACTGGAACAACGAATTCAATATTTCTGCTCAAAATGAAATCAGGAAGAGCACTACAAATACAAAAGGACGTGTACCTGTGTTTTATATATTATGCAAAAGCGTTTGATAAAGTATGTTAAAAAGAATTATTGGAACTCCGATGTAATGTTGACATATTAAAATAATCCAGAACGTACACTGGGAGAAAACTGCTTGCATGCGGATAGAAAATGAGTTCAGTAAATATATAAAAATATAATGGATTGTAAGACAAGGAAGTGTCGTCTCACTAGATTTATTCAACTTATACAATGAAGTGATTCTGAGAGAATTAGAAGTCCTACCAGTATTTATTATTGGCAGCAGACAATATTAACAACATGAGATATTCAGATAACAAAGAGTTGATAGTAGACGTAGAAAGAAAACTACAGGAACTCCTATAGAAGTTATTGAAGGAAAATGAGAAGAAAGGACTAAACATCAGTTGCAAGAAAATGGAATGTATAGTTATTCGCAAAAGAAAAAGACCAATATGCAAAGTACAAATTGAAGAGACAAAATCAAACAAGGACAAAAATTTAAATATCTGAGAAGTATTTTAACAGAGGAATAAAATAGGTGACACTGAGATTCGGAGGTGCATTGTAATAGCGAAATATGCCTTCCAAAAGCTAAACAAAGTATTAAGAAAAGGAAAATTTTCGAGAGAAACAAAGAAAAGACAACTGAATTATGTAATGTCATTCCTTCTATACGGCAGTGAATGCTGGACAATCTCTTCCCTGATGAATAAGAGACTTGAACGAGCAGTAACGTGAATCTACAGAAGGATGCTAAGAATACCATGAACTGAACATATGAGCTTCGAGGTGGTTTTAAAGAAAACGGAAACAAAATGGAAACTTATACTTAATATCAGAAAGAAAAAGTTAAATTTTCTAGAGCAAATAATGACGATAACTTTGATACTCACAGGACATATCAAATGCAAAAAGGATAAACGAAAACAACGTCTAACCTACCCAGTAGATGGATGCAAGAGCAAAGTTTAGGAGATCTAACAAAAGGACAAAAATTATTAAGAGCTTTAAAAGACAGGAAATTGTGGAAATATTTGGTTATATATTTTCGTAGTGCTCTCGATTTTGAACAAGACAACAAGGAATATAAATTTTCCCATACATTGATTTCATTATTTACCAGGTAGAAATAATAGCTGGCTGCTGGTTTCTGCGTATGCCTGCCTACGTGTGACTAGCTAGCTAATTTCTGCTGCGGACGCCTGCTCATGCATATTTGCGTCTATTGAACATCCACAGAGCCAACCTGCAACAGTGCCGAGCAGAAATTAGTCAATATTTTTGATAGATAGCTCACTATCTGACGGGAACAGCAGTTTAAAGAAGGCCAGTGCGCTCCAATTTGAGATTTTGTGCGACATACATACATATGAATTCTAAATAAAATGTAATCTATTAGTAACAAGTATGTATAGAACTTCTCGGTGTACTGATCCACAACAGGTGTCTGCGAAGAATTTTTAATTATTTAGTGAGTTGAGAAGAAAAAATAAGGAAATACAACGTTCACGATGGATATTGAATCTATAAAACAGGCTGCTGTGCGCACATTTGCATTTACGTCAATGCACTCACTGTTGAACAATATAGTAACATAATGTCGTCGCAATTAAGAATGACTTGTTATTTATGGCAAGGAAGTGTTTTACAATCAAATGATAACGTTCATATCACAATGAAATAAGCATAGGAAGTATAAATGCGTCCTGCTTACGTCGATACTTCTGCATGATATTTTCTAAACTTGATATTGAAAATGCCCATCGAATGAAATCACCCAACTAATGTGATTTGCCGCACCCAACAATAGTTATTTGGTCTTTTTGTTTTATCAGACTTCCTCTTACTCTTGGTAATTCCATATTTGCCTTTTCTAAAGTTCACTCTATTTATTTTTTATATCAATCTATATATTTATATGGCGCAACTACAGAACGTTTCATTATAATTGGCGGGATGATTTTTTTTTTAATATTGGCGAATTAATAGAAGATAAATGAAAACAAATGTTAATAATAATGCATAAGTGATCAGAATTCGACTGAATTAGTAGATCAGTCAGCAGTAATACAGTAACAGAAAATTAGGCAGTATGATTATTGGACAGAAGAGAAAATAACGATTATCAGGAAAATGGTACCGCCCGGATGGCACGAGAGACGATCATCGAAAAAATTCAAAGTACGAACCCAAGAAAAGTCTAAAAAAGATATTAAAAGCCGGCGACTAAAATAAGTTCAACAGATTCTAAACCAAAGTAATGCATCCACACTCAACGATACAATGTAACAGAACATAAGATATCTAACGAAATAACAAAATAAAAATCGATGGTAATTTAAAGGATTAGGATCATCCAAAGAACGAAGCAAAAAAGGTACAAATCAAGAGAAACTCAGTTCGGATTATAGATCTAAGAGATATAGATTTGACAGCGCTACATTTTTTTTAATTTCTAGGTGAAAATGTGTTTTCTATTGCCTATCCACTAATTTTGCATGATCACCAAGAAATGTAAAACCGGTTGAAGTGCCAACAACAAAAGGCAGAAATCGCTAATAATGGCAATCCCAGTGGAAAGTACTAATGCTGGCTGAAACTATAGTCAGTTTCTTTGATTTGGTAAAATTTTTTAGATTTCTTGATTAAACAAAATTTCTTAGATATCTTAGCACCAAAGCGCAAAATAACTTCAATAGTTGTTATGGTACATGCCAGAATCCATCATTTGCAGCCAAACTGGGAGTTTCTGCACGAACAAAATGTATTAGTGAAATAGTTTGCCAATATTAATGAAAAATTATATGTATATTTGGGGTAACGTAAAAAACATGTTACATTCAGCTAACTTTATAATTCCATCCTTCCATTATTCTTTTGTTTTTGTTTTGTTTGTTTGTTTTTTGTTTTTTGTTTTTTTGTTTTGTTTTTTTGTGGGTTTTTTTCTGGAAAAACTATTTATTTTAGAGGACTTTTACAGTTTACTTCCGTAGATTTTCTTAAAATTAAAAGGTGTATATCTCTGGTGAGTACGGCGAATGAGTTTCAACTTTCCCAGCAAGTTATTTTTTTTTTCGCCTGTTTACTAAAAATACGTAAAATATATCATCATCCCGGTACAATGCTACGTCTTTTCTTTTAATTCTAAATGCTTGTTGTTGATTGCTTTCTTCTGTGGGAATAAAACGTTTGAAAAATGGTTCGGTTTTCCATATTAAAGAGCTACTTTCCAACTACATATATCACTGTACCTTTGGATGAACACAAGTTTTTAATTTCGTTAGTTATTGTTCTTTTCTTGTCGCTTCCGTTTCATGTTGTTGCAATGATCCACTTTTCATGTTACACAACAAAAACTTATTATTATGAAAAGTTATATAACCCAAGTTGTCTAAAATTGTATTTTTCGTTTGTATTTTACTTTTATCAGTAAAAGTAGAGCTGAAATTAATTTATGCCCAGACAATATGCTTGAATGCACTCATGTTAAAAGCTTGGAACCATAAAGAAACGAACGGCGTTGTTAAGACGCTTGTCATATCAAACGACGTTTTTAAATGTGTGGTGGTTGCTATAAAATTCTGACTCAGCATTCCTGAATTTAAATGCGCAAGTTTTGATAGTTAATTGTGTGTAATCCAAAACTTTAACACTCATATCATAAAAAATTCTATATTGTTAATTGTTTATTTGACAGGTCTTTAAAAGCCAAATAAACTTTTATGAAAAAACTATCAACTTCGAATGAAGTTCTCTAATACACTTTATTTGAGTGCGAAAGGGCGCTGAAAAGTTCTTGATCATACCAAAAGGTTCAATGTAGAGTCATTTCATCACATTTAAGAGGTGCGTCAAACCGAGAATTATTTGGCAAACCATCATCATATATTTGTGACGAGAATGTCTTCCACGTGATATATTCACTTGACATTGAATTTTCAAACTATTTTGTAGATTTTATGGGAATTTCATTCACGTGTGATATAATCTCTTGATTTTTTACTTTCAAATGTTTATACAGTTGCAACAAGAATTTCTTCCAAGCATTGAGTATTCAATTCTTAAAACGTGACACTTACAAACGATCCTGTATTTGCGACGAGAATTTCTTCACATTTGGTGTATTCTCTTGAATAATGTGTTTGACCCTAATAACAGAACGGCCAAACTATCTATACATATTATTTTATTCTAGTTATGATTCTTGTGTAGAATCAGCCACACTTTTCCAAGAACTGATAGCAGGAAACTGATACACAGCGCGCCAACAAATCCCCACGCAGCAGCCCTCAGGTTGGAATTCAAAATTGTCTTCCGATTGTTTATCAGAGTTTGTGCGAAAGCAGACATCTAACTCGAACCGCCAATTATATATATATATATATATATATATATATATATATATATATATATATATATATATATATATAGTTACAAGTCAAAAACGTCCAAAATCAAAAAGGTCCAAACGCAAAAAAAGTTCCAAATATAAAAAAAGCCAAGTTTGACATGTTCGCAACATCGAGTAGCCTATAGACTTTTTTGTCCTTCGCCCTTTTTATCTTTAGACATTTTCTTTGGCCCTTTTTGCTTTTGGGCGTTTTGACTTAGCACAATATATATATATATATATATATATATATATATATATATATATATATATATATTGTAACAAAGTTGTAGAACTCATAGCTTTTTTAGCCTGTTGTTCATGCATTTACTTTTATAAAGAATGCTCGATACAAACGTAGAGCGTTATATTGTAATAGTTGTTACAATGGTTTATAAATCCATAGTATCACTACACAAAGGTTTTCGCGTTTCAAAGCTGGCCCTATGTTTTGGCCGCCTCTTCTTCGGGTGATCAAGTTGGTATGAAAATTATCTGGTTGAAAAAGATCATTTATTTGTGGTGAATTTTTTTTTTTTTTTTTGGTTAAAGTGGGGTTGGGTTGTGATTTGGATTCTGTTGAACTTATTAACGTCTTAGGGTTAGGTGTTTGGGGGGTGGCTAAGTTCAGGATAGGTTTTTCTATTTATCTTGTCTGGATGTAGCCTGGTGGCGTCGTGGGTGTTGTTATTTGGTTTAGAGCTGGGTATATGTTGTTTTGTTTTGGGGCTGGTCGCTTCTTCGTTTAATTTTGGTTATTTTGTATTGGGGTATGTGTTTTTTTGTTTTTTGTAGTGTCGATATTTTCTTTTATTTTTTTACTATTTTCAGGTAGCTGGACTTATTGTTGGTGTTGTATGGGGTTTGTTGTCTTTTGTTTCTACGTTTTTTGTTCTGTTTATTAATAGGGTTGGTTATGTGTATTTTTTGCATTTTTGAGGGGGTTGCGTGGGTCGGGTGTTTGTTTATTTAAATTTTAACGAGAAATATTTGCGATATTTGCATAATACTGCTAATTCGTCTCTACGGTTTAATAGTTCGCTATTGGGGTACTTTAAGATGTGTAGGTTTTCACTTAAACATAACGGGCAGATGTCGTCAAGTGAGTTGCAAGTTCTAGTTTTTTTCTAGGATTTTCCATTTTTTTTCATTTTACTTTGGGTTTCTGTTTTGACTAGTAAATTCACCACAAATAAACGGTCTTTTTCAACCAGATAATTTTCGTACCAACTTGATCACCCGAAGAAGAGGCGGCCAAAACACAGGGTCAGCTTCGAAAAGCGAAAATTTTTGTGTAGTGATATTATGAATTTATAAACCATTGTAACAACTATTACAATATATATATATGTGTGTGTGTGTATATATATATATATATATATATATATATATATATATAGTTTGTAAAGGAAAACTCAACACGTCATATTAGTTATAAATTATAACTATAGTTAAATTAACTAATATGACGTGTTGAGTTTTCCTTTATAAGCTTCATATCGCTCTGGTCGAGCTCTCTATATGGATTTGCCTATTAATAATTTATATTAAGGAAATCTTGTTGGATTATCCTCACCGTTTTACGGACTGACAACTATACCTATATATATATATATTCTAAGCATATACAATAATAGACAATGAACGTCTATTATGTTTAATCATTTAATGAGCCGTTCTAGACATCGTATTTTGGTTTTAATTTCAGGTGAAAATAAAGACAAAAATTCTCCAATATTTGGATATTTTTTTATTATACTGGTTCTAAGCTTTCGGCTTACATGAGTCATTTTCTAAATGTGCTATATAATAATTAGAAAAGAGAGGACCTAAAGGAGATCCCTTTATATATATATATAGACCATGAGTTCAAATTTACCTAGGTAGTTAGATGGAATTGTTTGTCGATGGTTGTGCTAACACGAAGGAATCACAAGTAATCGTGAGAGAGGGTTTGAGTGTAATGGTTTTGTTCAAACTTTTGATCACTCCAGATTATTCGCTCTCTCCAAGAAACTGTAATTAAGGCCTGCTTAGCATAGTTGCAGTATAAACCATGTGTTGGGCATTGAACAAATACGTGCCTGAGCTGGTGTCAATAACAGTGATTACCTGTCCGTCTTATCAAAAAGACATAGTCAGATATGAACGGGCAGATATTTCATATATGATTTTTATAATAAAATAATATTTGAAAGAATTATTTATTACTGTAAACGTTATTTTTAGTGAGTACACGTCAGTTCAAAGACATATACCGACTAAAAATAACTTTTATAGTAATGAAAAAATAATCTCAGCTAAAATCCTTTCAAAAATTACTGTTGTTTACGGTTCCAATACGAAACTGATTCTAGCAAATATAGATTCGTAGAAAACCAAACGACAATACGTGCTTCCTTAAATTAGTAATTCCAACATTGGTATTCCACATAATCATAATATTTGGAAAATGAATATGAATCAATCAAGAGAATATACATATATTATATTATATACTAACATTATTAGTCTGATAGTCGTAAAAATCAGAATATTTACACAGGATACAATGCTTATTTAATTCCTGCTATGCAGACAGGAAGATACATTCCAAATAGAACAAATAGACATTTTTAAATAAAATTGGACACAAAAAATGTCTGTCTAATTGCGACCCTTAAATAGGTCAGGTCAAAACACGAGAACTATGGTGAGTTCAACTCATTTGACTTCAATGATTTCATGACCTTTTGACGACTAAGCATATGTATTATTTCCGGGAATTATCACTTTAATCGCCAGTCAAATATTCTCTCCCGACGATCAGTGGCCATTTTTATTTAAATCAGTTTTTTCCCACGGAGTCATAAGACTTTTGCTAAACATGGTACCATAAAAATTTGAATTCTCTGAATAAATTTAAAAATAAACTCTCTACTGGCCAGAATTATTTACGAATTCTACCAGAGTAACCAACCAAAGCAGCAGTAGAAATTTGCAAACCTTTTGAAAACATGAAAAAATAAAATTAAATGTCATTAAAAATTTAATTACTTTTCAAAAAACCTAATAATGCATTACATCACTTAGTAAGATTTAATACTTTTTTCTTCAAGACATGGGTACTCATGGCTCTCCAAAACTTCCTGTCTTTACCATCCATCCCAGTCTCTGCTTCTCCATCTATTTACTCGTTAGATAGGTTATTCGCTGTTTCCTTTTGTCCCTCATGTCATGTGAGTATGAAATTCCCCGATCCCTCCTTTCCACATTATATATCCCAGTTATTTCTAATGCCTCTTTCTTTGTGAGCCTTTTTTTCCCATTTTCCTTTAGCCTTCCTCTTTTGTCTATGTAATTCTTATCATCCTACTATAGAACCACGTCTCTGTCAAGTGAAATCATCATTTGTTAGGATATTAATCAATATTCACAGCCATATAGGAAGAAACATTTGTACCTATTTGATTCTGATGCCTCCAATTCAGATATACACTTACAATGCAAATGCATACTAGACACACACACACACACACACACACACACACACACACACACACACACATATATATATATATATATGTATGTAAACGCGATAATAAAAAGTATTCCTTTTGTGTTTATTCATATATATATGTGTGTGTGTGTGTGTGTGTGTGTGTGTGTGTGTGTGTGTGTGTGTGTGTAAATGTTATTTTTAATGGATATTCATATTTGAGTAGAAGCTCTATTTTATTGTTTGAGGAAACCGTTATTAGATCTGATGTGTCTTAGACTGCTTCTATCACTTCTAACTTTCCAGAAGTAGAACTCCATCTTGTCGATGTCAAACCTGACCTCCTATTCCTGTCTGAAACTGGTATCGATCCCTCTATCCCAGTGCAGAAACTCGTAATCCAGGCTTACTCGCCCCTAATAAACATGACCACCAAATCGCTAAGAACTCGATGCCTATTAAGAACGGGTTCCCATGAGGCAGCGACCAAAAAAACGAGGGCCTCGTACATGACAGTACCACTTTCATTTTCACTTCGGAATGACGGAGCTGATTGAAAATAGCCTCTTTGAATAACCTTCATTTAGCTTTCATATTTGTGGTGAGTTCAGTATTCACCACAAAGAATTGTTAGTAAAATCAAACAAAACCGATGAAGAAGGAAGATCCTGCCGAGATTTCTCCGTTGCCTACTCACTGACATAGGTCATTGAAGAATCCAGCCACGTTAATGATGCAACATAACAACAGGCGAATCTCTTTGACCTCTTCCTCACATCCTACCCTGAAAAATACTACGCTGAAGTTTTATCCTCCGTCCACCTAAATACTTCAGTTCATTTACTCGTCAGTGTCAAAGTTGATGCCAAAACAAATGCATCTCGTGATGTGCAGTTTCATAGAAGGATTTTTCTTGGTTTATCTTTTTTTTTAAATCATATCACCCCGAGCAAGGCGGTAACGCCACTGATGTGCAGGAAGCTACATAAGAGTGGAGAGATTAAAAAAGAGAAAACCGGAAACCGCATCAGGAAACAAGGGATGAGCCTCTTCACCTGTTCAATAGATGTGGGTGGAGTGTGCACCGGGCGATAGTCTAAAGAATGCTGCATTCAAAAGTGCCCGCAATGATTTCAAGAGAGTTCTAGAAAATGCAAAGTGTATCTGTGCAGTGTATTTCTGCAATCCCTCCAGTTATGGGTTAAATAACAGGACAGATTGGGTTCTAAAGCCTTGGCCGGCAACCAGTCTACCGCAGAAAGCAATGGCAACCTACTGCGGGATAATCTTCTGCCCAGTCAGTCATGTCTCTTTCGAGACAATGATCGCCCAAGCGTGTATCACGTATGGCACTTAACTGACTGATCTATAAAGTGTATCTATGCAATCGAGACCAAGGTCGAAAGCAAACAACTTGGATCCTAGGAGTTCTCGAAGATCTCCAACCAAATTCTGAATAGAGACAAATCTTAAGTGACTACTATTATAAATGCTCCTGAGGTCATCGTATTCTCGTCAGATAAGGCAAAAATCTTTGCCTCTAACTCAATGTTAGATGATATAGGATATTCCCTTTCCGACTTTCAACGTCTCACTGAGAATCTCAACAATATTTTATCACAACCCGAGAAGATTCAAGAATTATCAATGATCATGAGAAGGCTACCAGTCCAGACAAAATCTCCGTGGTTAAGAATATTAACCCTCAGTTATCCTCGATCTTAGTGAAATTATTTAACCAATGCTTGAAGGAGAAATCCTTCCCAAGTCTATGAACGGTGTCAAGTGTATACCCGGTTTCCAAGAATGCCGCTGAGTGCTCATCCCCTCTCCATATAGACCCATCAATTTCCTCAGTGTCATTAGCAAAGTTTTTGAAACTATAATGATCTTATAGTTGATCACCTCAATAAGGAAAACCGCTTGAGCGACAAGCACTACGAATTTGATCGCCCCGATTCACTGTTGATATCCTAACTGACATTATTCATAGGATCAATGAGACACTAAGACAACAAGAAGGATCACATTAAATATTTTAATAAGGTGTAGCATGGGTTTACTGTGCGAGCTCTCTAGCTATGGAGTCACTGTAAGAGTTTCTTCAATTTTTAAGTCCTTAATAACGGAAAGATAGTTGTTAACGGTCAGTCGTGTGAGACCCAAACGATTGATGCAAGCGGCCCCAAAGGTTCGCTTTCCAGCTCAATCCTCTTTCTATTTTACATAAATGATCTGCTTAAGTCTCCTTTAGCCATCAGTCTGTATATAAAGACTCCGATCATTTGTGAATGCCTGTGCTGATGATACAACGATATATGGGAACACCTCTCAAAGTCTAGATGACCAGAGCTCGGCAGTTTGTCTCTCCTCTGTTCTAACTTTAACAGCTCAGTGGAGGTGGGATACTGATCAAATTCAATGCATCAAAACCCTACAACTAGTGACGTTCTATCACCGTTGAGCGGACTCTGAAATAAACAGGTGTTCTCTCTGGGAGGTCCCGTGCCTTGAGCGTCTATTGAGCTCAACTTAACTCAGACCCTTAAGTGAAACTCGTACATAAGATGTTGGAAAAATGGTCGGTTCCATGTACTGCTCCATTATGTACTTAACTCTGCCTAATATCCTCTATCTTTACAAGAAGCAGATCAGGCTGTAAATGGAGTACTGCTTGTTATATATGGGCACCAACTGATGCACATTCTTTTTTTAAATTCACTGCAAGTAGTAATGCCATATGAATGACTTCTCTTTGTGTATGTGACATCTTTGGTTATTTTTTAAGGATGCTCTTCTTACACATAGACATAAACATACAAACACGCGCGCACGCACACACGAGAGCACACACACGTGTTTGTGTGTATTTAACAACCAAGAATCATTTACTATTCATCAAATCTTGCTTAGAATATGTTTTAAATGTTGAAAAGCTTGACATCGCACTGATGTTATATTCCGGCTGATTGTCTAAAGGAATTTTTTAAAATCGGAAAAATTTATCATAAGCTATCTAACGTTATCTTGTAAGACTTGTACGTTTTTGATAACATAATGAAAATTGTTCAGTATTCAGTTTCAGTAACGCGTGTGTTACTGAAACTGAATACCATGCATATAAATGTATAAGTCCATATCTGTCTATAGGATGGATCAATAATTCCTTACCCAAGCTCAAATATTCGCTGAAATTTGATCTAAATTTTCCTGTGCAATGTTCGATCGATGTAATCAATGGAGGAGATTTAAGCGAATTGCGAGAAATGAGATTACGTTAAAAAATGGGTATTTTTGTATAAAATACATACTTCTTCATTACACTACAGATTTATCAATTTATCTACGTATTTTCTTTTTGTTTTTATCATTTAACTTAAAAATCCACACATAATCATGTACACTGGGTCTCATTTTCTTCTTATATACATGCTTTTATACATACATGTGTGATACGAAACACACACGAAGATTCAACAGTGAAACGCATGAAAATAATCAAATATATTATATGTACATATAATCCTCCTTTAGCCATCAGTCTGTATATAAATCATCTGAATTTCTCCTTATATGACAGCATATGTATATGTGTTTATATATATATATATATATATATATATATATATGAATTTTTAACCAATATCTTTTATCTAAACTCTAACACATACAAATCCAGAATATCTTTCCTCACGCCGAAGCTCACGGATGAATAGCGTTGTTGCTCGTATGACAAAAACATCAGTTCATTAACTGGTCGTGTCTTCTTTGGGAAAATCTAGGTTTTCGATAACTTTTTGGCGTATATGTAAATAGGATCCATGGACGTCAAGACATGGCCGCCAAGTATCAAAAAGAGTCTTGGCCGAATTATAGTCAATACATTTATGCACGTATAATAATCAAGCGATATAGAAATAGAATTTCCATCTGTTTGTCGTTAACTTACTCTCTTCCTCTTTATCTCTCTCTTTTCTGGCGTATCTGCGCTTGCGCGCAAAGCAACACATTTTTTTTTTTACCAAACTACTTTGTGCATCGCTCTCTCGCTTGCTTCTTGAACCATACTTGCTTAGACACGGCATGTCTCTTACTATCTTTTTTTTCTCCCAGTATACGCACGTCATTATACACTCAATATTCCTGCTGATACATACACCTATACCCTGCCGCTATCTGTAACCATTCTGTACGATCACTTTTTTTTATTCATGATTGCTTTTATAGATGAAAGCAATCATGTTCTCATTCTCATATATTCCTTAATTTACTGTTACTTATCCTCTTGCTTTCTCTTTTTTAAATAATGATCTGATTTCACTCATCATTGACTCTTAAATCATTTCCTCGCATCCAAATATTCTCTAGTGAGTGTAGTGATGAATACGCTAGTCTTGTGGATTGTTAAATGAGTTTTATAAATGTAGTACTATATACACCAAACTTATTTCAGACTAATATCACTTTTTTCTCATCTTCCACCATTATCTCTTCTCTGCCTCTTCTCCCTCTCTCTCTCTCTCTCTCTCTCTCTCTCTCTTTCACACACACACACACACACACACACACACACACACACAGTCATTTTTTTCTTTTTGCCGTTTTTAGAAATTTCTTTATCTTCTTGATTTTTTTGTTCAATTGAGAAGTGTGCATGAAAATCGGACAACGCAATCTTAGCGTACCTTTAATTTCCCACTCTCTACTTATCTCATGACATCTTAATGAGTGGAAAATGATCAGCGATGAAGTAAAGGAAATTGAAAGATTTGAATTTGAGCCTTTCTTTGGGTCAATAATGTGTTAAAAAAATAGTTCGGTCAATCTTCTATCTTGAGTATTTTTCAGCACTATTTTCTTCTTTCTCCTTCCTTCCCCTCACTCAGGCACATAATGTCTTTTTTACCGTTCACTTCTTTCTTTCTCACTCTCTCTTCCAGTATGCATACGAACACGCACGCGCATGCTCGCCATTCCATCTCCGATTAAAGGAAGTTACAAATATATAACTAGGTTAACTGTTTGTGCTAGAAACGTAAATACTCGTGGATGGTGCAGAAGAAGTAAGAGGAAGTGATGTCTGTAATGGCGCTGTTGTTGGAGCTGTGCGTGAGGAAGTAATTAAGTAGATGGCGCTAGTTGTGGTGCTGGGATGTTAGTGACGGCGACGATCTAATAAGCCACCAACACCGCATGCACCACTCCTTAGGGAATGCCAGGCTTCGGACTCGCCACGCTAAAAGCAATTTGATTTACACAACATTTCAACACTTTCTTTCTTTCGGTTTTATTTTTTACTCTATTTCCTCGCTTCTTTTTTCTTTTTCTTTCTCTCTCTCTCTCTCTCTCTCTCTCTCTCTCTCTCTCTCTCAAAAACAAAAAAAATTGTATCATTTTCTTTATTCTATTTCTTTTGTTTTCTCTTAACATTCTCTTTTCGACATTTCACTCCAACTCTTAACCCTCTTTCTTTTTTCTTCGCTCATATATTATTTTCTGTTTCTCTTTTATTATTTGGTTGCACTTACGTATTTAAATAAATACTTTTTTCTGTGTAATAAATAATTAAATATTTTCAGGTTAATTTTTTTACAATTTTGCAATAAAGAAGAAAAACACCCCTAAAGAATAAGTGACAGCAAGTCTTCTCAATAATCCTATTCAGTTATCGGATGTGTAGGTAGCGTAATTGTTATCAGTGCAAAAAGTGAAATCGGCAAGACGAGTTCAAGTCGTCTGTTCTATTCACTTTCGCCTTTGGAAAAATCACAAATCCATCTCCCCTCTCTCCAGTTACTGGTTAAATATCAGGGTATGTTGACCTCATCGGCCTTGAATTGAAGGTAATCTAAGAGAAGAACTATTCTGAATTTCAAACCGTGGAGTAGGCAACTTAAAACCCCTAAATTATCTTTTCCAAGAAGTCATAATAATAAAGAAATGGAATCTATGGAAAGCCATGATTGCCTACGTTTTAAAACAATATAATTTCTTTAAATCTATGGACAAAAATAAGATTGCAAAAATTAAACCGAAAACGATACCAAAACGGTAATATGAAAACCTCCACAGTGATAGTTTGTTAGTTAAAATTAACTATGACGTTATTGGAACACGCTGAAGATTTAAAGTGGAACACCTTAAAGGAACCACAATAAGAAAATAAGTTATTTCGAAGAGAGAAAGGCAAAAGAAAATATTTGGAAATTTAAATATTAGGAAACATTTATCTACACAGTAAATAGTGGGAATAAACGGCTTACATGCGGATACAGGATGAATTAAGTCAGCCCCAAAATAGAAAATGTCTTCTGACATTCTGGTTTAAGGTGATTCTAAGTGTAAACTCTTGCAGGTCAGTTAGTGAACATAATAACATACATTCGTGGAAAATTAAAAACGAAAATTGAAATAATTATTGGACAAGATGATCTATGAAAACAAAAAGGCAACATTGAAGACGGAATAAATGGTTGAAAGCAAAATGTAGAACTCAAGAAGTGAATTACATGTCGAGGACTTCAAAATTATGCTGATGTAGATATTCTGATATTGATGCCGTAAAAATGACTAAAAATATGATGCAGAAATTTAATGGTACATAGGAATTAATTTGAAGAAATGAACTAAAGAGTGCTGAACTGTTATGTAATATCTAACTTGCTATAGGAAAGCAAATGCTGGTTAATTTTATCACAAATAAGAAACACATTTGACATGAATGATATGCGATTCTGCCGATGAATGTTAATACAATGGACTGAGTACGTGATAAACTAGGAAGTCTTAGAATCTAAAAAGTATAAGAAATACAAAGAATTTTGCTAACAATAAAAAAAATAGAGATGAAATTTTGGTGATAGATAATGAGAAAAAAGTGTCGCGTCAATACAAATAAAAGTAGAAAAAAAAACATCGAGAAATCTACTTGAGTAAATGGATGGCTGAACAAGAGGAATCAAAAAGGACAAGTGCTGTTGAGAGCGACAGAAGCTGTGGCAAACCAGGATTATCCAGATAATAATATAATTATTTACGTATATACAAGTAACTAGTAACTTTTATCTGTGGGTGTTGCTGAGGCAACAGGGAGAGAGAATGGTGAGATTATAAATTAAAATAGCATTTTCTGATAGTGATTGTCATTGTTTCTCTCTCAGCGCGGTCAATGTTGACATGAAGGCTGCTCTCTCTCTCTCTCTCTCTCTCTCTCTCTCTCTCTCTCTCTCTCTCTCTCTCTCTCTCCTTGTCGGTGTTGATGTCGGAGCTGGTCTCTGTCTTGAGTTGTTTGAATTATAGCATATATAGTCGTCCGACGAATTCAAATTAATATTTGGGTTTTTGAAGCGGGTGTGGCTCTGATTGGTCAATAAATCGTTCGTTTCTTTTGGTTAAAGCGGATGAATGCGCGGATCCTGTGCGCAGAAAATGTATTTACTCAGTCTGCTTTGAGTCAACATCCGGTTTGTATTAAAAATGTAAGAGACACAACACTATCAAAAATTTGTCGAGTTTCGTAAAAAATTTGTTTCGTAAAAAATTCAAAGCGTATATTTATTGCTATTTAATTGATACGGCTTACCCGTATCAATTAATTAGCAATAAATATACGTTTTGAATTTTTTACGAAATGTGACTAATCTTCCAGACTTGGTTTGATTTTTGGTGTGTTGGCAGATTGTGATGGAGATTCCTTTACTCATTTTCGATAACTAACTTTTAAATTGAAATTTTTAAAATAAAAAAGTTTTCTTTAAAATTTTCTTTAAGTTTTAATTGAAAGCTAAATGATTAAATTTAGAATTTTTCAGTAAGCAAAATACTCTGGTGTATTTCAAACAGAAATTATATTGATTGGAATCTAAACCTTTGAGATTTTTTAAAATTTAAAACATTTTTCGGACATTTTTGAGTGATCGACAAATTTGTATACAAAAGTTAATTCTTAATAAAATATACATCTGTGACACGCTATCTTTGAAATCTTAGTAAATTTAAAGTTAAATTAATCTGATTTACACACGTATTACTTATTTATATCATGAAATTTAGACTAAAACTATTTCTTAATCACGGAGTGTTGATCTTTTTGACTTTTCCCATATGATTTGACATGTGATGACAGCCAGATGCGAGATAACTAAGTCTCGATATGGTGATTAGAATTGGCAAAATGGCCCAATTTCCTGTAAGGGGAAGAAACCGTGAAGCACATGACCTTTTAATGTACACACAGAAATTACCATAGAAAACATACTTCAAAAGCACAAAAAATTAAAAACTATTTTAGAAATACGATAGCTCGACAATTTATATTAAACTTTTCAATTTTTGATTAGTAAATATAGTCTTCACTTAATAACTTAATAAATTATCGCCTACAAGTCTTGAAGTATCTTTTAAATATTTTGAAATTTTATAAATTATTATAATTTAAAAAAATGAAAACAATTCTTTTAAAATTTTATTAATTATTGAAAATGTTTTATCTTAAAATGTCCTTAATTTATATTATTTATTAAAGCTTATTTATTAAATAATGTTATTAAAAGTTATCTAATTAAATGTCATAGTCTTTTACTATCGGGAGCAGATTTTCAGAAAAGGGACCAAATTGTTGAAAAAATAATAGATGATTTACATTTCCAATGAGTACTGTGTTTAACGAATATAATCAATTTTGCCTACAAAATTTAATTTCTTAAAATTTCATGAATTTACGTGGAGGTGGAAGTGTAACAGATGTAAAAAATATTTTTTAATCAAGATTTTTTTAAATACAATAATTTAAAAAATAATTTAATTCATTTCTGAATAAATCCTGAAAGTTTCATTAAAATCAATTATTTGATTTCTGCAAGAATTTCCAAATTAATGTGTTTTTCACCGAAAAAAAAAATCTAAATTATGTAATCTTACATTATCCAAAATCAAGACACCATTTTTTACCAAAATTTTGAATGTGTGAGAAAGCATTAAAAAGTACTTTAAAAATATTTTGATCTTTCCTCTTTTGATGGATTTCATTTTGGTGGAAATAGTTCATTTTTATTAAGTTTAGGATCTTTTTTTTTTTTCATAATAAGCTGTTTTTTATTTTGTTTTATTTTATTTTTTTTTTTTTTCAGATTTAGTGGAGGTACCTATGTGAGGTATCTTTAGATTTTCTTTTTTCTTGTACATCTATCCTGGAAAAGGTGCGATAATTTATTTGGGTCTTGGTTAATTTCTCTTAAATAAAAGAAATAGCTTTTCTTATCGAATTGATTTCCTGCTCAATTACAACAGCTATCGCCATGTCGGATGGATCCGTAGTGAGGAAGATGTGTGTGTTTTCATCATTGTTGATGTGTGAATTTAATGAAATTTGCAAGGACGGATTTGGCTATATTGAAGACATTGACAGCATCCTGTTGTAAAGTGGTGTTTCTTTTTATCTTTTTCTTTAATAAATTGGTCTCTGATAAAAGTATAAACAACAGTTTAGGGATGAAACGGTGATGAACCATCTTAACTGTTAGATAAAAGTAACCACAGGAAAATTGTCAACTGATTCCACTTTACTGGGTGTTGTGGAGTTATTTTCGCGGTAGAGGCTAGTATTTGTGCTAAAATCGGTCCTAATAGGTTCGAGGTACAAAACGTTAGGACCTTGATATATGTATTACGCAGTGTAGTCTTGCCAGGTCGCTGACTACTTTCGTATTCGACTAACTGTCGACTACTATCGTCCAACATCGACTGACCCTCGTTCCTCTTACTACTCCTATTTAAGGTAGAAGAGTCTATGAGGTGATATCAGCAAATGCCACTAGGGTGTGCCTTTGTTTTTCCCCAGCTAAGACTTCTTCAGCGTGGAGTATAATCGCATACATACTTATGTATCTCCATTGTTGTTGACTTAAAAATAATTGCATTTGTTGTATTTGCTTTTGTAAATCTGCAAGTGCTATATTAATGTGTGTGTGTGTGTGTGTGTGTGTGTGTGTGTGTGTGTGTGTGTGTGTGTGTGTGTGTGTGTGTGTGTGTTTTGATCTCGGAGCTAGTATCTGTCTTAGGTTTGTTTGAATTAAAACTATTATTAGAGTGGTTCTGCTTAGTCAATAAATCATTCGTTTTTATTTTGGTTAAAGAAGATGCATGCACAGAGTCTATGCACAGAAAACGTATTTGCTTTGGGTCGTCGACCGGTCAACATCCGGTTTGTTAGAAAAATGTAAGAGACACAACAAATCTGCTTCCAATATTCCAAAATAGTTCTAGTGTTGTTTCGATTGGTGGATTCATTATTTTGTTGTTGAATGAATGTTTTAAAACATTAACGTTTTAAAACATTAATACAATAACGAATATTGCATATACCTTCTTTTTTTTTATAGGAAGGTTAAATAATTTCATGACATCCATGTAGGTCATATAGTTGAGTCTTTATCATAAATAAATGGATTTATACCTGCCTTTACAATTCATCGATATTATTACGAATTACGAAATTTAGAATCATCTACAGAAATTCCTATCTTCCTGTTGTACGTTTCAGTTTTTCCGAGTCTTGGATATAGATTTTATCAAAGATTCTACAATTTTGAGAAAATTTAAGCAGTCTAATATCCAAGGTAAAAAGATAAATTTTAAAGATGGTTTGTCCATACTATACAATAAATTCTATTTGCTAATTTTTATTTCCTTTATTTTGATCAATGTCTAACCATTCACTATGCTGCTTCTATTCTTGTACCTTTCTTGTTTCTTGGGTAAAGTCCTCGATTTTGTCCTCACAATAATCCGGTCTTCGTTAAGTTGGTAGTCCATCTCCTGCCAAACACGCTACAGTAACAGCTTGAGTAACAATTTCCCGTGCGGCGGTGATTCTGGTGCATTTTCCGAGAATTTTCTCACAAATGCACGCTGCGCAGTCTTCTTCGATTGTGTTCGCGCATACTCTGACATACAAAAATCCATTGAATGCATTTCTATAACTGAAAAGAAAAAAAAAGAGTATCTAAAGGCGAATTTGCGACCGGAGACATCACTCTGCTGGTGACGGTCTCAAGAAAGGAGTTTGGAGAGATAGCTAACATCCTCCCCTGCAGAAGCCGGTCGATGTTTGTTGTGGTGGAAGGGAGGAGGCCTTCATGTTGGATATGCGGAGCAGCGGAGCACGTCGCAAAAGCTTATCCCACTAAGAACCCACCTCCGAAGGCCCAAGCAACCCAGCTGAAAACCCAGGAGTCTCAGCCAGCTCAGGCACGGGCAAAATTAAAAGAGGCTTCAGAGAATAGAGAGTTGAAAAAAGTTGGTAAAAAAGGGTAAAAAACAAAAGCCCAACAAGAAAAGTCCCCTTCACTACAAAAATCGCCTCTGTCACCTAAATCAGCTCTCAAGCAAGATGTCCCACGGGGAAAACCGAGCAAATCCCTAGAAAACAACAAGCAGTCCAGGAGGAGCAGATGGAAGTAGAGATAACAACTCAGAGAGCATCTTCACTAAAGAGAAGCAAGGATGAGGAGAAGTAAGGCGAAACAGAAAACCCTAAAGTGCTTAGGAAAAGCAGAAGCAAGAAAAAAGACAAAGTGGCATCAGTGCACTCTGTACCTGTCTCCCCAGTGAGACAGGTGGACTCTTATGCACAAAAGGCGATTACCAGCTTCTCCCCAGAAACTTTCCCAGTCCCCGGCCTTTAAATTGACCCCTCTGACCACACCAAACAAATCACCATCCCCTACTCGTACTCCCACGCCCACTTCTTAACACCCACCCACCCCCAAAAAAGAAAGCACTTCCCTGGGGGAAGCTTTGTTCAAAATAGACAAAAAGGAAATTATCAACGAGTGGTCCGCACAAAGGCGTGCGTTGCTGAAGCCGCTCCTGAAGCTTACACATGTCGATGTCTACTAACAAACCAGAAAACTTTCCAAGTGTCCGCGGGGGTACTTACTCTTGTTAGAAGTACTAGTGACAATTTACGTGTCTGGAAACATATAAAAGCAGCAGATAAACTGTATCCTAAAATTGTCATGTTCCAAAGTGACACACCAGAACTAAGAAAAATGAGTAAAAATTGTGCAGAGAGGTTCCCAGTTTTATTCCACCCCTGCTTATATAGGGTAGTGAAACTAATATACCCTACGGACGTTGGTGGGAGTGTTCAAGACGGAGAGCTTGAATGAGAATGGTCTTAGGAATGGGAGTAAGGCAGCCCGCCTGCTTCGTGACCTCTTGTCGTTCGGCATGGATGTGGCCGCGATCCAAGAGACTCACTTTGTTTGCGATGTCGATTCTTGTGTTTCTTTGCTGGTCAAGCGTACCCTGGACACGAAGGTGGACCTTGTCCATGTCGGTGCCGAGGGCCGGTTGATCGTGGTCGATATTGCAGTGAAAAGCAACTAGTTCCGGCTGATTGTGGTTTATGCGCCCAGTGATCGAGGGGAGCGTGTCTCGTTTTTTCAGCTGTTGGAACCCTTCCTGGTGGATTCCAAATGACTAATCCTAGTGGGGGACTGGAATGCCATCCTGGATCCCAAGTGGGATAGAGGGAGGGGCTCTAGCGGGAGGAGTGGTGATCGTAGCCTGGTTGATCTGATTAACGATTTTGGTCTCGTTGATAGATACCGAGTCGATCATCCGAGTGGGAGAATGTGGACGTGGGCACTTAGTTGGCCCTCTAACAAGGTATCTAGTTACCTGGATAGCGTATTAGTCAGAGAAGCCGATATAGACTTTTTAGAATGGCCGACGTTCCACTGGTTAGACTACACGAACCACAAACTTGTTTGTGTCCGTCTAGCGTTAGACTTTAGACCTAGAATGGCTAGTTACAAGAAGTTCAATCAGTTCTTACTGGACAGGCGGGATTTTCGGTGCCAGCTAATTAACTTAGTGCAGCGGGAGTTAACTGGGGGAGCCATTGGGAATAAGTGGTGGGAGAACCTTAACGATAGCATTAGGTCTTTCACAACCGAATACAGCCAGCGGCTCAAACTAGTTAAGGCTGCCAAGGTGAAGACGCTTGGCGATAATTACGCTTGGGTGGAGGCTGGTGGGGAGCCCCTAGAGATAGCCTTAGCTAAGGAGGCCCTTGAGCGGTCGACTAGCGACCATTACATGGGTCAGGTAATTACACATAAGTTAAGCAAGATGTTGTTCGAAGCTGTGAGCATGAGCGCGGAACTGCGCAGGGAAGAAATTCGCCGAGGCGGTGATCGGTTTATTCGAGAGGTACGAAACACGGAGGGGCATTTCCTTCGTTCGACTGATGACGGATTTTGTCGGCTGATGCAGCTAGTTGCGAGGGAGAGATTACGGAGGACGAAGTCTACGCGGCTTTGAAGAAGGTCGGTAGTGGCAAGTCGCCAGGTTTGGATGGTTTGCCCTATGAATTATACTTGAGGCTGTTGCACATTTTGTCCCTATCTTGACTGTCGTGTTCAACAACTGGTCTCGCTGTTGAGAAAAGATAAGAATGTTGGGAGGGAATTAGATGGTTACAGGCCCATAACTCTGCTAAACACAGAGTTAAAGATTTTGGCCAGGATCCTGACGAATCCTTTGCAGCTAGTTGCCGAGTCTCTGTTGGAACCTGATCAGACTTGTGCTGTGAAGGGACGAACAGTTCAAAGCAACCTGTATTTGATCCGCACGATCCTAGATTTAGATCAGTCCAAGGCATTTGATAGGGTTGACCATGGCTACCTGGCTGCTGTCCTGCAGGACGCCGGATTCGCACCCGACTTCTGCCGCCGGATTCGTCTCCTATATCGCTCCCCCACGGCTGTGATACAAGTGAACGGGAAGTTCTCGGGCGCTTTTGCGCTGTCTAGATCGGTTCGACAGGGTTGTCCACTGTCGTCCTTACTTTATGCTTTGGCGTTGGAGCCCTTCCTTCGCCAGCTAAGGGACAGGACGTGCAGTCCAGCCCTACGTGAAATTTGTGTCCCTGGTATGGCTCGTGCCAGGGTTTCCGCGTACGCCGATGACGTAACCACTTTCGTGTCCTCCCGCAGGGACATAACAGCGGTACAGAAGGCGCTTGAACGATACGAACAGGTGACAGGGGCCAAGATTAACCGCGACAAGTCATCCGGCTTGCGGTTAGGTACCTGGAAGTGTTCTGCCCTCCCGGGGCCCTTCGACTGGACGGACGGTCCTGTTCGCATTGTTGGAGTGTGGTTTGGGCCGGACTTACAGTTGGAGAAGAATCGGTCTGAAGTACAGGTAAAGGTCGGCGCGTCGGTCGAAACTTGGCGTCATAGGAGTTTGTCCTTAAAGGTTTTGTGTCATATACATCTTTCCCATAATCCTTTACCATCTCTCTGTACTACCACTTTGTGACGAGCTTGAGAAATTCTATCAGATTGGCGACGAAGAATTCGCACTTACGTGGGGTGCGCCAATAAACCAGATTGGCAAGAAAGATTTTGCACTTACGTGGGATCTGCCAATATAAGAGATTCACAACGTAGATTTTGGCACTTACGTGGGACTCGCTAAAAGACCAGTTTGAAAACAAGATTCGGTATTTACGCAAAGCTCACCAAATATCAGTTTGGTGAACAAGATTTGGAAGGTTGACGCAAAAAGTTAAATAAGTTAAGGTGAGAGTTTTTGTTTACCCCCTTATATAAAAAAAAAAAAACTACGTTTATTGTTCTTACCAATGAATACAACTTATTCGTCAGCTATACGTATAAAAGAAAATATGGAACAATTAGCCAAGTTAACAAAGACTCTGGGAGGAGCGGTCCAACTGCTAATGCAAAGACAGGAAAGCCAACAAAAAGTACAAATGGAGCTTCAACAGCAAATATTAAAACAACAGGAAAGCCAACAAAAAATTCAAAAGGATCTCCAAACACAAATGATGCTGCAACAAGAGGTTTTGGAAAAATTGGTAATAAAGCAGGGCGAACCGAAGGAAGACTCTAAAGTCTTCTTTGCATAAGCTATTGCAAAATCGCTCACAGAATTTGTATATAATCCTGAGGAAGGTATTACTTTTCATTCGTATTAAAAAAAGATATACGAAACTATTTTTTCGAGACGGTGCAAGGCATGGTCAGATGATGAAAAAATAATGCTCCTATTACAAAAAATAGGAACGCAGGAAAATATGAAATATACAAATTTTATTTTACCTAAAAAACCGGAGGACATATCATTCGACGAAACGGTAGAGATTTTGATGAAAATGTTTGGAGAAAGGGAAAGTTTGTTCTACACACGATATAAGTGTTTAAATATCGTAAAAGAAGAACAGGAAGATTTTGTTACGTACGCCGGAGAGGTTAATTCACAATGCGAACGATTTAAAATCAAAGACATAAAAGAGGACATGTTCAAATGTTTAATTTTCGTACAAGGGTCAACAGCACCGAAAGACAAAGAAGTACGTTCGAAAATTCTCACAATGTTGGATCAAGATGCAGAAATAACGCTACAGAAAGTGACAGAAGAATGCCAGAAATTGTTGAACATTAAGAATGATAATGTTTGTATCGAAGAGAAAAGCGTTGCTCGAATTCATAAAGTGAAAAAACAGGCCTACGAAAAGGGAAAAGCGTACTGCGAAGCATGTGACAAAAAAAAAAAGGAAATGTTATTTTAAAGACAAAATATGTTTCGAATGTTCGAAGAAAGAACACAAAGCAGTGATGTGTAGGAAAAAAAGGGACTAAAAGTCCAAAAAGATAAATACTTTAGTAATGAAGAAAGTCACAAACGATTGCGGTACTAGAAAATACGTGGACTTAAAAATGAATGGAAGAACTGTAAATTGTTTATTGGATACCGGAAGTGATATCTCTGCAATAAATGAGTATACCTGGGAAAAAATTGGTCGACCAGAGTTAAAAGAAAACTAAAAAGATTGCAAGAAGTATTTCAGGAAATAAATTAAAATTCCAAGGAGAATTTGTGGCTAAAGTAACATTTAACGGAAAAGTACAAATGTCTACGTGATGTTAGGTAAGAATACAAATCTATTCGGTATAGATTTAATCGTGCTATTTAATTTGTGGGCAAAACCCATGAATATGTTCTGCACAAAGATTAAGGCGTCAAATGAAAAAAGTCTAAGCAGACTAAAAATTTCGTAAAAGAATTAAAAAACGAGTTCACGGATGTATTTTCGGGGGAACTGGGTTGCTGTACTCAAACAGAAATAAAATTTGAAATGAAGGAAAATATTAAGCCAGTATTTAAGCCGAAAAGAAAAGTTCTATTCGCATCATCGGAGGCCATAGATAAAGAATTGAAAAGATTAGAGAATAATGGAGTTATTGAAGAAGTGGATTATTCATATTGGGCGTCGCCTACCGTTTATGTAAAGAAGAAAAATAACAAGATCAGGGTGTACGCTGACTTTTCAACAGGAGTAAATGCATGCTTGAAAGATCATAAATATCCCCTCCCCACACCAGAGGAGATTTTTTTTCAAAATTAAACGGAGGAAAGATTTTCTCTAAGATAGATCTATCAGAAGCATATTTACAAGTAAAAGTAGCGGATGAATGTTCAAAGTATTTGACATTAAATACGCACAAAGGATTATACAGACTGAAACGTCTACCATTTGGTTTAAAAATTGCACCTAGTACATTCCAGCAAATAATGGACACTATGTTATCGGATCTGGACTATGCAATGGCGTACCTAGATGACATCTTAATCAAAAGCGAAAACATTGAAGAGCATAAATCGCACGTCCGCGAAGTGTTTAAGCGACTTAGGAACTACGGGTTCAAAGTATGACCTGAAAAATGCGAGTCTTGTTTGGACAGGATCGAGTATTTAGGACAAATTATCGATCGCAAAGGTAGAAAACCAAATCCAAATAGAACCGAAGCAATTAAGACTATGCCAATTCCAGATAATGTAACTAAGCTTCAGTCATTTATGGGGTTCGCAAACTACTACAACATCTACATTCCAAAGATGCACGACTTTAGAGCACCCTTAAATAAAGTGCTGGAAAAGAATAAAAAGTGGTTTTAGTCGAGGGAATGTGATGAAGCTTTTGAAAAAAAATCAAAAAGTGCTTGCTGTCAGATTTAGCGTTGGTGCATTTCGATCTGAAGAAGGAATTAATCGTGGCAACGGACGCAAGCGAATACGGCATTGGAGCTGTATTGTTCCATAAACTCGAAGATGGCACAACGAAACCTATCGCTCATGCTTCGAGAGCGTTGCTACCCGCAGAAAAAAAATTATAGTCAAATAGAAAAAGAAGCACTGGCCATAATTCATGCGGATAAAAAGTTCCACAGATTTATTTATGGTAGAGAGTTTGTGTTGCAAACCGACCATAAACCGTTATTGTCAATATTTGAGTCCAAAAATGGTGTTCCGACCCATTCAGCGAACAGGCTTCAAAGATGGTCTGCAATTTTATTGAATTATAACTTCAAAATGAAATTTATCATAGCTTGAATATAAGTAAATCTAAAAGATCTCTTACTGTTGCTGAATATCAATTCTCCTGGATGCCTACAGTTTTGAAAGCAAAATTCTCCAGACGTATTGGTCTTGACTTCATCTTGCTACCTGGAGTGACCTGGTGATGAAGGAGGTATGCGTAGTTCGCAGCGGGCACTCACGGCAGGGTTATACTAATGAATGTTAATGGTGCCACATTCGATGGAACGGAAGGAAATTTTTTTCCACTTGGGCTTCATTCAAATCAGTCCTCCTAAATTTAGCAACGCACGAACTCCAATATCACATGAGAAAAAAATTATCAAAACAAAAGCAAGCATGAAGCTAACATATCAAGTAGGTCGAACTCAGCAAACAATTTTAACAAGCATTTCATACGAATACGTCTAAATACCCAAGACTACCACATAATCACACTATTTCCCAACACATTATGAGATTTGTATTTCTCGAATATAAATTTTCGTTGTATATTAAACTCTGATTTGTTTTTTCGTTTATTTCAGCTGAAAAACTGTAATTTGCTTATTTTCTTTCTCTCGTAAATAGCTTTTCTCCACCCCCCATCTCTCTCTCTCTCTCTCTCTCTCTCAAATACCGACTGTAGTGTTGAGTCGGAATATAATTTGCGCTCAATTTCAACCCAAGCCAAAGAAGCTAAGTACAGTGTTGACCCGAGGTTACCCCGCCCACCGAGTGCAGAAGCACGTCACCTCACATATACTCCCGGTTTTGCAAGCGTAGGAACAAGCATGAGAGGTAAATATAAACAACCGGTCCAGAGAGGAGTTGAAGGTGGGCTCAAATAGCAGACGACAATATAAACATACATGTATAGTACCAAGGAATAGGTGGGCCACGCACAAATACACTAACTGAGAGTAATTGACAAAGTATTACAGTGAATAAAATGTAATGTTAACAATGAATGATTCAAGTCACGTATTATTCATCATTAATTGGCACAACGTGGAAGCCCCAACTCTGTGGAAATTGCTCTCAAACTCATGCCGTTATCAGAATGATAGCGACTCGACTAATTTAAATAGGTACCTCCACTCATTTTCGATACCTAAATTTAAACTGAATTGTTAAAAATAAAAAAGTTTTCTTGAAGTTTTAATTTTAGCTTTAATTGAAAGCCAAGAGATTAAATTTACTAATTCCAGTAAGCAAAATACTCTGGTGGATGTCAAACCGAAATTATAACTAAAAAATTTTATTAAAAAAAAAATTCAATTTTTTGTCCATTTTTCATCGATTTGTAAACAGAAGCCAATTCTCGTTTTTTAAAAAATCTTGCAAAAATAAAATATACCTCGCTGACATTATCCTATTCAAATTAGCAAATTTAAACTTACCATAACCTGATTTTAAACAAGTTTTACTTGTTTATTGCCTGAAATGTACTATAAAAGCGTCTCTTAATTATGGTAGCCTTGTTATCAGGGTTATCATCGTGTTATCATAGGCGATGATCAACAGACGGAAGCCGTCAAAAATGCTAAGTATGGAAGACGAATTTAACATAATCTTAATCGTACGTTTCGTTTTTTGGTTTTTAAATATATAATAAAATTAAAAATTTAACACAATATTTTCAGCAATTAGCTATTTATAGAATTTTAATTAGTTTAGCTTTATAGCCTTACGTCTGAAGATGTTTTATGAAAAATTAAAATTAAAATAATATAAAACTTTCTTTTGAAATAATTTTACAATTTAATAACAGAGAATGAAATTATGTGACAGAGGTAACTCAATAATTTATAAAATGTTATGGCATTTATTCATTTTTATTTTTAATATCTATTTTTCATATTTTACTTAAATCTCAGATTTTGAACATTAGTTGAAAAACAAAGGTAAAAATAAACATATACAGGTTGAACATCACTAATTATTATTGACATCAACAGGTTATAATAAAAATGCAAATGAGGCAAGTAGAAATGTCTCACCAGTGCTAAAAAACAGTTGATGCAGCAGCTACCCGAATCAAATAATAATGGCAGATCCATGCAACATCCTGGGAAATCTAAAATCGCTATCGAGGAATACAGTGCAGGATTACTGATTTCCGATTTGGCGATATCCAATCTGTAGGTATCTCCACACATTTTTGATAGCTAACTTTTAAACTGAATTGTTAAAAATAAACAAGTCTTCTTGAAATATTTAAAAGCTAAATTATTAACGTTACTATTTCCAGTAAGCAAAATACTCTAGTATATTTCAAACAGTAAATATATTGATTAGAATCTAAAATTTTGTGATATTTGTGTTTTAATTTTTAAATTTTTCGGTCACTTTTAAGCGATCGACACATTTTTAAAGAATGGGTTTAAAAATTTTGAAAAAATAAAGTATATATCCGTAACACATTATGTTTTGAAAAATTAGCCGATTTAATGTTAAATGGATTTGATTTACACAATTTATTTCTTATTATAGCATGAAATTTAGAATAAAACTATTTCTTCATCGCAGAGTTGAATTTTATGACCTGCCCGCCGTACTTAAAGTGTGTTAACAGCTCGCCAGATGCGAGATAATATAAGTGCATGGCGATCACAAGTGACATAATTGTACAATTTTTTCCGGTAATGGAAGAAACCATGAAACTGTTGTGAGACCCATACTTACCTACATCATGGACTCTTCCAGTACTATATTACTAGGTGAATAGGACCCGTAGTGCGCAGCCGTCTTAGAATGACTGCTCTATGACACTGTCAGCTTTCTGCCTTCGGGTAGAGGGCGCTCTCTGCTTCCGAGCAGAGAGCACAAACCCAGTCGTGGTTCCGCCGAAGGGTAGAACCACGACTCGGTAAAAATAGACAGACATATTTTTGGCCCGGCTATATGGCCGGGAATACCCACATTAAAATGACCATGTGTCACATCCGGCCTTGCGTGGGAAGGCTAGTAAATACAGCAGCCGCGTACGACTACCAATATTGGACACCACTTAATAGTAAGCTCCGCTTACTCTTACACTATTCTTTGTAACCTTTGTTTAATATATCTTTCTTTACCCCTAACCCGTGACCCCCACTTTGGGTTCACATCAGTGGCGACGAGGGTCCGAGACAGAGGATTCTACTCACGCCGAAACTCCAAAAGCCCAGTAGCGACAAAAGTTTCGTTTAACCCCACTGGTTCCGACATCATTGTTGAACTAGAATTTGAACTGGCATCACTACATCAGCGAACGAAACGCAATACACAGCTACCTTTTACAAATAATATTCAAGGTTACTTAAGACGAGCAACAAAGCATTGAGAACGGGTGCTTACAAAAACCCAGCTTGTGCACAAAAACAAACTGATTAGACTCAAGAGCTCGAAGTACTACGTTTGACTCAAGTTCGAAAAATAACTATTCACCAAGTTGAGAATTCAGCAAATTGTTTAAAGTTTTATGGAATTGATTTGAATTCCTACAAATCTCGTGCATAAATTACCCTCCCCACAAATTCACCGAGGTGAGTTTAAAAAAAAAAAGTCTCCGAAAAGAAGGAAAAAAATCCAATGTATTTATTACTGTCTAAGTGATATTCTTCTCCCCACATTTTTTAAAAAAAAGAAAAATTTCCAACAATTACAAAAGTTCCCCGGCGAACCTGCTTAATTGCAAATACTTATGCAAATGAACTCTGGAGAATATTTAAATGGTCACATTGAAATTAACGAACAACGGTTTCTCGAAAGATCTAAACCAGTAAGTAGTTATTCTTAATTTTATTAATTGGCTGTCCATTTTTTGCTTTTTTTGTTTTTTTTTTGTTTTTTTACAAAAGAAATCTGTCCAGATTTTCTTGTGTACCCTCCTCTTGGTACACCTATTTTTAAAACAACAGTAATTGCTGTCATTTTTTCTGCTTGATGATCACATATTCATATGATAAAATCGCTGTCTTTTTTCTTCCATCTAAATATGGAAGAATTACAAAAAATTATTGTTCAAATGTTAAAGGTTCAGATGATCAACAACAAAAAATGCGAAGAAAGACGGTAACTCTACCAACAAAAATCAGATGAAAGACACCAGAAATAGGAAGAAAGATTCCTCAAATTACAGTCGGACCAACAAACACAACAGAAACTTCAACAAAAATCAGACGAAAGACAGCAACAATTGTTTATGGAGTTACATAAACAACATAGAATTCTAAAAATTTACACTTCAGAAGACAGAATTACAGCAAAAATAACTTGAAGGATTACTTGTAAATTTATTTAACGGCTCTAAAATCTCTGAAAAAGATACATTTTTCCCAGAGTACGATCTACAACTTGATTGAAACATTCGAATACGTACCAGAGAAAGACAAAACATTCGAGGCTTCTTTACAGACGCTATGAAGATATTTTCAACCTAGACTGTAAACAATGGCCTAGCGAGAAAAAGGTACGTCTGTTGTTAAGAAAACTGGGAACTATCGAACATAGTAAGTTCGTAGACTACATATTACCCAAGAAAACCACAGACCTGAATTTTTCAGAGACTATTAAGCTCCTTTCGGAACTATTCGGGCCTAACGTAACCTTGTTCTACAAACGTTGGAAATGCCTGAAAACAGTTAAGGACAACCAGCAAAATTTTCTAACGTTTGCAGTGTCGGTAAACAAGCTCTGTAATGATTTTAAACTAGCCGAGCTGACTGCCGACGACTTTAAGTGCTTAATATTCGCACAAGGTCTAGTATCAGAAGACGCCGAGGTCAGACGTCGGGTACTTACCAAACTTGAAAACGAACAGGGATTGACTCTCCAAAAATTGGCAGAGTATTGTCAAAGAGTAATTTCTGTCAAGTGTGACTCAAAAACGATTGAAGAATCAGGTGTGGCTCAGACTAGAAAAATCAGAAGCAACCCAACCTCTTATTCCCTGCAAAAAAGACAAAAGGCAAATCTCATGTTCTAAATAAACAAAACACGAATAGGCTAAAAAAACCCTCCATTGTGGAAAATGGCATTGGATGAAATTCTGTCCATCCAAGAAGACAAAATATTGCAAAAATTGCAATAAAAATGGTCATAACTCCGTGCTGGTACGCCAACAAAACGAGGAAACATAAAAGTAAAATAAAGCAAGCCCAATCAAACAACATAGTCGAGAGGAATTTAAGAAAAAAACTCTATAAAATTCCAGCTCGATTCGGGATCTGACCTATCGATCATCAGCTGACGTACTTGGCGAAAGTTAAACAAGCCGACCCTATTAAAGACGGATAAAACAGCAAAATCCGTAACTGGCGAGAATATTAACATCTTAGGCGAAGTGATCCTTACAGTAAACACTAAATGGAGTTACCAAAAAGATGACAGTCTACGTACTAAAATTCGAATAACCTATTCGGAACGGATTTGATAGAAAAATTCAATCTATCGGATTGCCCAATGAGTACTTTTTGCCAAAAAATAGAAAGTACAACGTCCAATTCGGAAAAAGGAATTCAAACAATAATTTCCTCAGGTTTTTTCTGGCGGCCTTGGGAAATGTACTAAATTTAAATTACAAGCTAAGTTCAAGGTGAAGAACGGTGCAAGACCAGTTTTTAAAAAGAAACGGAATGTCCCTTTTGCTGCTCTAGAGCATATTGCCAAAGAATTAGATAGACTCGAACAAGCGGGTATTTTATCAAAAATAGTTTTTAACGAATGGGCAGCACCTACGGTCTGTCAAAAAGTCCAACCAAATACGAGTATGCGCAGATTTTTCCACAGGGCTAAACGATTTCTTACAGGATCATCGTTATCCTCTCCCAAGCCATGAAGAAATCTTCAACAAATTGAATGGCGGAAAAATCTCTTCCAAAATAGACCTCTTAGACACATACCTCAGATAGAGGTGGACGAAGAAAGTTCCAAATTACTCTGCATAAACATCCATAAAGGTCTGTAAAAATATGACAGACTGGCTTTTGGGATCAAGGTTGCGCCTTCAATCTTTCAGCAGGTCATGGACACCATGCTGGGCGACATTGACTACGCAACATCCTATTTGGATGATATACTGGTGACCAGTAAAACGGCGGCGGAACACCGGAACCATATAGTAAACGTATTCGAGAAGTTACAAGAATACGGGCTTAAGGTTAAGGAAGCAAAGTGACTTTTTCTTGCCAGAGATCAAATACCTAGGTCACATTATAGACAGTCGTTGGCCGGATCCTGAAAGAGTTAATGCAATCAGAAACCTTAACAGTTAACGTTCAATCGCTACAAAGCTTCCTCGGCCTTGCTAACTTCTACCAAGGTTTCATTAAGAACATGCCGAATTTGAGAGAACCTCTCAACGAACTCTTAAAAAAGGATAAAGCATTGTTATGGACCCCTGAATGCCAAGACGCATTCGAGAAGATCAAGAAAACACTTACTTCGGATCTCTCCCTCACCCAGTCGCAAGTGATGCAAGCCCAAACGGCATCGGTGCTTGCATTCTCCATAAACTGCCAGATGGTTCGCGAAAAGCCATAGCACACGCATCTAGGTCTTTACTTCCATCAGAGAAACAATGTGCACAAGAAAAATAAAGTCCGTATTTTGATAAACTCATTCCACGGCAAGCGAAGTTCAATAAAATCGTCTCGCTCCCTCAAAAATACTTCAATCTTGGCGACAAAGTCCTTTTTAAGGCTTACAAAAACATTACATTTTGGGAAGTAGGCAAAATCAAACAGAATTGGCGAACTGGTCTATATTGTCCAGGGACCGAAAAGCACCCACAAACGCCATATGAACCAGCTCAGGAAATGCCATTTGAATGAATCTGAGAAATCACCACACAATATCTGCGAAGAGCCGATGGGCGTAATATTCGAACATTTCGATCTTGACACGCCCAAGTCTCTCTGGAAATACGACGCTCGGGGGGAAAGAGAAAATTAACTCAACCACTCGACGTGAATCCCAAGAGGAAGAAGTATTAACAGTTTTACTTCTTTTTTTTTTCCCCTCCTTTTAAAAAACAAAACAGGAAACTCTTGGAGGGGTGGGTGTTGTGAGACCCATACTTACCTACATCATGGACTCTTCCAGTACTATATTAGTATATGAATGATAGTATTATGTGAGTAGGACCCGTAGTGCGCAGCTGCGTACGACTACTAATATTGGACACCACTGGATAGTAAGCTCCGCTTACTCTTACACTATTCTTTGTAACCTTTGTTTAATATATCTTTCCTAACCCGTGTTTTCCTTCCGTGGCCCCCACTTTGGGTCCACATCAGAAACACATTATCTTTTAATGTACACATAGAAATTATCATACAAAAATACACTTAAAATACACACAAATACTAAATTACGATGACTAGATGATTTGTATTAAACTTTTCAATTTTGGATTGGTAAATACAGTCATCACTACCAACCTAACGTCTACAAATCTTCGAAATATTTTAAATTTTTTTTTTTTTTAATCGTTTCACCCCAAGCAAGGCATTCCACTGTTACTATAGCGCAGGGGGTTACATAGAGGGATTGGGTATAGGAAATGTCAGAAGGAGGGGGATAGACGACTTAGGATGTACATCGGGAGAGAGTTAGAGTGGGTGTGAGTTAGTGTGTTAGGAGGTGTTTATTGACCTTACATTTAAACTCCTGGAGGTTGTAGCCGTCGGGGAAGCAAGCATGCGGTAGGGAATTCCACAGGCGGGAAGTGCGAGAAAAGAAGCTGTTGGAGTAGAAATTGCGGTTACATTTCATCGGTTTCACTGTAAAAGGGTGGGACCTAGTTGCCAATCTAGTATCTCGTGTAAATTCACATCTAGGGGGCACCAGTGATTTAAGTTCGTCAGAGCAGAAGCCATGAAAGTATTTATAGAAGAGGCACAGGGAAGCCATGTCACGCCGGTGAGAGAGATACTGTAGGCGGTCAGCCAAGTCGGTATCAATCACATTACAGATTCTTCGCTGTATTTTGTCAAGAACCCCGAGGAGAATAGAAGGGGCACCCGACCAGATGTGGCAGCAGTGCTCAATACACGGGCGGATGGTGGATTTATATAATTGCAGGATAGATTCAGGCGGAAAGAATTTCCGGGCCCTGCACAGAGAGCCGACTTTCATAGCTGCGGATTTAGCAATGGATTCGACGTAGTCATTCCACTTGAAGTCCGCTGAGAGTGTCAGGCCAAGCAGGCGTAGTGATTTACTCTCTGGGAGGCAAGCCTATTCCATACTAATGGGAGGGAGGTGCGGTTGTCTGTGGTGGTTAATTGACAGCAGCTTCGTTTTGGAAGAATTGAATTTAACGAGCCATTTCTTACCCCAATCCACCACGGATTGGAGGTCCTTCTCAAGCTCGGCAGCGAGGGTCGCCTTGTCACCTACACCAGATTTTTGATCGAGGCGAGAGTAAACTGTGGTATCATCGGCGTACATGCCTACTTGTGATCTTATGGTATCGGGGAGATCATTGATATAGATTAGAAAGAGCGTAGGACCTAAGATAGAGCCTTGGGGTACACCCGCGTTTGTAAGGTAGTTCTGGGAGGCATGTCCGTTTAATACCACTTTCAGTGTGCGGTTAGAGAGGAATGACCGGATTAAGTCTAACAAATGTCCTGTTATGCCATAGCTTCGCAGTTTCCGTAGAAGGCCGGCATGCCATACTCTGTCGAATGCTTTAGAGATATCCAAGACGACGTTTTGGGCTTCACCATTCTTGTCGAGAGCCTGGTATATATACTCGGTGATGGTCGTTAGCATGTCAGCAGTGGACCTGGTGAAGCGGAAGCCATACTGTTTGTCCGAGAGGAGCCCGTGGGCTGTGAGATGCTGAACGACCTCGGCATTGATAATGGCTTCGAACACTTTGCCGAAGATCGGAAGAAGGCTGATGGGGTGGTAATTTGCGGGGTCCAATGGTTCACCAGTGTTCTTGCATATTGGAACCACAGAAGAAGACTTCCAACAGGCAGGAAAGCAGGAGGAAGATAGGCAGAGGTTGTAGAGCTTAGAAAGGATAGAGGAGAGTTCAGGGGCACAGTTCTTCAAAACTATGACTGGGATTCCATCCACACCACTCGCTTTGTGAGGGTCCAGTTTTGAGATTATGCTAGAAATCAGCGAGGGCGTGATGTGGACGTCATTCAATTGGGCCTCAGTTCTAGATGGGAAATCGGGTGTATGGATTCCAGACGAATCCAGAGTCGAATTGGTCGAGAATCTATGGGCAAAGCATTCAGCCTTGTCCGCTGAGGAGGTGAGGACCTCAAACTCGTTTATTAGTGGGGGTATTGAGGACTTACTCTTGCTAAGCACGCGTTTGCAGAGGCGCCAGTAGTCTTTGGTACCGAACTTGGAGGATGCTATGCGCTGCTTCATCCTGGCATCAAACAGCATCTTAGCTTCGTTAAGTATCTTTTTACACTTATTACGAGCTGAGGCGAAAAGGCGCCTGTTTTGGTCCGACACGTGGCTACGATAAAGCCGGAAGAAGTGATTCCGGTGGGCAATGGCGGCCGAGCAAGCTGGCGTGAACCAGGGAGACGAATGGAATTTAAACTGAAATTTCCTGGCAGGGATGGATGCATCGATGCCAGCCTTAACCCAGGAGGAGACCTCTGATGCACAGTCTTCGATGGGAAGACTAAAAACATTGTTCCAAGGGACGTCGCAGAGGAAGTCACGGAACGAATCCCAGTCTGCTCTTTGATAGCAGTAGGATATTCTGTTGGTCTGGGTTTCTTGGGTAGGGGTGGAGTGGAACGAGATGTTGACAGAAACTACGGCGTGGTCAGAATTTCAGAGAGGGCAGAGCTGTCTGGTGGAGCAAGAATTTGGGGTGGAAGTGAAGCAGAGGTCTAGTAGCGAGTCCCTTCCGTTAGGGCTATTGGAAAAACGCGTGGTGAAGTCCACCACTTGCGTAAGGGATTGAGAGATCGAAAAATTAAAGGTGTGGACACCAGCAGGGTCGGTTACAGAGTTTTCCAGCCACTTAGTGTGGTGGGCGTTAAAGTCGCCAAACACGAAAATATGGGCAGATGGATGCGAAGAAATGGCCTTGTCGATATTGTCAGAGATGCTGTCAAGCACCGAACAGTCAGAGGAGGAGGGGGAGCGGTAGAGGAAGAAGAGATACCTAACAGAGCTTAGAAGTGAGAGACGGAAGCACATGAAAGACTGGTCCAGGGATTCGAGAGATGTTACTCTAGCTAGTGGGAGGTGTTCACTGACATATACACCAAGCCCATGCATATGGATGATGGAGTCCTTCCTGAGGATGGGAAGGTAACCAGGAACATAGAACTCAGAGGAGGGGATAGACGGGTCAAGGTTAGTTTCACAAAACTTTATAAATTATTTATTAAAGAAATTAAAAGCTTATCTAATGTCATAGTTTTATTGCATTTTTCATTTTACTATTTGAAGCAGATTTTCGGTAAAAGGAGCTAAAGGGTTTTAAAAAGTAATACATTATTTACATTCCACAATGAGTCCTGCGTTTAACTAATAAAACCCATTTTGCCTACAGAATTTGATTTCTCCAAATTTCATGGATTTATGTAGGGTAACAGATGTAAACATTTTTTTATTTTTAAAAATGATTTAAAAAGTAATTTCATTTGTGAATAAATCCTGAAAGTTTCATTAAAATCTGACAATTTAATTTTTGAAAGAATTTTAAAATTAATGTGTTTGTCAGCGGAAAAAGTGAATTATATAATATTACGTTTTCCATTGTAAAAACTCGTAACGATTTGGCTCCCCGCTAACGAAAATGAGAATAAGATTTTTACCAAAACTTCGAACGTTTTAGAAAGGATTAAATTTTTTTTTTTTAAATTAAATACTTTGATCTTTCCTCTTGTTAATAACATGAATATTTTGATGGAAAAAATTCGTTTGGAACATTTTTCTTCATACTATGCTGTTTTTTCAGCGATGTAGTTGAGGTAGCTACTAATCTGTAAACATATGTATGCGTGTGTAATAAAAAAAAAAAGTATAGATAGATCCAGAGTAGACAGAATCGCATTAGTGGAAAGCAGGTATTAGTCACGGCATACATATATGTGAAAGACAAAATGAAAACAAGTTGAGAATTTTAGAAGGGGTACATTTCGTAATTTCTTGTCTGGATAAACAGACAAAACGTTAGACTTTTGACGCAGAATATGTTACTACATTTTTAAAATGATAGGATCAGATTGACCTCAAGCTTTTTTCTAAATCAGTCTTTATTCTGTGTTACTTGAACTGGATTTTACAACCATTATATGGGATCAGTGTCTTTTAAACAGTTACGCTAGTTCTAACATAGTCCTGATTTCATACATAAAAGTAAATTACTTTTTTTTCCTACAGGGTTATCAATTGAGAATGCGTTTTGCTAGACATGATTTTAAAATACATTGACATTCGCAAGATTTATAACTGCGTATCTGAAGATATTCGACATTTTGAATTGTTGAATACAGGTGTCCTAAGGGATTCTAAAATTATACAAGACTTTCAAATATCTAATGTATTTCTCATAGCTACATACGTCATAAATTGTCATACTTAACGTCTTCAAAGGAAATCACAAAGTATTTTTCATTTTAAGCCATAATCGTCTGAAAGTTTTAAATGAAACTAAATTGGTTCACTTCAATAAACATTGTATTCTTTTATTATTAGTTTACTTTTGATCTGTGGATAGTGCAGATCTTTTATCGCTTTATAACAAATGGTTAAAAATTGTTTATCATAATCTCTCTTTAATAACTTGATAAACTAGATTTTGTTTTGTTTAACATTTGATGCATACATACGAGGGGTGCTGAAAAGTTCTCGACTCGAGCAAGAAGTCATTCAGGAAAAATATCATGTTTAATCATTTGGTCATATTTTTCGAAAGGGAGCTTTTCAACACCTCCGCTTATATAGATCTCTATCTGATGAGGGAGTGTTTAAAAAACTGTCAGTTGGAATAACTGATGCTTGGTTATTTAGTCAAATTTTGTGAAGTGAGTCAGCACCTCCATTTATACAGATTTTGTATGACCGTTACTGAAACCTGGCCATACCCATAATCTAAAATCAATTTTCTGACGGTTGATCCTGATTTTGAGAAGTGGGTCAGACCGAGAACTTATCAGCACACCCGAATAGAAATAAATGAGATTTTGTTATATCAAATCTTCTGTAACATTAATATGAAAACAAACAAATGGATTCACGAAATCTTTTGAACGAAATGAAAGTTTATATAGCACACAATGAGTATCGAATTCACAATCAATTACATGCAAGATTATCACAACAATGACTGTTTTTTCTTTTTCTTTTTTTCCTTCTTCACATACATAGATTTTCAGAATTTAAATGTTGCCTTGGTGTAACTCAATCGTAATAGACCTGGGGAAGTCGATATGTGTTATACTTTCTGAAAGTAACCAGCAGGTTATAAGACAAGACTATTTTGTATTTATTTCTTATATCAGTACAGACAAGTCGACTCACTTGGACGAAAATATTTTCACCGTAATTTTTCTAGTTTTTGAAAATGAAAATTTTACTTTTTGTTTTATCTTCTTAATGTATTTAGCCATGCATGAATTTTGTCATTGCATAAGGACACTTAAAACAACATGATAAAACCTTCAAGTCGTAGTGAAGTTATAACCAGCTTCTACATATGAAGCGGAAATTTACGTAGAAACTTCATTTCTATCCTAATTCTTCATCCACCAAATTATTACCCGTTAAAAAGATGTTTTCTTTATTTCAACTCTTTCTCTCCACTTTTCTTTCTCTTCTTATCAATGTATAGTATTATTTTTTTCCGTGTTATTTCTTTCTATATTTTGACATGTGCGTTTCTTCCAAGCTCTCTAACCCCGTTATCACTCGCAAGAATATTCATTTAATATATTTTAACATTTCTTATTTTGTGTATGTAATAAACTTACACAAATTGAAATGCTTATGCATAAATTATCTGTATTCATAAAGTTTTCTTTAGGACATTCTACTCTATCTCTAAAGCATCATATAACTAAATAAGAAAAGCAGGAATAAGACATTTACATCATTTTCTTTTTAGCAGTGGTTAGAATAAATCTTTTGGCAATCAAGTGGGGTAATCCCACAATGTCCAAAAATAACTCATCATAGCGCATTGCGTCAAAATAATTGTTTTATGAGATCCGAAGACAAATTGAGATAGATCATTCTTTATACGTAAAGAGGTTATTACTCGAAACTTGTCGCTCTAAATCTAAAACAAAATTTGAATTAAATATGATTCGGCAAATCTTTGCCACGAGATAACAATTTTACAAGTAATGTTATGGTGTTTATTCTGTTTTTGAGCAGGAAAAATATACGTTTGTTAAGTTAGAAAACCTATTAGATTTGAAACCAAAAGCACTAAAATGTTATGTTAATGTTTGTGTGACGATCAGCATTAAAACATAAACCAAGTTCCGAAGACAAGACCAAAACGACGGAAGATATATTATATCCAGCCGACCAACCCCCATAATAACATCATCTGGAAACGGTTAAGCTAGCATTGGCTTATGTAGCCGCTTCTTGGAAATTTTCCAGTTAGTTTCTTTAAATAAATCATGCGAAGTTCCCGCACTCCACGATGTCTCAATTACTTTTCCAAAACTGATTTAATTTTCTAATTTTACTTCTGAGTGACTGTTAAATAAGTTAATAGAAAAAAGTTACATCTTTCACTTTGATCTGCAAAACGAAACTCTTGGTTGCCACTAGGATTAACTGCTTACGTTTTCAGTTCTCGTTGTTTAATTTGTTTTCTTCCTCTATTTATTTTTTTTTTTTTTACTGATGTCAGTCATTTTTGTCTAACATTTACTGAACGTGCATTATTTTACCTTTACTTGACAAAATGAACTTTTGTCAGAAATAATAAAACAGTTAAGTTGACATTTTAAAAATCTAAATAGTCAAATAAATAAGGATTACACAGGTAGCGTCTTCTGAGCTCAATAGAACCTAAAATAATTGATCTGGTAAGGCACCTGTTTTTGCTCTATCCCCTCTTTATATAGGACCGTAAAACATGGCTTCCCTATGGACGTCGACAGGATCGTTACAGATGGATAGGTTAAGCCCGAAATTGGCTCTGGCAGTCTAGGGCAATCCGTTAGAGTTCAGTTAATATCAGTTTTGTATGATTGTAAGGGGCTTGAAAAATCCGAGTAAGTAGATCCGCCTGCTTCGGGATCTGCTGGTGTGGATATGACCGCGGGTCTTAGTTTGTGAAGTCGATGCTCGTGTGCTGTTTAACGACATCTATTCAACATACGGGGACCGTGTTCCTTCTGGTGAAACATTCTTTAGATGCGAGGGTGGATCTTGTCCATGTCGGCGCGCTAGGGGATGTAGTTTGTCGTGGTTAAAATTCGTTTCGATGTCGTTGCTGATTATATAATTAACGATCAGACGGAGCAGTATTCATTCATTAGTCAGTTGGAGCCATTCCTAGTAGATCCAGTGCACCTGGTTTTAATGAGGGACTGAAATGCCATCCTCGGCTCCAAGTTATACGGGCGGGAAGCTAACAGAAGGTGATCTGATCGACGGATTTTGTCTCGTCGATAGATACCGAATCGATCATCTAGATCGGGCGATGTGGACATGGACCCTCAGTTAGCCGTCTACCCAGGTGGTAAGCTACCTTGATAAAGTGTCAATCTAGATTTACTAGATTGTCCAACTTTTCAGTAGGTAGGAAAATTGGTCCATAAACCCGAGTTAAACTTAGCTAAGTAAGCCATGCAGCATTCGACTAACCAGCACTATCAAGTAGAGCTAGATTAACTAAAATGTCGAACGAAGACGTGAACATGGGTGTAGAATTGAGCAAGGAGGAAATATGTTAAGGTTCCGATCGATACATTCATCGAGGGAGGGCATACACAGCGGGCGACCGAAGTCATGGTCAGTGAGTTTCGGCAGCATTTCCAAAATCAGTTTTCCAAGGAGCCTGGTCTCTGTGCATAATAGTTTCAAAGATATTTACATGACTTTCGTCGATTGAAGCGGTTGGTTGTGAAGACGAGATCACGGAGGGCGAAGTCTGCAAAGCATTGAAGAGAGTCGGTAGTGGAGAGTCTCCGAGACTTGATGGTCTACTCTACGAATTCTGGTTCCAGCAGGGGTCCGTCCTCAACCGGATCTCCAAGTGTGTTATCACGCTGTCGCAAAAGGACAAGCATGGTTATATGGAATTAGATTATTACAAGCACATAACACTGATAAACACAGATTTAAAGATTTTGGACAAGATCTTGATAGAGCGTTCGCAGTCAGTTACCGGGATTCTGTTGGGACCGGAGAAGACTTGTGCTGTAAAGGGCCGAACAATTCAAAGCAACCTGCAACTGATCCGTACGATTGTAGAGTGCGTAAAATACGACGAAGACGCTGCTCTGATAAATTTGGATCAGACGAAGGCATTCCTTAGGGTCAAACATTGGTACCTGGCAGTCTTAAAGACCGCTGGATTCCATCCCGACTTCTGCAAGTGGATTAGCTAGCTGTAACGCCCCCGGTGGTACAGGAGAACGGAAAGTTGTTGAGTACTTTTACGCTGTCATGGTCGGTTCGTCAGGGTTGTACGTTATCGCTCCTTCTTTAAGATTTGGCACTGGAGAGTCTCCTACTCCTGCAGAATCGGTCTCCCTGGAAGAGCCCGATTTAAAGTTTCCGCATACACCGATGATATATGCATTTTGTATCGTGTTACAGCGACATTGAGGTGGTTCAGAAGGCACTTGAACGGTACGAGAAGCTGACGAGGGCCAAGATTAACCACAACATGCCTTCCTTTTTTCGCTTGCGTTCTTCGAGGGGCGTTTATCTTCTTACCCCTTCTGTTAGACTAACGGTCTCATTTGCATACTTGGAGTGTGGTTTGGGTTATATTTTCAGCTGGAGAAGAATTTGTTTGAGATACAGGAGTAGGAGACGTGGTCAGGACTGCTCCAAAGGCTGTTGTCCTTAAAGGGTAGTTCTGATATATGCTCCTGGTATATTTTCCCCACTTATCGTTTACCGGCTATCCATACTTCCTCTCTCTAAGAATCATTTGAAAACGCTCGAGAAAGTGCTTTTCCCCCTCTTATGAGAGGAGGCAAACTAATGGTACGTATCCATGGTCTGTGTTATGAGTGCGAGCGGGATGCCGTACTTAGTGAGATACAGACACGCTTCGAGGCTGCTTCTCCCACGTTGCGTGTTGACAGTAGGCGAGGAGAGTTATAGCCGCTTTCACTAGGCTTACGATCACTCCTTTCTATCTCAGGAATAAGTGTCGTCGTAAGCCCCGGTGCCAAAATGGTTTTCTCACCTTGTGCGTGACTCCTCTGTCTAGTAACCTTTTCACATAGTATAGAGGATTAGTGGCGGGGGTCGCCTCGGCCCACTTTGTGGGTGGGTCGGCTTGGTCGCTCTTTCTGGTCCTGGGTACAAGCGGCAGAATATCTCAGCAACCCTGATTTTTTGCTAACCAGGCGTTGATCCGAAATGTACTGCCTCTCAGTGACATAAATTTCAAGATGGGCTTGACAGAAATGCTGCGATCGTGTCCGAGCTTACCTTCTTCCACTGTCCGCTGGTGCGTCCGCTTTGGGATAATGTTGGCGAGTTGGCGACTTGGCGACTTGGCGACTTGGATCAATCCCGAACATCTTGTATACATTGATCGACAATCTGTTGCCCCGTGGTCCGAGGTGAAACTGTTGGTGTTGTCCATGCTGCTATCCATGGCAAAAATGGTGGTAAGGGAATCTTACGATACGAACATTATTCTCATCAGGATCTGATTGGGTACTTAAAGCATCAGCTCAAAATGAAGATCAGAACTGATAGGTGACGTTTGCATTCGGCATATTTCGGCAAAAGCTGGGTGAGAGTTGCGAGCTTGGTTCGCATGAATCTGACCAATCTTGATTTCTTTTTTTAAGTCTCCTAAAGTTGCAATGAAATCTCTATCCTTGGGTGGCGACTAATCTAAAGGAAGTAAAATTTTGAATTTCAAACCGTGGCAACGGAAAACTAATCCGCTATCTTTCCCAAAAATACATAGCATTTCACGGGTAATAAAGAAAAGGAATGTAGAGAAAGACAATTTTTTATGCTAGGATATGAGGTATAGATTTAATACCTTCTTTTAATTAGTTGAATTCTTTTGCGGTAAGAAATGCCTTTATGATTCAGCAAATATCTACACTAAAGTTATAAAGTTGATCAATGAACTACTTGATCATTGAGCAATGCACGAAGTTGACTGTAGCTTGTAAATTCTTGGCTTTCTCGATTCGTAGTCTTTTTATAAGCTGTATTAACATGTGAAAAAGAAATAGCAATGATTTAAAATGAAAATCATGTTGACGAGTCCCAAAATATGTTTAATACGTAGCAGAATATTGAAATGAAAACACAAGATGAAATACCATTCAGCGTCATATGTTCAGAAAAGTAACATTTCGTACAATATGAAATTTTGGAGGCCTACTCGGAATGCGGATGTGCGTTGTGTAGTGGATATCGACTCGGAACGCGACACCGGTGTGCTGAATTTGAATCCCAGTTGAATTCCTTGCATTCACTTACGCGCAAATACCCTTGGGAAAGGTATTAATCCGTCTCTTCCTTCCAGTTATGGGTTAAATAACAGGACAGATTGGGTTCTATAGTCTTGGCTGGCAACCAGTCTACCGCAGAAAGCAATGGCAACCTACTGCGGGATAATCTTCTGCCCAGTCAGTCATGTCTCTTTTGTGACATGACCGCCAAAAGCGTGTATCACATATGGCACTTAACTGACTCGGAAAGAATACTATGTGTAAGAAATAGTTAAATCACATATTTTATGGTTGTGTGCAATACGAAATACAGACAAGTGTTTGTTATTATTTGTGTTATAATGTGTTAATAAAAAGATTTAATTTCCCTCGTAACTTTATTTACACATGCTTTTTATGAACAGCGTCATCATTCACATTATTTATAATATTCAGACTGTTGTCCTCATCTTTATTGCCATTTTTAGGACGTTTCGTCCGTTGTACGCTCCGACTTTCTTCAGGGGCTAGAAATTTCGAACCGAACCTTTTATTTCGATCACTATCAACTGATGAAGACCGGAGTGTAAAACGCCCGAAACGTCGTAAACAGGGCAAATAAAGACGAGAACAACCGTCTGAACAATGCAAATAATGTAAATACTGCCTCGTCTCAGAAGTATAGACAAACACAGCGTCGTCATTGTGTGGGAGTTTTGTAGACCTCACGCATGCTCTTATAGCATTAGTAGGGACTGGCATCGTCCTTGTTGCTAGTATGGGTTTTTTCGTTTATTTGGGTGTTTTTATTTGTTTAGCAATATAACAATGAACTTTTAAAATAATGTTCAGAGTCCCATGAAAAATACTTAGGGAAATCACCGTTAGTGTAAAAAGAAAAAATATTTTAAAGCGTTTATCAAATAAATATCGTTAGTCAGGTGTGTCTTCTTTTTGGTTTCAAAATACTTTTCCTAATTTTCATTTCTGTCTGAGTAAGCAATTCTACATAAATAGTTGTTACGATAGAGACGGACAAGCCACAATTTATGTTACGGTAGATCCCGGACTAGCCCCCATGTATGTTACGTGTTAATTGTAACATAAGAAAAATTAATATGATGGACCAAAACTCAGAGTTAAAATACAGACAAATATTTAATTCACAAAACATTAGATAAAAAAAATATACACAAATATACAGTTTGGCATTCAAATCAAGAGACATAGATAACGTATAGTTTACTACTGCCCGGCGAAATGTTACGAGGAGAGGGGAGGGGAGTAAATTGTCAGATATCTTTCCCGTTAAGTTGGCGGGGAAGTTAAGTGCTATAGTTTTTGGAAATCCTTAAATGCGTATATATAGACTAATTATTGGCTTGGTCAATGAAAAAGGCAAAAATATGTATTTACCCAGATAGTTCCATGAGGTTTTCTTTCAGGTTTTAATTGTTCGAATTTTGTCTGTGAAATTTTTTCGGTTGGATCTCGATCTTAGAAATTTTACCGGAGTTGATATGACAGCAAAATCCTTTTAACAACTCTTTCAAGCTTTTGTTTGTCGTCGTGTAGATAGATTCTTTCGGCTGGAATATAATTCCTGAATCAAAACCGATGCTGATGAGGTCAGCACATCCTTTTATCAACTGTTTCAAGTTTTAGTTTTTTTGTCGTAGATTTAGGGATTCTTACGGCTGGATATACATCCTGAATCTACCGGAGCTGCAACCCATCCTCCTATCAACTGACGGCTCCGTACCCAAGACCTATTTTTATAGGGACTAACACCTAATTTGCATCCAGACAAGGTGAATGATTTCTGGGTACTTTTTGAAAAAAGCAAGTAATGAAAAAGTGAGCGAAAATGCACTACAAAAATTCTTGAGAGTATACTAGATAATGGCAGATCCCAATTCACCGCCAGATATGTCGCCGTCAGAATTGATGTTCGCAAGAAAAATTAAATCAGTTGTTACCAAGCCAAAAAAGAATAATAACAAAAAGGACACTAATTTTTAAAAAATGTGAAAAAGTATTTTACAGCGTAATAATGTCACGAATTGGAAATATGATATGTATGGTAAAAGGCAAAAAAGGGAACACAAAATACATTGTAATCAGATAAAGGAATGGTTTACTGAAGAAATGCCCACAATAAAGGAAGAACCTATGCAAGTACTGCATGATACTTTTGATGTACTAATATATCAAGAATTCATTGAACGTACAAGTACGTTTAGCAAAAAAGGAAACGTACGAAAAAACTAGAGTTTGGCCCAAAACATAACATATACAAAGTTCAGTTCTTTGGCGAACTCACCAGAAAGAGAAGAGGATGAATTTATTATTTACCAATAAAAAGAAATCTCAAAAAGAGGAAGTAAATAATACACCACCGATAACACAAATAAACTTGGCCAGACGTCTTAAATAAAGGACTCTAGGTGAGTTTTTTTTTAAAAGCCCGTTGTCGTTAGTGTTGTTTTCTTTCAGAGACGAGCGATTGACCATATAAACGCGATTGACCATATAAAAGTACTTTTTGTTTGGACAATTTCCGATAAATTTTTATTTCTAAAGTTTGTTTCGGTAGTTTTCTTTTGTTGAATACATTTTTTCGTTTTCCCTTTTTATTTTTCAGCTTCGACGGATTTGTTTTAATTTTTGTTTCTTCATACAGCAGTTTGCTTTAATTTTCGTTTTTTTTTTTTGTCTTTTTTGTCTTTTTTCTTGTTTATTACTTCGGACTTTTTTTACTTTAGAATTTACCGGCATTTCTCGGGGTTTTTTAGTGGTTATGTTGAAATGGTAAGGTCAATTGCTTATTCAAAAAGCTCCAGTGTCAGGTTGCCGTGACGCGTAAGTTAAAAAACGCGAAGTAAGTATTGGTTTTTGTTGTATTTGTAAAAGAAATTTATGTTTGGTCAATTTTGCGTCGTCTAAATCAAAACCCACATATTGCCAAGTAAACACAAGAACACAAAGCACAACATTGCTACAAACGAAACTGGTCCCGCAAACAAAAGACCCAGGATGTGAACCATTTAGTTTTTAATCATTTCGCACAGCGACCATACGAAAGATGTACTCCAAGGACTCATCGGCCCCACCACAGCGCACGCACGCGCGCACTTTGGTGTAACTGCCAGCCCCGCTGCACATAGCTTTTTGCCAACCCAGACAGCCTTCCGCAACATCATCAAGATGAGTGATGCCACGTCGTTGTTGAGATACCGCCATCCGAAGATCACACAGAGGTAAATCGTCATTCATCAAACTGAGCTCATTCTATAGAGCATCCCGAACTTCCCCGCCCCTCGCACTAACAAACGATATAATGTCTTAGAAGGCAACAGTGGGGTGTCGGAGAGGCCTTCCTTAACCTGCCATCATGCACACATCTTAAAGATGGAAATGCTTTCTTAGTGACTTCCTTCTAGAAGAGGCCGTTATTCTCATCTTACAGACACATTGGCTCCTGTTGACATTGGCTCCTGTTGACAAATATCGCGTTCAAATGGATGCAGGCAACAGACTTTAGGAGCCTTGTCACACCACAAGAAGAGAATCCAAACTTGAACCAATAAAATTAGTTCGGTGCACGGAAAAGGAAGTATCAAAAGCCAGTAAAGAAGGATGGAGTAGATGTGCGAGACACAAACTTCCGATCTCTCCTTCAAAGAAAGCCTCCCCCGAACTTCCACCTCAGGCTTTTCTCGGACTTCCAACCAATTCAACTGTAACTAAAGGTTGGGGTTAAACCAGACACTGAGTATCTTGATTGGCCCGTCCGTCTAAGTGTAAGGCCCGGACGCAACAGAATGAATTTTATGAAGGTGAGAAGTTTTCGTCTTCTCAACTAATTTTGTTCTTTAAGTATCAGCTTAAAGTCAAAATTAAAGCGGAATGGAGACAACTCTCTTCATAAATTTCAGCGAACGGTGGGTGAATGTTTCGCGTTTGGTTCGCTTGAGAAGGGCTAAATTAAAATGGTATCTGGAGGTGACCTCGGATTAAAGGTATTGGTCGCCTGATTAAACATTTACAATACCAGCCCAGTGTTAAGTTAACGTAGAACGTTTTCCGATTGTTTTGAACCACTGAATTTAATTTAGCTATGGCATGGATGGTCATCGGACCCTTTTTTCCCCATCCTCTTATATCTATTTTATTCCCCTTCTCCTCCTCTTTTAAGCGACAAGGATGGCAGTTCTCTGGCAACTGTGGGATGCTTTTCCTTTAGAAGGTGATCTTTCTTAATTGTTATTGTGTCTAAATGTGGAAGTGGGTGTGATTGTCGAACGCGTGCAGGAAATTGATTTATTAATCCCACAGTATTTTTTGTTGTTAACTGCTATTTCTACCATGATTAGACGATGTGGGTGTTACACATACTAACACAAATATTATTATTTTATTTTAAATTTTTATCAATCACAAATATTGTACACAGTCAAGTGTATTACTAACAGACAACAAAAACTTAATATTATAACCGTTAGAAAGCAAGTTATAACAATTAAAGAAGTTAAGTTTTTAGTTAGAAGTGTTTGTTTCAGTCTCTACGTCGTGTATACTGATATCATTTGTACATCAAACATTATCATGGAAAATAAAGACAAATGGTTTTATTTTTTCATTTTTGTTTTTCACCACTTTAAATGTGTAAAATGCGGCATGCAAGTAGTTTCTGATTACAAAGAAATGCACATTAAGACGATTCATGCCTTTTATATCCATACCAGAAAATAGCAACCTACACTGAGAGCTAAATCTTTCGGATAAAGAAAAAGACGTAACTGATAATGATAATCATGATATTGCAGTCCAAATAACTCGAGTTTCTACAGAACCTGGTAATAAGATAACAAAAACTGCGATAAATTGAATGTAACTCATGTAGTAAATTGCTACAAATTCTCTCCTCTCTAGAGTGATAAAAAGGACAAGTTACGTTACCATACTCCAGTGCAATTAAATCTCTTTCTGATTCACTCTACATGTCAGCCGGGTGTGAACGTAAGAACACAAAAAGGGAAAAAGTCGTTTTCTGAGCAAGGGCTCCGAATATCCCATACGGTCTACAAAAAAAATCTCCACAATAAAATACAACAGCCATGAACGTTCCCACCGGAAAAAAAAAAGTACGTAGGGACCACCAGATTTATTTTTTAAAAAGTCCCTCTTAAACGCTCAACATAATTGCAGGTCAGTCTTCCATCCGAAGACTACCTTGTCAGACTTTCTGCCTCTGGGCGGGAAAGAACCTAAACCAGGCTATGCTTGAGCTTACAGATTTCCCACAATAACAAATCGGCCTTATGCTACATCCGGCGTTACTGGGGAGGTTACTGGTAAATACCTAGTGATCGCCTCACTTGTCACCACCGTAATCTCAGCTACGCTTTACTTATCTGCCCCGTCTTGTCACACTTATAATGCAGTCGACATGCCAACTTCGACACCGCCAAGCTCCTGACACCAACCACCGTGATTTCTATACCTCAACATCTTTACTATCCAGCTTCGGCCTCCCTCGTCATCACGACCTCCCGTCTCATTGATACACCATCCGACCAAATCCAACAAACATCCATCTCGATCAACCTTCACTATCCACTCATGGTCTCCCTCGTCGCCATCGCTGTAACCTTGACAGCCAACCCACCACAACAAATCAACCTACCAAAATGATCTCGATTGACAAACCCGTCAGCTCACTTTTCCAAGCAGTTTGGCATCTCGACATCACCTGACCGCCAGCTCATCAAATACCGCACAGTTGTCAATTTAAACCTTAAAGAAAGGCGCACATCAAACCACACCAGCGATTAATCCACTCTGACCCAAATCCTTACCTAGAACCCAAGAAATCAGTCAACTATCGGCTCTACCGACAAAACCCTTACACATAATCGTTTTACTTACCAACAGAATAAATATCCACATATTAACCATTTCGGCCAAATTTCAAACAACTATGTATATATACCGAATTTTGACGAATACATGGTGTTGAAAATTTAATTCTTGTTTGTTCATTTCCTTTACAACCAAACGCTCGTTGTAACACCGCGGCCCATAAATCTATACTAGATCTACAAGACAATGTTACTGAAAGTGAACTAAATCAACTAATTTTAATACAATATAAAACAAAGAGATTTGTTATGAGACTTCAAGAGTGAACAGTTTAAATTTTATCCTAACATACTAATGCCATTGACAAATGTGTTTGTCATCAGAAGATTATGACTATGGATCAAACACAAAGCACAAAATGTCAAGTCAACTAAAATCTATAGCACGAAACTAGGGGTACTTGTAAATTATCATTGAAACTTGATTGTTCACTGCCCAAACATAGCACAACATAGTCTTGAAGAGACCGCACTTAGGTTAAGTTTCCAATACTGTATTAACTTTTTAGAACTTCTAAAGCTTTGGTCCAAGAATATTAGTTTTTTTTGTGAGAAAACTGAAAAGTCAATAGCACATACGAAGTGGGTCTGACTTATTATCCAAAACGAAATCCTTGGTATCATAACTGATGTTGTTTTTGACAACATAGTAAATAATGTGGAAAAAACTGTTCCGGATTGTCGTTGATAAAACGTCAGACATCATAAATAAGCTGTAATTGATTTTCATGGGATTTTAAGCCGCATCTTAGTCCCTACAAGTTAGTCAAAACCGGACTCAGAAAACTAAATCGTGAACTTGTTCGAAATTCTCGTCGCCAATTTGTTGTGGATTCCGGATGAGAAACCACACAAAATAATAAATAACAAAAACAGATATGGAGATAGAAAATGTAAGTTATATTGAACAAAATATACAAACTGGAACACGGGTGAGTCAATCCAGGAATACTATTAGTAGAAATCAATATATACAGTCTTGCAGTGAAATAGTATGCCCGGGTAATGAGTCCATATCCAAACAACTTCAACTAACTCTGCACCAACTTACTGATCAACTAAGCAACTACTTTACAGCTACTCTTTACAACTACAGTATTTAGTTGGCCTTCCCACTTAAGGCAACATGTAACAAAAGGTCATTTTATGTGGGTCTTCCGGGCCATAGAGCCCGACCAAAAATATCTGTCTATCGTTACCCAGTCGTGATTCTACCCTTCGGCGGAATCACAACTGGGTTAGTGCTCTCTGCCAGAAGACAGAGAGCGCTTTCCGCCCGAAGGCAGAGAGCTGACAGTGTCAAGAGTAGCAGATTTGCAATTACATTATTTAGCTGTCCCTCCCAGTAAGAGCAACATGTGACACATGGTCAGTTTATAACTGGGATTTCCGGGCTATATGGCCCGGCCAAAAAAATGTCTGTCTATTTTTGCCCAGTCGTGCTTCTACCCTTCGGCGGAACCACGACTGGGTTATTGCTCTGTGCTCTGAAGCAGAGAGCGCCCTCTACCCGAAGGCAGAGTGCTGATAGTGTCATAGTAGCAAAACCAGCAGGTTTGCAACTTCATTATTTAGCTGTCCCACCCAGTAAGGGCAACATGTGAACACATGCTCAGTTTATAACTGAGATTTCCAGGCTATATGGCCCGGCCAAAAAATGTCTGTCTATTTTTGCCCAGTTGTGCTTCTACCCTTCGGCGGAACCACGACTGGGTTATTGCTCTGTGCTCTGAAGCAGAGAGCGCCCTCTACCCGAAGGCAGAGTGCTGATAGTGTCATAGTAGCAAAACCAGCAGGTTTGCGACTACATTATTTAGCTGTCCCACCCAGTAAGGGCAACATGTGACACATGGTCAGTTTATAACTGGGATTTCCGGGCTATATGGCCCGGCCAAATAATGTCTGTCTATTTTTGCCCAGTCGTGCTTCTACCCTTCGGCGGAACCACGACTGGGTTATTGCTCTGTGCTCGGAAGCAGAGAGCGCCCTCTACCCGAAGGCAGAGTGCTGACAGTGTCATAGTAGCAAAACCAGCAGGTTTGCAACTACTGCCGTTCTCTGAATAGGCAGGATTATATGTACTCTCAGTTGAGTCCATCATTATGTACAAAGGGGCGACCCACAACACTATCAAATGTACAATGATAGAAGCTACTTAAAACATGTTATCCAATGTACAACGACAGAATCTACAAAACACTTACTATCAAATATACAATGACCGAAACTTCTTAACAATGGCTATCCAATATACAATGCTAGACACTTCACATTACTTGATATCCAATATACAAGAACAGAAACTCCTTAATACTTGATATCCAAAATGCACAGACAGAAATTTCCTTAGTTGTGCTATCCAATAAACAGTGAAAAAAGTTGCTATGCAATATACAATGACAGAAAAAAATTAACAATTGTTATCCAATATACAAGGACAGAAACTTGCCAATTCCTGATATCCAATATACAACTAGAGTAACTTCTTAACACTTGATATGCAATATACAAGGTTAAAAATATGTTTACACTTGCTATCCGATATACAATGACGAACTTCTTAACTCTTGCTAGCCAATATTCTTAACTCTTGCAATCAAATATAAAATGACTGAATCTTCACAATTCCTGCTATCCAATATACAACTAGAGTAACTTTTTAACACTTGATATCCAAAATACAATGACAGAAACTTTTTAAAACTTGCTATCCAAAATAAATTGACAGAGACTACTTAACACTTGCTATCAAATATATAATGATAGTAACTTCTTAAAACTTGCTATCCATTGTACATTGGCAGAAGCTACTAATCTCTTGCAATCCAGTCAACAATGACAGAAACTTCTTAACAATGGCTATTCAATATAAAATGCCAGAAACTTCACATTTTTGCTAGGCAATATTCAACGACAAAAAGGTCTTAATATTTGATATCCAGAATACAATTACAGAAACATCTTAACTCTTGCTATCCAAAATACAATGACAGAAACATTTAAGCACTTGATGTCCAATATACAATGAGAGAAATGCCTTAACACTTGCTATCTAATAAACAATGACAGAAACTTCTTAAAACTTGCTGTACAATATACAATGAGAGAAAAAAATTGCTATCCAATAAACAATGACAGAAATATCTTAAATCTTGTTGTGCAATATGCAGTGCTAGAAAGATCTTAAATCTTCCTATTCAATATACAGTGACAGAAACATTTTAACACTTACTATCCAATATATGAAGACAGAAACATCTTAATTCTTGCTATACAATAACAGAATCTTCCCAATTCTTCTTAACCAATATACAACAAAGGTAACTTTTTAACACTTCATATCCATTATAAAATGGCAGAAACATCTTAAATCTTGTTATCCAATATACGATGATAGAAAATTTTTAAAACTTCGTATCCAATATACAATGAAAGAAACATTTTAACAATTGCTATCCAATATACAAAGAAAGAATATTCTTAACACTTGCTATCCAATATATATTATATGTACTTTTTAACACTAGATAGCCAACATACAAAGACAGAAACTTCTTAACACTATACAATCAGAAAAAATTCTTAACTTTTAGTATAGAATATACAATGACAGAAACTACCTAATACTTGTTAACCAATATACAATAAGGGTAACTACATAATATTTGATATCTACAATACAAAGACAGAAACAACATCACTCTTGCTATCAAATATACAATGAGAGATATTTCATAACTCTTGCAATCCAATATACAATATACAATGACAGAAACTTATTAACTCTTGCTATCCAGTATACAATGACAGAAACACTTTAAATCTTGTGATGCAATATACAATGAGAGAAGCTACTTAAATCTTGCTATCCAATATACAAGGAGAGAAAATTCCCAGTTCTTGATAACTAATATACAACGGGGGATAACATCATAAAACTTCATATCCAATATACAATAACAGAAACTTCTTAACACTTGCTATCCAATATACAATGATAAAAACTTCTTAACACCTGATAGCAAATATAAAATTACGGAAACTACTTAACACTTGCTATCCAATATACAATCAGAAAAAGGTGTTAAAATTGATATCCAATGTACAAAGAAAAAAATTAACACTTGCAATCCAATATACAAGTACAGAAACTACTCAGCTCTTGCTATTCAACATACAATAAAATAAACTTCTTAATTCTTACTACCCAATATACACTGACAGACACTTCATGATGCTTACTACCCAATATACAATGACAGAAACTTCTTAGCACTTTCTATCCAATATACAATAACATAAACTTCTGAAATCTTGCTATTCCATATACAATGTCAGAGTCTTTGTAACACTTGTCATCTAATATACAATGACAGAGGCTACATAATATTGCGATCCAATGTACATTGACAGATGCTACTTAAAATTTGCTATACAATGAACAATGAAAGAAGCTACTAAACTAATACACAATGACAGAAACTCCTTAACAATGGCTATTCAATATACAATACAAAAAACATTTACATTTCTTGCTATCCAATATACAACTACAGAAAAATTTAGACACTTGATATCAAATATGCGATTACAATCATCTTAACACTTGCTATCCAATCAACAATGATAGAAACTTCTTAAAACTTACTATCCAATATACAATAACAGAAAATTCTTAACTCTTACTATCAAATAAAAACTGACAGAAGCTACTCAACACGTGCGATCCAATCAACAATGACATAAACTTCTTAACAAAGGCTATCCAATATACAATGCAAGAAACTTCACATTTTAATACGCACCAGGCAAAGACAGAAATGCCTTAATACTTGATATCCAGCATACAATTACAGAAACATCTTAACTCTTGCTATCCAAAATACAATAACAGAATCTACTTAAATTTTGCTATGCAATCTACAATCACAAATATTTCTTAACAATGGCTATCCAGTATACAATGCCAGAAACTTCTCAATTCTTGCTATCCAATATACAATGACAAACATCTTAAATCTTATTATCCAAAATACAATGACAGACACTTCTTAACTTATGCTATCTAATATAAAATGAGAGGAACTTCCTAAAACTTTATATCCATTGTATAATGACAGAAATTTAATAAATATAATATCTCAATTCCTACTATCCAATATACAATGTCATAAACTTCTCAAATCTTCCTATCCAATATACAATGACATAAACATCTTAATTCTTGCTATCCAATATACAATGACATAAATTTCTTAACCTATTAACACTTTCTATCCAACATACAATAATAATAAAATTCTTAAATCTTGGTATCAAATATACATTGACAGAGATTTTTTCAGACTTGCTATTCAATATACAATGCCAGAAACTGCATATTACTTGCTATCCAAAATAGAATAAAAGAATTTTCTGAAATCTTGCTATGAAATATACAATGACAGAAATTTCTTAACACTTGCTATCCAATATACAATGACATAAACTTTTTAAATCTTGCTATTCAATATACATTGACAAAAACTACTTAACACTTGCTATATAACATAAGCTACTAAAATCTTGCTTTCTAACATGCAATGACAAAAACCTCTTAACAAGGGCTATCCAATGTATAATGCCAGAAAATTCACATTACTTGCTATCCAATGTACAATGACAGAATTTCCTTAATACTTAACATCCATATACAATGATAGAAACATCTAAACTCTTGCTTTCCAAAATACAATGACAGAAACTTTTTAAATTTTCCTATACAATATACAATATAAACTTCTTACCATTTTATAGCCAATATAAAATGGCAGAAAATTCATAAATCTTGCTATCCAATATACAAAGACAGAAACTTCCCAATTCTTGTTAACAAATACAAGGGTAAACTTCTCAATGCATGCTATCCAATTTACAAGAGTAACTACTTAACAAGTCATATCCAATTTACAATGACAGAAAAAGCTTAACTCTTGCCATCCATCATACACTGATATAAACTTCTCATATCTTGCTATCCAGTATACAATGAGAGAAACACTTTAACATATGATTTCCAATATAAATACAGAAAATTCTTAACTCTCCCTATCCAATATACAATGACAGATGCTATATAAATCTTGCTATCCTATATAAAAGAAACTTATCAAGTCTTCCTATCCAATATACAATGACAGAAACGTTTTAACTCTTACTATCCAATATATATGATAGAAACTTCTCAATTTTTGCTATCCAATATACAATGACAGAAACTTCTGAACACTTGCTATCCAATATTATGTCAGTAATATCTTAAAACTTGCTATCCAATTTCCAATGCCAGACACATCTTAACTCTCGCTATCCAATATACAAATGGAAGAAACTTAACTCTTGCTATCCATTATACAATGTTACAAACCTCTTAATTCTTGATATTCAATATACAATGACAGAAACTTCCTTACTCTTTCTATCCAATTTACAATGACAGAAATTTTTACAACACTTGCTATCCATTATACAATGACTGAAACTTCTTAACTCCAGCTATCCATTATACAATGATATACAATGACAGAAACTAATCAAGTCTTGCTATCCAATATACAATGACAGAAACTTCTTAACACTATCTATCAAATATAAATGTGACAGAAACTTCTCAATTCTTGCTATCCAATATAAATGACAGAAACATCCCAACTCTTACCATCCAATATACAATGACAGAAACATCTCAACTCTTGCTATCCAATATAAATGACAAAAATTCTCAAATCTTGCTATCCAATATACAATGACAGAAACTCCTTAATTCTTGCTATCTTATTTGCAATAACAAACACTTCTGAACACTAGCTATCCAATATACAATGACAGAAACTTCTTAACTCTTGCTATCTAATATACAATTACAGAAATTTCTCAACTCATGCTATACAGTATACCATGACAAACTTCTTAACTCTTACTCTCCAATATACAATGACAAAAACTTCTTAATTATTACCATCCAATATACAATGAGAGGAATTTCTTAACTCTTGCCATCTAATATACAATGACAGGAGTTCTCAACTTTTGTTATCCAATTTTCAATGACAAAAACTTCTCAACACCTGCTACCCCTTATACAATAACAGAAACGTCTCAACACCTGCATGAAATGAGTAGAGATGAATAACCTTAAGATGTAAGGCTTTAATGAACCACAAACAAGGACCGGTTATCTTCTACTGAAGAGTTCCTGGACAAGGGCAGATAAATATACCGAAATCAAGAGTTCATGTGGTGATCATTGAAAGGGAGGTACTTGGACATTTAAGAATATGACATTCTCCCAGCCTTATAAAATTTGAGTTCCAAATATTGATACAGTGAATTAATATTTTGATTTCATTAGTTAGAAAATTGTAACAGATTTAGAGTGTAAAATAGTAAGGTAAATTTATTTTTTTAAGATATTGTGTCATGTGAGTCAAGTTCGCTAATTTTAAAGTTCACAATATCGAGCAGGTTTGCGACGTTCTCAAGTAGAACACCTAAGTACATCTGGGGTTTCTGGAATGGATGTAAAATTTTCAGTATCAGCTGACAGATGGGATCTTTCGTTATCCATCATGTCTGTTTCTGCAAGGTCATTTTCAACTATTTCTGTGATGTTGTTTTCGTGAGCTACATGCTGTTCTTCGGTTATTGTATGTCGTCCTTTGGTTGATGTAGGGATTTTCTCCCTATTCTCTGTAGTGTCGTTGTCAGTTTTCGATTTATTTAGCGTCATGTTCCCTATCAGAGCTATGTCATGCATGGAAACTGTTGATTCTCTTCCATCAGCAAAACGCACATGGGCATACTGTGGGTTTGCCTCTACTAATTGCATTTCTTCAACTAGAGGTTCATATTTGCTGGTGCTAGTGTGACGTTGCAATAATACCGGACCTGGTACAGTTAATCACGTGGGTATAGAGTGACCATTAAGTGACCGTCGCTGGTATGAAAATAGTCTCTCATCAGGGGTTGCATTAGTTGCTGTACAAAGATAATATCTGATTGAGTGCATTACTTCAGGAAGTACAGTTTCCCATTGAGTTTTTGGAAGGTTTCTAGAAGCAAAATCTAGTCTTACATGTTTCCAGGCAATGCCATTATAATATTCGCATTGACCATTTCCCTGAGGATTATACGAAGTTGTCCATTCCGAACATCGAAAATAGCTAACTCAGATCACCACGTCTGTAATCGTATTTGGAAATGCAAAAGTGAAAGGAACGCTTGAATATTCGTCTATCATGACTAGCATGCATCGGTTCTTAGTATTGGAAGGAAGAGGTCCTTTAAAGTCCATACTGAGTCGTTCCATAGGTTGTGTGGCCTTGACTAGTTCCACTGAATCTGGTGAGTGGAACCGAGGTTTCCATCGAGCACATACGGGGCACTCAGTACATATTCTCTTCACTTCTTCTATAGAATATGGAAGATTTCTGATTTTCCCGAAGTGGGCCAATCTGGTGATGCCTAGATGACAGAGACTGACATGTAGCTCATATAGTTTTTCTTCACTGACCATAGCTCCACAATGTGCTCTTGATAGTGCATCAGCAGGAATGTTATTTTTACCTGGTCGATACATGATGTCATAATCATAGCACCCCAATGCCATTCTCCATCTTTGGACCTTATTGTTCTTAATTTTCCCCAGTTTCTTAGAGTGGAACATGTAGTGTACTGCTTGTTGGTCAGTGATTATGGTGAACCGTCAAGCAGACAAGTAGTGGGACCATTTTTAAATGGCTTCAACAATCGCACAAGCTTCTTTTTTGACTGAAGCGTGTTTACGTTCAGTTGGGGTTAGAGTGCGTGAAAAAAAGACAACTGAACAACCGGCTTGGTTCAGTGTTGCCGTGACAGCTGTATCCTAGGCGTCAGTTTCCACTATCAGGGGAATGTTTTCATCAATAGCATGTAGCAGAGCACCTCCGATTTCATTTTTGAGGTCATTGAATGCTTTCAAGGAATTTTGTTTCGGGGTGGGAGGTGTCAGCAATAATTAGGGGCCTGATTTTATCAGAGAATTTCGGGATTCACTGGGAGTAATAAGAAAATAAAACAATAATTCAATGTAAAGTTGTCTTGTCTTTTAGGATTGGTAGCGCTTTTAGTGGTCGCAACCTTTCTGCATCTAGCTTTATTTTCCTTGTAATATTGTATAGCCCAGAAAGTCAAGCGATTCAGTTGATATAACAGACTTCTTCTCATTAAATGTGAGATTATGTTGTTGAGCAATTTTCCTGAATTTAGTGAGATTTTTGTCATGTTCTTGTTGGATTTTTCCTGCTACCACTATGTTTTCAACGTACGCATAGGTACCATGTAGGTTGTATTGTTTTATTATATTATTAATTGTTCTCTGGAAGCATTCTACTCCATTAGTAACTCCAAAGGGAACCCTACAAAACTGGTACAGCTTGCCATTAGCTTCAAAGGCCATATATTGTTTATCTTCTTCCAGAATAGGTAGGCACTTTTCAAAACGACGGGTAAAATTTGTACTGTGATGTTTCCAATACTAAATCATCCATTCTTTGTAAAGGGTATGCGTCTAGTTTGGTGAATCTATTGATGGTTTGACTGTAATCCACCGCCAGTTTTTTTCTTTGGCGTTCATTAGCGACAATAAGCTCTCCAGGAAGATGTGCTCTCTTCAATCATCCCTTGCTGAAGCGTTGTGTCTATTTCAGATTGGATGAAATGTCTGTCTTCCTTTCCAAACCTCCTAGACTTTGTAACAATGGGCTTGCAATTAGGGGCAAGGTTTGAGAAGAGCAAAGGGCTGTCTACTGATGCAGATGGTACACTGAAGACAGTAGAGTTAGAGATACTTTTTATAATACTTTTTCTAGGCCCACCGAAGGCATAGGATACACTCGAATGTTGGTTCATAAAATCCTGATCCAAAATAACGTCACAGCAAAGACCTGGTAACACAGAAAGTTGAGTATTTGGATAGGACTCCCCTAATAAGTTGATGTTGACAGAGCATCGTCCTTTTACCGAAGCGTTCGGCGACGAAGAGGCCATGGAAACAGTCCCCGAGGCAGGGTTTATTTTAAAATTATACTTTTTTTGCATAGTCATAAGAAATGAAGGATCCGGAACTACCTTTATCCATCAAGGTAGTAGCTTCATATTTCCCGATCAATACGAAAATTATGGCTTGCTTTAGGATTCTTGGAGAAGAAGCCGCTGTAACGCTAGAAGTTACTGTTCCGGGTAAAAGTATAAAATTATTTTTAATAGTAGCGAGTCTAGGAGTTTCAGTTGTAGTACATGTTGAGGCGGAAGTATGTGTTGGTCTTGAACGGCTGACTTAGACGTAATGGCCGATATTATTGCATCTGTGACACGTGCTTTCTCTCGCCGGGCAATTCCGATGATTGTGTCGCTGTCCTTTACAAAAATAACATCGTGATTTTGTATCGTTGAGTGCTGCAGTACAGTTTTCTATCCCTGATGTGCTACTATTTTCTATGATAACGGCACAAAATGGTAGAAAAGGTCGTGAATAAGATTCCAAGTTTTTCTATGCAATATCGAGAGCCCACGCCTGGTCAATGGCGGCGTTTAAATCGAGGTTCTATTTTCTAATAACCGTTGTTTGATAGTGTTTGAGCGTAGTCCAGTAATAAACCCTAACCCTAACCCTAACCCTAACACTATCGTCCCGGTTTTGCACTGCATCTACAGCTTGGAAATTACATTCTTTTGCTAATAGATGTAATTCCTGAAGAAATTCGTCTATGGTCTCCTTTTGTTCGCGTGTAGACAGCACGTGTCTGCCGAAAATTTCATTGATAGGTTTTATATACAGTTCTCGGAGTCGATTTATTGCTGAAACATAAGTATTTTTCCGCTGCATATTCGTAGATTTCCGGAGAAATATATGCAACCAACGTGGCCAGTTTATCGCGGTTTTCTCGTATTTTGATCCTTCGTATTATAGCTAAAAAAGTCCGGAGCCAGTGTTTAAATATCTTTGTAGAGGAAGCAGTGTTAGGAAGAGTGCCCAAGCGTTCCGGTTTTAAAATTTTGTCCATCTTTAATTTCTAGAATAAATGTTGTTCATTAAATAGAAATGAGAAGAGACGAAGTTACCTTAAGACGTAAGGCTTTAATGAACAATAAACAATAAACAAGGAACGATTATCTTCTACTGAAGAACTCCCGGACAAGGACAGATAAATATACCAAAATTAACAGTTTATGTGAAGATCTTTGAAAGGAGCTAGTTGGACATTTAAGCATATAACAATACAATCCAATATACAATGACAGAAACGTCTTACTACTTGCTATCCAATATAAATGAGAGAAACTTCTCAATTCTTGCCATCCAATGTACAAAGTGATAAACATCTTCAAACTTTCTATCTAACATACAATGAGAGAAACTATCTGTCCTATTATCTGACCCATAACTGGGGGGAAAAGATGGATTAATACCTTTCCCAAGGTTATTTTTGTGTAAGTGAGTGCAAACTCTTGCTCTCGAATATACAATAATAAAATATGTTAATTTATAGTGGCAATAGAAGGCTGACAAGAAGAATTCGATACTTAAATTGTGTGGGGGCGTCTTGTATGTAAGGAATGTTGATTTTGAACTTTCCGCAAAATATAAATGATTTTGGTTTTTTTGAATTAATGTGTTACTTGAATATGAGTACAACGGACGTTAAAATGTTCATGGCAATATAACGCTGAAAGAGAATTAATGCTTAGGAATTTGGGAGCGTGTAAGTAAGGAATGTCTTTGATGTATTCGCTCCTTAGGTTAGAAAGTAGTTTTTTGGGCAGGGAAGAAGATAAGGAGAGGTGAAGGGAGGCGAGCATAGTAGCCGCTTGACTTAGGTCAAGGGAGATACTAATTACTCTCTTCTCCTCGATCTGCCTGACGATGCTTTCTGTATCCGCTTTTTATATCTTCTTTTTGGATTAGAGCAGCTCATTTGCGATTTCACACTTATATTTGGTTCTGGGCTTCCCACTCGCTGATAAATAAAATTCGCGCAGGCTCGCGAACTGGAAATTTAATATTTAATTAATTTTTAGTTTTCAACCGGAACATCTGCGCGGAGCCGGCGGCGCAGCGACGACTTTTGCGTTTTGGTCATGAAAGCGCCAACATCCGGTTCATCGCTTTTGCTCGGTATCACCACAAATTCTTGCCATCTAGTATACCATGACAGAAATTTCTTAACTCTTGCTATCTAATATACAATGACAAAAACTTCTCAAATGTTGCTATCCAGTATACAATGAAATAAATGTCTTAACACTTGCTATCCAATATACAATGACAGAAACTTCTCAACTCTTGCTATTCATTATAAAATGACAGAAACTTATCAAGTTTTGCTATCCAATATGCAATGACAGAACTCTTGCTATCCAATATACAATGAGAGAAACTTCTCAACTCTTGCTATCCAAACTATAAAAAGAGAAACTTCTTACCTCTTGCTATCCAATATACAATCGCATAAACTTCTCAACTCTTGCTATCCAATATACTACAACAAAAACATTTTAACACTTGCTATCCAATATACAAATACAGATACTTCTTAAATCTTGCTATTTAATATACAATGACAGAAATATTTCAACAGTTGCTATCTGATGTAATGAATATGCATACACCTTGGTTCCTCCTCACGGTAATATAATTGGCTGGTGTCAGCCTTAAATACAGACTAAGGCGGGGACGCCTATTACAACGCCTATTGGAACGCCTTAAGCACAGTGTGAAGCGTTTAAATGAAAGGAATTGTCAAGTGACATGGTTACATGTCTAATTTTTGTGCAGGGACTAACGACACCGAAGGACAAAGGAATTAGATCAAGAATCCTCACTATCATGGAACAGGATCCGAAAATTACGTTACAAAAAGTAACGGAAGAATGTCAGCGACTTATAAACATAAAAAAAAGATAATGTCAGTCTGGTTTGGAGTGAACTACTACCAACTCGACTCCCTCTCTCTTGAGAGGCGTAGTATATATAGTGTTAGGAAGAGTTAATTCTAGTGTTGCCGGTAAGGACGCATGACACCCGCCTCCCAAGCTTTTACCCCGCAGGTATCTTTAATATTTTTTCCTCTTCGGATTAATCATGAAAGGCTCTGTAAATTTTCTTTTTCTGCTAAATTTCCGTGGTTCTGAAACTGCTTGAGGCCTTTGCATATCGAATGTGTCAAATATTGTGTCCATTACTTCCTCCACTTCCTGAGGTAGACCGTTAGAATCCTCCAACAGCCTCTTTCTGATCTGATTTAAATGCCTTTTATCAGAGAACTTAGAACCCTGAATTATGTAAATCATGTTTCCGATCCGTTTCTCTATTGTACCTGAATCCCAATAGGATGTGTTGTTTCAGAACATTTTTAAAAAAACTTTCTCCCCTTGACTAACTTTTCTTTTTGGTACAAACGATGTTGGTGATTGTTTTGTCTATTTCGGCAGTAACTTGTCGAATACCGATCTAATTTTTCGGGCGAACATTACTTCCGCCGGTGATAATGCCGATGGCGTAGTACTGTTCGGTGTAATTCTATACACTTGCAAGAATTGTTGAAATGCCTTTTCTGTTGGTACGCAATAAGCTTTCATTAGTGCTCTTTTTAGTGTATCTACAAACCTCTCCGCTTGCTTGTTTGACCTTGGGTGATATGGCGGAGATTTGATATGTTTCACCTGAAAGTTTTCACAAAATTCTTGAAAGTCCGCAGATGTAAACTGTGTCCTATTATCGGTGACTAGACAATCCACCACTCCGAAGCGAGCAAATAGCTCGTGGAGTCGTCTCAGAAGTAGGTCTTCTACAACGAAATACTTCTGGCCATTTGCTGTAACTGTCTACTACAATCAAGTAATAGAAGCCCTCTAATGGACCTGCGAAATCTCCATGGATTCTCAACCACGGTCGATCTGTCTTAGGCCATGGCTTATGAGTGATGGAAGGTGCCTTGACTGCTAAGGAACAACCCTTACATTTGTCCATCATATGTACAATTTCTTGATCCATGTTTGGCCAGTACATATAACTTCGCATTAAGGATTTCATCCTGCTCTTTCCTGGGTGGCTCCTGTGGAAATCCTTGAGGATTCTCCTTTGTAGCGTTTTCGGGATTACTACTCTTTTATTATATAGCAGAATATTACCACATGACGAAAAACTGTCTGGGATATGCTTATCTTTTCCAGCAATTTTTGTTTTCCTTTCTTTTATAAATTCGTCATTCACTGCTTTGTTTCTTATTTCTTGTAATGTGACGGGGAGGTCTCTAATTGTACTGCATAATGGTGTTCTAATATCTACCTCATATTGTAAAGCTGCAATTATGGAATCTTCTAAATGGTTCCGCTTTTTTTATACTAGTCTCAAAAGACCGTCTGCATGCCCGATTTTGTTTGATGGAAGATACTCTAATTTGAAGTAATAATTTCATAGAATCATTCCCCATCTTAATAATCGATTAGCAGTGTAGACAGGTAGGCCTTTTTTTATCCAAATATTGTCAGTAACGGCTTGTAACCCGTCTGTAAGATAAAGAATCGACCGTAAATATATTTGTGGAATCTTGTAACCGCAAAAATAATCACCAACACTTCCTTTTCAATTTGCGAATAATTTTTTTCGGCTGGTAGTAACGTTCTCGACTCATGAGCGATGGGTTTTATTATCCCAGCCGGCATTTTATGAAGTATACATGCCCCAACACCATAGGAACTCACGTTACTCGCGACAATTATTATCAAGGGTTTATACCTAACATGCAGAAATTACGCGCACCCCTAAACAAACTGTTGATGAAGGAAAAAGTTTGAAATGGTCATCCGAATGTCAAAACTTTCGACAAAACCATTAAAACTCTAACAACAGATTTATTTTTAACGCATTATAATCCAAAATTGAAAATAATTGTCGCGAGTAACGCGTTTAAAAAAACTTTGTAACTCGGCTATATTTTTGAAGCCGGCATGTTTTTATTGCCGTGGCTCTTTCTGGGTCTGCTCTTCTTCCTTCTTTGACAATAATATGGCCCAGGTATTTTATCTCCTTCATAAAGAAGTCACATTTATTTTCCTTTACCTTAAAGCTGTACTTTTGTATCCGCGTGAAGATCTCTTGAACGTGTTCCCAGTGTTGTTCAATATTTTTGCTATTTATCAGGATGTCAACAAGGTATGCGATCGTGAAATCCAATCCGCATAGCATAGTGTCCATTATTAGCTGAAATATTTCCAGCGAGAGCTTGATCCCAAATGCTAATCTCTGGAACTTATATAACCCTCTATGAGTGTTTATGCACAACAACCTCGAGCTTTCCTCGTCTACTGGTATTTGTAGGTATGTTTCGCTCAAGTTTATCTTTGAGAAAAATTTTCCTTCGTTCAACTTTGTGAATACTTCCTCTGGACTAAGGAGAGGATAGTGATAATATTTAATCACTGCATTTAATCCTGTCGAAAAGTCAGCGCACACTCGTATCTCTCCCGATTTCTTTTTCACGTAAACCGTAGGTGCGGCCCATTTACTATATTTTACGTTTGCCAATATACCGGTTTCCACAAGTCTATCCAACCGTTTGTGTATCTTTTCTAATGATGCAAAAGGTACGTTTCTTTTCTTCTTGAAAATGGGTTGTACATTTTTTTTAGTTCGATTTTGGCCACTATTTTTTACACCATCCGAGGCCGGCTGAAAATATGTCGGGGAAACTCTCCTTTAATTTCTTCTTCAATTTCTCTGCCTCGGTCGATAAACTTTCCACTTTTTGACAGAACGTATTTATCGGTAAATCCCAGAGGTCAAATTTCTACATCCAGTCAGTTCCGAATAAATTTTCCGTATTTTTTAAAACAAACATCTTTAATTTTTTGGTCATCCCATTGAACGTCACATTTGTGATAATCTCCCCCTCAAATTTGATTTTTCTTCCTGTTACCGACCTGGCTATTTTATCTGTTCTCAAGATGGCCAGTTTGTTTAATTTCTTCCATGTCTGTAGGCTAATAATGGTTAAATCGGATCCAGAATCCAATTGTAATCTGTAACATTTCCACTTGTACGTATTTTCGTATATTTATCCCGTCCGTTTGGTCAGTTCTAGTGGCTCTCACTCAGCTTTTGTATTCTTTCTTTGTTCTACAGTACGAACTTTTATGTCCCACTTTATTGCACGACAGACAAGTCCTACAGCGGTATGGACAATCTTTGTACCAATGCAGAGCTCCACAGCGATAGCATGGACTGGGTGGCGATTTCTTCCGAGGTTTCATTTGACTTTTTCTAGTAAATTAATTTTTTTGTTTTTGTTTTTTTGTTTTTTGTTTTTGAGGTGGGGTGAAAAACGTGTTTTTCGTTGTACTTTCCGTATATGAGCGACGCCAGACTCTTCGGTATCTTTCGAGCCTTTTTTACGCTCATACATCTCTGACTGTCCTCAGTTAATTTTTGTAACGTCAATTCTGGTTCACTCTCAAGTCTTGTTAGAATTCTCCGTCTGATCTCCGCGTCTTTAGTCGAAACCAGGCCTTGGACGAATATCAACCATTTAAAATTGTCAGCGCTGAGTTCAGATAACTTAAAGTCATCACAGTGTTTGTTTACTACAGAAGCGAATGTTAAATAGTCTTCGCTATCCTTTTTTGTCAAATTTAAACATTTTCGCCTTTTGTGGAATAGCGACGTTTTCGGACTGAATATTTCCGTTAAAAGTTTCACTGCTTCCCCAAAAATCAACTCATTCGTTTTCTTCGGTAGGATGTAGTCTACGAATTTCGTGTTTTAGCTTGACCATAGTTTCCTAAGTTGTAGACGCACTTTTTTCGCGTCTGACCAATTCCCGCAATCAATCTCATATAAATCTTCATATCTTCTGAAGTAAGCCGCGAAAATTTTGTCTTTGTCCTGTGCATAAGTCTTCGGTTGAGCTCCATATAGCATTTTGCAAGAATGCCGATTCATTTTCAGAATTTTGCCCTTTATTTGTCATCTGCTCGTAGTAGTAATTCTTGTAGTTTGAGTTGCTCTTCTTCGTTTTTCTGTTGAATTTCTAATTGTTTCTCTTCAAGCCTATTCTGTCTTTCCTCATTTTTTTTATTCTTGCTTGAATTGCATTTTCATTAGTTCGAACATAGTTGTCTTAAAGTCCTCCATGTTTACAACGTAATTTAATTATAACACAAAGCTATCTCTTGCCACGAGGAGAAAAGAAAAAAAACTCATTTTTTTCTTCTTCTTTTTTTTTTTTTCCCCCCACAATACGTTATTCACGTACATAAGGTTTATAGTTACGGCGTTCAAAATTTTTTTTTCCTTTTATTGTTCGGAAAAAATAATGACTTATTTATTTTTTCTTTGCACAAGGTAGAAAAACAAACAAATCACTTGGGTTAAAGAAAAAATCAACTTACAGATTTTTTTCCCTTTCTTGTTACGCCGATTACCTTGTTTTAGCTCCTTTGTGTTTTGTGTTTACGGTTTTCGAAAACAACTGTTGTGAATACTGGTCGCTTTTATGTGTGAAATATCGTCCCTTAAGAACTTTGTAGCTAGAATTGTGTACTTGAGTAAAAGATTTTTCCGTTTTTCTCGGTGTAGAATTCAGGTATTTGTCGCCCGTTGTTCTGGAAACTGGATGAGAAAAAAAGATTTTCTGTGTAGAATTCGATTACTGTTATCGTCGACAGGTAGAACCCGTTTCTTTATATCTTCGTCACCGCTGTTATGGCTCGTGTCCAAAAAGGTTTTTTCTTTTATCTTCGCGTAGAATCCGTTTCTTCAATATCTTCGTCGCCACAATTTTGAACACAATTTTATAATTTGTACGAAATATATTTTGAACACAACTGTATGCCTTAAACTACAGAAATAAATTGCTGCTCATTTTACTTTAAAATTGCATTTTTGGTAATTTTACTATAAATATGTATTTTGGTAACTTTTTTATTTAGAAAAATGTATTTTTATACTTTCATAGTGTTTTGTTTTTGTTTGGGGTTTCACTATATTTACCTATAGCTGGGACCCTAACATGTGCTACCCCCCCCCCCCCCCACGACCAGCATATTCAAACCCCCGGTCACGATGACTTGTGGCTTCATGCTAGCACAACCATCTAACAGTTCTGTCAACCCAATATTACTCACAAAACTTGGGTTAACACAACGTCGGGATCGCCATCCAAGCTCGATAATAAATCAATCACGGTGAAATTCAAACTGGAGTCTCGTTCTAACTATTCCCTTCCTTTGCTATAGCTTAAGTAGTTGAATATATCTAGCTCTCTAGCCGTGAGTAATGACCAGCCTAGAAGAGGGAAAAATATTGAATTCTAAACCGTGGAGAACGAGAACCCACGTCACTATCTTTTTCAAGAATAGATGATAATAAAGAAAGGGGAATCTGTGTCTAGTTATAATCACTTACTGCTTTCCTCATTATTGTAAAGCTCGAAATATGAAAAAAAAAAAACAATTTACTTACATCAAAATTATTTCAAAAGTGTCTGCAAAAAAAAAAATTAATTTGATTATTCTTCTTCTCTGTACCGTGTCCCTTAAGAATGTGAGGGATCATTGTTCTCCACAATTTCCTGTCTTTTTAGCTCTTAATAAATTTTGCTATTTCTGTTATCCCCTAAAAATTGTTCCGCATTCTATTTACGCTAGGTACGTAATATATTGCTTTCTTCTATCACTCTTGACTTCAATCGGTCCTGTGAGTTTCAAATTTCCCAAGCCCTCTTTTTTCATCATGTGCCCTAGAAATTTCAACTTTCTCTTCCTGATGTTAAGTATAAGTGTCCTTTTTGTTTCGATTTACTGTAAAACTCCGCTGTTGTTCACATGTTGAGTCCATAATATTCTATGAATCCTTCTGTAAAACCACATTTCTGTTGTTCCACTCTCTTTTTCATTTGTGACGAGATTGTCTAGCATTCACTCACTGCTATATAGGAGGACAGATATTACGTAGCAGTTCAGTACTCTTTTCTTTGTTTCTGTTGTTTCAAGTCTTTTCTTCATCTGTGAGGAGATTTCCAGCATTCACTGCCATATATGAACACTGTTATTATTATGTAATACTTCAAAGGAGATTTTTTTTTTGTTTCTTAATACTTCGCTTAGCTTTTGGAAGGCATCATTTGCTATCCCAATGCATCTTCCGATTTCAGTGTCGCACTTTCTGTACTCTGCTAAAACACTTCCCAGAAATTTAAAATGTTGTAATTGTTTGATATTGGTATCTACAATTTGTAATTGGCATATAGGGCTGTTCCTTTTACTGACAACCATGTATTCTTGCAATTGATGTTCAATCTTCTTTTTTCTTTTTTCACTTTCCTTCACTGTCTTCTGTAGAAGTTTTTTTGAGTTTCCGCTTCAGTATCCGCTATGAAGTTGTTGATTTGTATTTCTTAATGTTCCACAAATATATTCTTATGTCTTATAAAAGAAAATAGAAGAAAAAAAACTTTTTTTGTATATTTTTGTGGGTTTGGTTAAAAAAGATTGGGTAAAATAGAGATCAAGCGATACCAAGGCGCATCTAAAAAAATGACTAGATATAAAATCAATTCGTTTTTATTAAAATGAAGTAAAGGTAAATTTTACTAAATATTGTGCTGTTTCTTATTTTATTTTCCACACACACGCGCGCGCAATAAAAATTAATTCACACACGTGTATCTCAAAAAAATACAATTGCGCGGGAATTCACCCCTTACCATACCCTGTGGGGTCAAAAACAAGGACGGCGCACCCAAAAGTTCGGACGTAGTGGAAAGCACACCACGTGATTTATTGACCAATCAGGGCTCGACATAAGAAACCTATTTTTTAATCTCCCCGGAGCCTCACCATTCAGATATAAGGAAGAGAGAAACTCTCATCAAACCAGAGGAAGACCAGCGACAAGCTGACATCAAAAGGGCACACGGACAGCTTCGAGCATACACACAGAGAGAATCCAGCAGTTCACACAACAGGCAGAATCCGTATCAGTGAACCTTCTTTCACCCTCTCTTTCTCTCATCTCGCTCGCTACACATCGTCCTACCTTTCCCTCTCACATTCCCAGTTCCTTTCTTTCTCTTTTTTTACAGCTGTACGGACAATCTCATATTTTGTACAAAAAAAATAATTCTTTTATTTTTTTTTTTTACGAAAATAAACAAAAGTTTATTTTACTTTATTTGTAGTGCATTTTTCTTTTTATTATTTGTTTGAGGGACTTCTTAGCCCCTCTACAATATTACAAATTTAGTAGTTTGTGCACCAAGTGGATCATAATTTTCTGGAAAAGTATTTTTTTCTAAAGTTGAGAGAAAAGGATCAAGTTTATAATATAATAAATCAATCAAACAACAAAAAGAAAACATCACAAGATGCCAGCATATACAAAACAATGCAAATTACAAGGAAGAAAGTACAATAAAAGCACTTCCGTGAGGTCGAACCCAATTAAAAGAAGATATAAAATGTCAATGTTCTTAATAGTTCTTGTGATTTGTCGAAATTTGTGACAGAATCCATCCTTGCCTTCAGAATCTTCAACGTAGAGCATTTTTTTTTTTTTTTTTTTTGAGAATAGTACTTGTTCTCTGTCGTGGAAACGATGATTTTGTTATAATAGTCGAGGTGAAAATGATAATTTGGGTGTCAAGACTTCGCTGAAGACTAGGTTTTCGCGGCCGCTCGAGAGATGTGATGCCTTCTGAAAACCTTCAGGTTTTCAAATGTTTTCAGAAGGCATCACATCCCTCACTCCCAACGTCTGTTTAACACTCCTCGATGTCGTGTTTCCAACTCCTGGCAATGCTCGTATTGCAGGAGTTTTTATAGCCAAAGGTCGGCTTCGATTTACCCGAAAATTTTGGCGGTCAACACAAGTATTTCAGATTTCAACCGGCTCGAGTAGTCATTGGTTAAAAAAGTACGTTAATCGAAACAATTTATCGTAGGAGAAAAAGTCACTTGCACTTTTCTTTCCCTTTCCTTCACCTTCAGTTGACGCGCCCTTAGTCAGGAAAGTTTTCAAGCAGGCTGGCAAGATTCAAGTTTCAGAAAATTATTTTATTACCTTCATCCTTTCCCCTAAACTACGAGACCCTAAATTTACTACAAGTGGAAAAAATAATTTTAACAGTCTCTAGCAACCACAATAGAAAATGTTCAAATGAAATACATGCATAAAAATATAGCATTAATAATTCCTTCCAGGAGCATATACATTGATTCTTTTGGAGACAGAGGAATAAATTAACTTTGAAAGATGAAATGGAATTGTTTGTAGTATGAAATGAGAGACTAAGTCGGTTCACGTATCCTTTGTTCTTCTTGAATAATGATACATTTTCCTTGTTAATGAAACGACAGAATCAATATAGCCGTGTGCAGATTTTAAAATGTAAATATTCGTTAATTTGATCAAAATTGATTTTAGCTGAAAATATAAATAAAATTTTTGAGTAGATGCTTGGTTGCCATTTTCGATTATTATCCCCATCTTCATTAAATCTATCTTTCTCATACTTTCAAATCACTCGGGCTTTCTCTTTTCCAATCTTCTCACCTTGTTTTTTTTCAATTGGAGTAGATAGATCTATCTATCGCCCGGTTCACACACCACCCACGTCAATTGAACAGGTTAAGAGGCTCATCCCTTGTTCCCTGTTTAGAATGTGGTTTCCGGCTTTCTCTTTTCCAATCTTTTCACTATCACGGAGCCCTCAGCACATCAGTGGCGTTACCGCCTTGCTTGGGGTGATACGATTAAAAAAAAACAAAAAACTTGTAAATAAGATAGGTACATTTCACTTACGCGCAAATACCCTTGGGAAAGGTATTAATCCGTTTCTTCCAGCCAATTATAGGTTAAATAACAGGACAGATTGGGTTCTATAGCCTTGGTTAGCAACCAGTCTACTGCAGAAAGTAATGGCAACCTACTGCGGGATAATCATCTGCCCAGTCAGTCATGTCTCTATCGAGACATCATCGCCCAAGCGTGTATCACGTATGGCACTTAACGAACTGACATCTTGAATAACGCAAAATATATGCCACTATACAACTTGATGTAATTCCAAGATTCTGAATGCGTGAGTAGAATGTCTTGAAAATCTAGCCTTTTTACCATTGTTACGTGTTAAGTGTAACAAAACAAAAAAAATGATTGACCAAAACTCGGAGATAAGACACAGACAAATATTCAATTTACAAAACACACCAAATAAAATATTTACAAATATACAATTTTTGTTGCATTCAAAACAAGAAACATAGAGTTTACTACTGACGAGTGTTACGAGGAGAGAAGGAAGTGGAAAGTAAGGTGTCAAATATCTTTACCCAGTTAAGTTGGCGAAGAAGTTAAGTGCTATATTTTTGGACATCCTTAAATGGGTATATAAAGATAGTTATTAGTTTTGTCGATGAAAGAGTCAAAAATATGTATTTACCCATAAGTTCCATGAGGTTCTCTTTCAGGTTTTAGTTGGTCGGCAACTTCTTATAGATTCTTTCGGTTGGATATAAATCCTTGATTCAGAACCAGAACTGACAATGTCAGCAAATCCTTTTAACAACTCTTTCAAATTTTAGTCGGTACGACTTTTCTATGAATTCTTTCGGCTGGATATAAATCCTTGAATCAAAGCCGGAGTTGAAAACGTCAGCAAACCTTGGTAAAAACTAACTACCCTCTGCCCAAAACCTATTTTTATAGAGGCTAACACCTAATTTGCATACTTCTAGTAGAACCTTTCGAACTCTCTCAATTTTACAGGATTTTTTTAGAACCTTCAAAAACATTCTATTCCTAATTTCTCTATTTAACAACTACTTCCTGAATTAAAACTTTTTTTGTAATAACACGTAGAACCCAATAGAATCCCTTACTATAACTTTTTAGACATTATTAATATTATTTTTATATATAAATGCATCCTCGTAGAACCATTGCACCTACCGAAAAGGTTCAAATACTTGGAAGACGGTAAATGTTGTTTCAGAAGGCTTCATGTCATCCTCATTTGTATTAGTATTATTAGTAGTAACAACAGGATTAAAATGTCACTAAACATTTTTAAAAAATGTGATATTGATCCTTTCTCAATATCGCTAGATTCTAGACCTTGTATAAATTAATTTTTTACTGGAAGCTGATACCTCTATGAATAAATCTGTATTAATACAATAATATAATATAATATAATATAATATAATATAATATAATATTAACTTGTCAATAATTTTGATAAAATTTTAACATGGAAATTTATTTATATTTTCACTTTTAAACACTGTTTTTACATGTGTACAAATTCAGTTTAATTGAATTTAAACATTTTTTATTTGATATGTTTGTAGAAATAGACAAGATTTTATATTGAGAAATGCCATACATTTTTTAGTAAATGTCATTACATGTAATTTACAAGAGAAAAGGAAGTATCAACTTAGAGAATCAGCTAATCACACTTGCTTTGAACAAATTCAACAACTTTCGTGTTTGTATCCATCTAAATGCAGATAAATACTACGCTTTGCAGCAGGTCATCTCAGCAAAAAATTTCAGCTTGTCTAGACCTATCTACATCAAAACAAAAGATCCCCTTACTCCAAACTAAATTGGATAAAAAAAAACTCACCATCAAGTGAAACTACATGCCACATTCTCTAAATCTTATACTTCCTTTTCTCCTGAGTAATGACATTTATTTGTGTTTAAAATTTTTCTGCTTATTAGACACGCGACCAGTTCTATGAACATCTCAAATAAAACTGTTTGATAAAAAAAATACAACCGCAAAAAATTCACTTACACCCACCTTTACTTACAAAACTTTTATTATGAAAATGTAAGACTGCAGTTTTATTGGAAGTTTTATTCGAATTGTGAATATGACTAAATTGCTAAATTAGAAATGTAAGTAACAAAAATAATAAATATACACTCAATTCAGTTAATTCAATCCTCAAAATATGAAAACAGAATTCAATTTTTTACACTATTTACATTGTTCGGACTGTTGTCCTTGTCTTTACTGTCACATTCCCTACGTTTTTGTACGTTGCACGCTCCAGCCTTCTTCAGAACGGTCAAAACGTCGTTTACATGACAGTAAAGATGAGGACAACAGTCCGAACAATGTAAATAGTTACAATATTATTCACATCTCAGAAATACAGACAAAATAGAATTATAATAATAAAAAAATAATGTATAGTTGGGCCATAAATAAAAAAAATCATTTCTTTGCTGTCTTGTTATCATGAGACAGGGGAGACAATAATTGTAAGTTTATTTATTATTAAGTTACCTCCCTTGAAAAATTTTTGCCCGAGCGTATGAATTTTATGTTAATGGTGATCTTCTAAGCGCAATTTAGATATGGCACAAGGCCGAAAGTATGGGGCACCTAGTGAGGACTGAACTTACTACTCAATTGTAATGGTTCTAGCATGACAATCTTGCTAAACATTACACAACATCGAGGTGCCCAGATGTTAAGTCTTTAATTTCTAGTTTTAAGTAACCATCAAAAAACAATGAATAGCCTTTTATTTTTAAAAAAGTATTCTTTCAAATATTCAATACATTAAACAATTCAAAACAAGTTTAAAGAATGTTCAGATCTAACAGTCATTATCTAGTCTTTCTAAAATCAGTTTTATCATCATTTATTATCATAATTTGCTGTAAATATTTTAATTGTTAATTCAAAAATTCTAATTACATATAACGAAGATCTGCATATTATATGTATATTTGTATAATAGTATAATTTACAGATAGAAAGACTGTTTTTTAATATTTTCCTACTTTTAAGTAGGAAAATATTTCTGAACAAATCAAGCAAATTCTACTTTATTATATTTACTCTAAAGCTTTTAAAATTATAATCTGTGGAGATCTTTTCATAAAATTTGATATTTAAAATTCATATTCATTCATAAAATTAAAGTAAAAGCAAAAATTCAGCCATTTTAAAAATTTAGACACAATGTTGTCACTTTTAATATTTTAACAAGATCTAAAAATGTAGAACACATTTTTATTTTATCCAAACAATTGAATCGTTTTTGCTAGATCAATTATATTAGTAAGTATTTGCTGTCGTAACTATTTGATTTTCTGTTCATTTAATTGATAACTACGAAAGTTTAGCTTAGAATTTTCAAACTACATCCAATCCACTATAATGTTTTATCCAGCACAACATTGAGTCATTCTATAAAAGATTTCCCAATGTAAATATTGGCATTCTTTCTCAGTAACTTTTGTATTTTCTACCTTGTTCAATTTTTGCTTCATTTTCAAAAAGTGTAGTCTTTTTTGTCTTGTGTATTTGATTTGTTGTCTAGCCTTATTTTTTGTATAAGGTGCACAAAAAGGTATTTTCATGCAATGCTATTGTATGCAAATTTTGTATTTATTTGATTTTGTGGACCGCAATAAATGTGTGCTTTTTTAAATTTCATTATCTGGATTTTAGATATATACATGTTAGCCTGCAATTATTGAAGATAAGTCCTTTGCATATTGGTTGTGGTACTCATTCTGAGTGGTTCATCTCTTGTGAAAGTGGTTCTATATCTCATCTTTGAAGTTGTCTGTTAATGTACTTGACTGGTAAGTTGCTAACAAGTCTGTGGCTTTAGATGAGTTCTTCTGGTAAAAGTAAATCATAGTCAATAGAAGTTGACCTATGACATAATAGTACAATATCTAAATCAAAGTTACTCGTCAGTGCTTTTCTCATGGCTGATTTTATGGATTGTACAGAAAATTCTGCAAGTTGACTGAGGATATCTGGGAGAAGATGTAACATTCAAATCTCTATTTCTTTGCAAACTCTTTGTACATAGGTGAGTTATAGTGGTCCATTGTCAGTTATCACTTTCACTAGGATTCCTTGTTCCTTGTTTACTCATCTGTTTTGTGAGTTGTATTACCTCTTGGCTGGAATATCTATCTAATTTCCTCACAAAAAGCTATTTTGTTGAATAGTAGTCTATGATTAATACAAAATCTTGTCCATTTAAATGGAATAAATCAGATGCTAGTATTTACCATGGCTTGGCTGGAATTTCATGTGGCATGAGGGATTCGACACTCTCTGTTATTTGTTGTTCTTGGCAAATTTTACGTTATTCTACTGTTAACAAGGCTGACCTCTTTATCTGCTGATAAAATAACTTCCTAAATAAAGATTTACTTAGAAGAAAAGTAATCTTATATTATTACAGACTTGAGATCATTTAAGTGTAGTTTAGTGGAGGCTGTAAAACAAAAGTGAGAAGATAGGTATTAGAACTTAATCTGTTAGGCAAATATGAATGTTTCAAGTTTTAGTGAAATTTGAGGCACATCACCCAACAAAACTTTGTATAGATTTTGTGCTTTATTTACTTCCATATCTTGCAGGTATGCAATTTTCACATTAAAAAAAATGTTACGCATCATTAAAATAGTTATGCTTTTTCTAAAAGTAAAGCAAAAACTCTCTACTTTCTGCTTTAAAATATTTGGGGAACTATCCATGTGAAATAAAATTGTCTGTTCTTTTTCATTAATGAATAAATTGCTTACTGAAGAGAAAAGTTTGTGGAAATATTTTTGTGGAGTGTTTCACCCCTCCTTTTTTTAATATCTTGTGTACTTTTTAATTTGGAGAGTGTTCATCAATTTAATAAAACATGTTTTCAGATTGGACACAAAACATTCTACACTTTTTAAAAAATCATTTTTTAGTTTGATTTTTTAAATTCATTATGTTGTTAATCATAACAAGTTTTTTTTCTCTTTAAATAGTTATTTTCCTGTTTAAATAGTTTAATACTACTTACAATTGTGAACCTTTTTTAAAAGAATTTTAATTATAATTAAAATTCTTTTAAAAGTCGCTAAACTGAAAAAATAATTATTTTTTTCAGTTTAGCGACTGTTAGATTATTTTTAGTATGGATGTTTCAAAAGGAAATAATTCTGATTTATCTCCTTGACCTATCTATTTTCCCTATCTGAAGAGTAATATATGATAATGCAAATAACTCTTAAATTCAAATCATTTTTTTTAGAAGATACACATTAAGTGTATGTCTATACTTCTGAGTTGATGTAGTATTTAACACTATTTACATTGTCTGGATTATTGCCCTCATCTTTACTGAAATGTTTATGACATTTCAGCCATTGTACACTTCGGCCTTCATTTCAAATCAATCCCTTTACGATCACTGGAGTAAATCTTTCACATTTCTTGTGCAAAGCTACTTCTGGTAGTCACGAGTTATCTCCCTTTAACTTAACTCTTAAAGCTATTTGTTCACTACTGCTGTAGCCTGGTATTGAACTCACGACTCTTTAGGTCAAGTCACTGGAACTAACGTCTCTATATCCACTGGAACCATATGTTCTTTTAATAAGGGTTCGATTCAAAATTCCTAGCACCTGATGAAGGCCAGAGTTTACAACGGCTGAAACATCATAAACATGGCAGTTGAAGACGAGGACAATAATAGTCCGAACTATAGTGTACAAGAGGTGTAATTAGATAGTTTATGACATCAATCAGAAACAAAAATGATAAAAAATAAAATCAATGTATTAAACTCAAAAATATTCTTTAAACAAAAAGGCTACTTAAGAATACAAAATAGAATTTATTCATAAAGTTTCAAAGTAATAGAGAAAAAAATAATTATTTGAAAAATATAAATATCTTCTTGTAAAGTTAAAGACAATTTCTTAAATATAAATATAAATATAAATATTTTGTTTATTGCACTGGAGATGTGCAGTATTTCTTTAACTTTAATTTTTGGCACGCTTTTTAAAGCAGAGGTGTAATTATAATTTTTATTTTTATTTTTACTTCTGACTACACTTACAGTACACCACACAGGCTACCATGCGTAAATAAAAGTTGTTTTCGTAATAATGATTTAATGTAAAAAAAAAAATGTAAACATTACTTTTTTTTACTGTACAAAATCCAGTTAAAATTTTAAATGAATGACTTTCGAACATATCTCAAGGATAAAAATTGAATTTGTAAAAGATTTTTAAAATTTATTGTTTCTATTTCATCTAGTTTTACCAACAAGGCCAAGTCGTTTTCATTTCATTGCTGCTGCTATGTATGATATAAAATTTCAACTGTCTACTTAAGATTGATTTTTCAGCACGCTCACGTCACTACCAAATGTGACACAAGGTCGAGGTTTAAAGTGGATTTACTTTTACTTGCAATACCGTGAGAAAGTTGCTCAAACCCCCTTAGCACTTCGCCTTTTGGGGACGCCGAAAAATGATCCTAGTCACTGCCACCTTTTCAGTGGCGGTACCCCCAGTCCTATCTCCAATGAGACCGGTTGCCTTGGCGGGGGGGAGGGTCTCCTGAAGATTGGGCTATATATTTTCAAACTACCGCAGAATATTTTGGAAAAAAGTGTTTACTTAGTAACCAAAAGATAATTTCAATTTAAAGAGCGTTACAAGACCAAATTGAAAACGACACATCATTTTTAAAAATAAAAAATAAATGGAAATGCTTTTTTCTTTTTTTTTTAGAAACAAAAGATTTGTTGAGCTTACTATTCCATAGGCATATTGTCTTATATATTTTGTATTTTAAAATGTATGCTTGTTAATTTTGATGTTTAAAAAAATAATTAAAAATAAAAAAAGAACGTGGGTTTATTTTATTTCCCAATTAAATACATTTTTTTCCTTCCTGTATAACAAGAAACCGGAAGTTGAAGTAAACAATATGGCGGAGAGAGAATCAGAAGCACGAGTTCATTTCTCGACAATCAAATACATTCACCAAGCAGGTTCATAAAACTACCTATTTTATCAATGATTCTATGAATGAGGCTTACACATTACAACAAGATCATCTCAGTTTGAATGTTTTTAAGGCGTAATAACAAATTTTGTTGAATCCAAGATCATTTTTTTTTGTAATTATAGTTTTAATTTTTTCTACTGAACTGGCAGGAAGTATTCATTATGAGTTTTTTGCTGCTTTTGCAAGTTTTTTAATGTCTCAGTTTATCTAAGACATTAAAAATCTCTACATTAATTTAAAAACGCTGGCATTATTTTACGTTCATCATGCGAAATATTTTCGAAATTTAAGAGAACTAAAAATTACATCAAATTCAGTTTCTTTAATAATGGAAAATTTTTATTTTTGCTTCTTAATTTATTCTGAGTTAGCTAGAAACATTTTTGTGCTTAAAACCGTAATCAGACAAAAGATGATTCTACGTGGCCTTTTTAAAAATGTAGATGTGGACAACAATAAAAAATACCTTCTGAAAAGCTTTTCTAACTTCGTTTTAAAAGTTGTATGAAAATTTGTTTTACAAAAGTAAAACAAAGTAAAAATTTTATTTATTAATTTTTTTTAAAATTTGATTTGCGATAATTATCTCAATTTTTTGGTTTCTGTTTTAGACTCTGAACTAAAAAAAAACATTTTTTATAAAGTTACCAACTAGAATTAATGTAATTTTTTAAATTCATCTGTAGCCTGACTAAATTTTTTTTTTAATGAATGTAAATTACTTTTTCATCAAAATATCTATAATTTTTACAGGTATATGAATACAAACCCTAAGGAAGCACTATTAATTTTATTATAAATTCTAAGATTATAAAAAAAAATCATTTAATAGAAAAACAGCATCTGTTTCTTGACCTTATTCTTTTATTTCTTTTAATGTCTTACCATCATCTCTAGCATCATTCCAGGAAGAACATATCATCTTGAAAGAATCTGTAAAAATTCTTTGCCAGAGGCTGGCATGAGGTGAGCATTTCTGCATTTATGTTTCAATTATTGTTACAAAGTAAACCGGAAATGCAGTGTATTAGTAACTTACAAAAAATAAGTATTATTAAGAAAACATTCTTGGAAACTTCATTTTTAATATTCACAATTTTTTTTATAAAATATACTGATGTTTTCTAACTGCATATAATTTAAGCAAAATTTAAATTAACATAGCTTATTTTATTCTTGTTCAACTTTTCTTCGCATTTTATTCTTAAGGGAATAAATAAATGTACTAACCTCATTAAAATTATTGGTGCAATGTGTTAAAGTACTATCACTTCTCTTAAGTGGGAATTTTTTGTTGTGTCCATACCTACTTAGGAACTTTGATCTTTGTAATTTTTGCATGCAAGCTATGATATACCTTTTAGTTTACCTTTATTGGAAATAATATTTATGCATTAAATAGAATTTTAAAAAGAGAATATTGCTTTCTTTTTACAACACATTTTTCTATTGATTCAAAGATTTGGTTAAACTAAGTAACACGATTTTATGATTTTTTTTTATGTAGCTTGTGTTACTTTCTTCAAATATGACATTCATTTGTTTTAGAATATTCTTATTTTTGGTAAAGATTAAACTGACTACTGATGGTCAATTTAATGTGTAAATTGAATGTAAAACTGGACCTAATTTTTGTGTTTACGAAAATAGGTCTACGCAAATTGCTACTCATGAAAACATGCTTTTGTAAGCAAAGCTCAAAATAAATTTTTTTTCAAATTGAATGTTTTTAATTCTTCTATTTTTAATTGTCTTTATTTAAATGTGGATTTTATTTTTCTTTTGCAGTTATCTTCATGAATAAAAAAAAATATTAGTGTTCAGTTTTTTATTATACTTCTATTGTAAATTAATCCATCACTTTTTAGAATCATCTCACTTTAAAATTTATTTTTCTCAAAAATGTAAAATTCTGGAAATGTCAAATTTGAACAAAGCAAACTACAAAAAATGCATTTTTATATAAAACCTGTTACTTTAGTTAATTGAATCTTAACCAATTTAGATAAACTTTTTGAATAGCAAATATTTTGTCAATAAAAAGACATTCTCTTTGTATGACTTATCTAAGAATAGGAGTGAAAAATTAAATTGTAAAGACTATAAAATTCTATAAATTGACTTTTTTTATGTATAATTTGAACAAATTTTATTTAATTCTTAATCTATATTTTTCAGGTTATCGCCTCAAGTTAAGTTCTGTAACCATAGCAACAGCATCTGTAATATATCACAAGTTCTTCCGTGAGAATTCATTAAGTGATTTTGATACTTATGTAAGTTTTATTTTCCTCATGAATTTTTAAATATTAAAAGAATTGATTAAAGTCTGCAAAATTGGCTTAATTCATTATGAAGTATATATAAATGTTTTCATTAAATTCCTAAATTAAAATGCTTCTGTTTCTGCCTTGTTTATATGAGACTGAAGTATATTACTTGCTATTGAGAAATGACAAAATAAATTGGTTTGCTGATTGTCTTGAATTTCAATACTTAAAACTGTTAATTTCAAGAAAGCAAATATTAAGTGCAGCAATAACATTTGATGTTTAGAGTGGAATTTAAAGTGGAAGAAACAAAACTGGATTAGTATTTTTTTTTTAACTTCATATTTTTAAAAAAATGACAAAATTAACTTAAATGAATAATTTTATATAAAACTTATGCAATTATACTTTTAAAAGTATAATTTTATATGCTCCATCCCACTAACCATTAAGCCACCCACTCATCAATTTGCATAAGTAATGCAACTTTTAAAAGTTATATGTACATTTTTATATAAGTACAAATCTCACATACCCAATATTTTAATAATTTTAACTGAACTATAATTTTGAAGGACTGATAAAAATATTTTTTATACACATACAAAATTTTTAATAGTATGAATTTGAATTTTCTTGAATATATCTTAAGATGATTATATGTTACTTTGATAAACTTTTTTATTTTCTTTATTTGCCAATAGTTAATTGCTGCTACCTCCTTGTATCTGGCGGGAAAAGTTGAAGAAGAACATCGCAAAATCCGTGACATTGTAAATGTTTGCTACAGGTGAAATTTCAGTTTTATTCATTTTGACAAATTCAAGTTGTAAATTAATTTTACTACTAATTTTTATTAAATTTAATTTATTTACACCAACTGCTGCACCATTTATAGTTTAATTGAGTAATTTTGCATAAGTATTTTACTTTGTTAGAATTAATTTGCTAGCAACACAGTTGTTGGAAGATATTACATATTTCGTATTCTTTTGAAAATAAAGAATCTTGATGAGGAAAAACTCAACTGTTAGAATTGTCTGTGAGAGCATTCTAAACAGATTTTTTTTTTGAATGGCATTTTGGTCTTACTTTTAGCTCTTTTAAACTTGATCTCCAATTGATGTTTTTATTGGTAAATTAGTTTTCCAGTCAGTTTTGTATTTTATGTCTTCAATGAATAAAAAAAAAACTTATTTTGAATCATGTAATTGGTATTGCTTTGAATTTTTAATAAAAAAAAATTCCACAGCCTTTTCATAATTTTCAAATTAATTATTTGGTATTATTTGGAAATAAGTGTGTTCTTGGGTTGGGTTTTCAATGTATTTAGATTTTGTACATTCATAGATATTTTTATTTCTTTCTGCTTGTTTTGTAGAACTCTTCATAAAAGCAAATCACCTTTAGATATTGGAGAAACATTCTATGGACTTCGAGATGCTGTAGCCAATTGTGAACTGTATATTTTAAGAGTTTTACGCTTCAAAGTAGCTTTTGACCATCCACACAAGGTTTGTTAAAAAAAAATTTGACCTCAAAAATGCTCAAATGAACACTTGAATGGAATGTTAGATTTCAAAATAAGTTTTGGCAATCTATATTTTTCTAGCCTATACCACTAGAAGAGAAATAATTAATATAAAGATAGTAATTCCTCTCTCCTACCAAAATGTAGTTATGGTACTAACATTTACTTTCTTGAATAATTTTGGTATCTGTTACAAGATATGCCTAAAATACAGAACTGAATTAAATGAAACTTTATGAAAATGACTGTGAACATCATAGGCTACAGAAAAACCACAAACATTTAAATATATAGTTTTACCTAAATGTACACTGCAAATTGTATCTTGAGACAAGTTATTCACTTCCACTTTAAAAGTTGCTCTCAAAAATTCCAGGAACCAACATCAGATTTAGTCAATGCAGACCAAACTACATTGAAAAAAAAAAAAATACTGGTTTGAGATTTGGGCAATCTTGATATATAGGTTTCAGTGTAAATAATGTAGCTATTGTTAGTTTGTTACAAAAGTAATGGCCACTCGAAGTGTTGTATTTTGAAAAGCCATTTTAACATAGTATTTACGGTATATATTAGGTGAATTTTGGTCTACATAATTAATGTGTGCTCTTTAATAATTTTTAACTTATTTTCAGACAAATATTGTTGAAGCATAGAACCCCTTAATTATGAAGGTAACAAAACATGATCTTCATTTACTTTTCTTGCATGAGTTCAAACTTTGGTCACAGTGCCTCCAAAACTTCTAATATCAACAGAGCTTGGGGAGATAGGTCCACAAGTGATCAGGCAGTATGAAGGTGGTTCCAGCAATTCCATACTAGTGATGAGAGCCTTGAAGATGAAGAACGTATAGGACAGTCGTGCAGTCTTGACAAAAAAATTGCAAGCAGCTGTTGAGCAAAATCCACAAAGTGTCCAAGAAATATCTGACACTTGGTGTCAGCACTGCAAGTCTCCCACCATTGGCAGGTGAAAAGGCTTGATAAATGGGTTCCTCATAATCTCAATGAAAATATAAAAAAAACAGGCGTTTTAAAATGTACTCAATGCGCTTTCCGTATAACACCAATGACCCCTTTCTTGACCAAATAGTCACTTGTGATAAAAAGTGGCTCCTTTATCATAACTGTGAATGATCAAGTGAATGGCTTGATTGTAACGAGTTCCCCAAACATTTCCAAAGCCAAAATTACATCAGCAAAAAATTATGGTGACTGTCTAATGGTCTGCAATTGGTGTTATCCATTACAGCTTTCTGGAAGCCAATCAGAGCATTAAGGCAGAACTTTACTGCAATCAACTTGATGAAATGCATACACCCATGCAAAAAAAATCAGATCTGCATTGGTGAATCGAGGTGGCCAAATCATGCTTCACAATAATGCATAGCTACATGTTGCAAAAACTCACAGACTTGAAATACATGAGTTTACCATATCTTCCATATTCTCTTGATGCTTCACCAACTGATTATCACGTTTTTAAGCACATTTTTAAATGGTAAAACTTTTAGGTCCAAACCAGAGGTGAATTAGCTTTCAAAGATTTCATTGCATCACAGCCAACTTTTTATCAACAAGGAATAAATAATATCGTTGATCAATATCAGAGGTGCATAGATGCTCAAGACTTATTTTGACTAATTTCAACATTTCTATGGTTAATTTTTCAAGAATAAAATTGTGTTTCTGAAATCAGCCATAATTTTTGTAACAACCTAATACTGTTACAGCTGAAGTATTTAACTTTACATTTTTTAAAAGCAGTTTGTAGTCTCGTGTTTTAAACACTCACTCACTTTCATGCTGGATATTCAAGTCCTCTACCAAAGACAAAATTTATACCATTTTATAAAAATTGAAGTTTTCAACATATTTAGAAAAAAAAATTTGTTATTTTGTATTTCTCAACTAATTTTCTTGAAAATGAATTAAACAAAATGTTACATTTTTCATCTGTATAATTTCTATATTAAAGCCAAAACCTGATAAATTATCCTCTCTATTATAATAAAGAATGTGTGTGTGTGTGTGTGTGAGAGAGAGAAAAGGAAATAAGGTTGTTCCAATGAGAAAAATTTGTATAGAATAAAAGTGTGAGAGGCCTTGAACATTTAGTTTAAAGTGTATATTTATTGTTGTATAAAGATATACATATGATATAATATGTATAATATCTTTATACAAAAATATACACTTTAAACTAAATGTTCTTTTATATATATATATATATATATATATATATATATATGTGCCTTTTGTCACGCTCAGAGAGAGAGAGAGAGAGACAATAGCGAGGCAGTTTCAGCTCAGTTCATTCTCTTTACTGCTAGTTATTAAATTTTACTATCAGTTATGAAAGCTCTTGTCATGTGTTTGCTCTTCAACAGTGCCTTATTTTATGTTTTTGCAATAATTATGTTATTGATTAGTGAAGAATATAATATTTGGATTTTTTTTCCCTCCTCATATCTTTAAGATACTCAATAGTAGGTACATCAATATATATGTTGCCATCATTTTAGATGATATATCAATATAAATATTTTGTTTTATATAAAGCTATTTTGTAAATTAGCTACTGAGCAAGATTTACAGTTGATTATGATATTAAAGTCCATATCTTGGCCGTTTAAAAACACCAGTATGTTACTTATCTGGTCAATGAAAAAGTTGGAAAATATTACTTTCAAAGCCCTCTTTCAATCTGGGTTTAAAAGAGTAAAAAAATTAATTCTTAATGGTTTCTTTTACTGCTATTAAATATTTGTTATAAAAGGTCAATAAGCAAATGTGTTTAATTGTATCATTTACTCTTTGCTACTATTTCTTTTCTGATGTGATTTGATTTTTGTCAATCTCACTTTCAATTCTGCTTCTATTTGCCAGTACCTTCTTCATTATTTGAAGGCTTTACATGATTGGTTCCAACCTTATGTATGGGAAAGAGTTCCATTGACAAAAACCTGTTGGTCTATTCTCCGGGATAGTTACCATGGCAAAACTAGTCTAAAGTTTAAGCCACAACATATTGCAGTGTCAATTATCTATCTGGGGTTTCAATGCTATGGTCTTGAGGTGCCACACAATCGATCTGCACATACCAAATGGTGGACAGTAAGTTTTTATTATTAATAAATGTTTATAAGGTAAAGAGCAATAAAATATTAACTGTAAAAAAAAAAAAGTTAAATGTTTTAGCATGTAAATGTTTACAATTTATTATTATTCACAGCTATGAAATTTTTTTTTCCTTTGTCATTAACAGTATAAAAAGGAATTTTATTTTTTTTATTTTTTTTTTTTTTTTTACACTGAGTTTTCAAGACAGCTTTCTTAATATTACTTTCATTGAAAATATAAAAAAAATTCCTAAATTTACTCCAAATATGATTTATATATTTGGAATAAAGTTATGTCTCAAACAGTTTAGTTACTGTTCTAGGATAATATATTGAATATGCTAATACTGACTTTATTTATGAAATTGCTATATTTTCTCTTTTAAATAGGTATTTTCAGAAGACTTGAATCTGGATATTATTCGAGATGTCATACTTGACATAATCCAAACCTATGAACTGGAGAACAGTTGATATCTCTGGTAATTTGTGATTTCCTATATTAAAATCTTGACCTGTATTCTGAATAGATTTTAATACGCAATAAAAATTGAATTACTTGTATTTTCTTGTCAGATAAGATAACATTATGTATATGAAATGATATCTATAAGAAAATAAAAGCCTATACTGTATATAAAAAAAAGGTTTTTTGTTTTTTTTTTGTCATTAGAAATAATTTTTTTTTTAAAATAGAATATAGGGAACAATTGTGTGTGTTTTGAAGATGCTGAAAAATTGATGTTCTATATTTAAATTTGGAGGAATTGAATTACAATTAAATATTTTGTGCATTTTTTTTTTAAAGTACAAAATCCATTTCTGTTAAATGTAAATATTCCTGGCACACTTAATTTTTCTGAAATAAGAATGAAAGTAACTGCTTGAGAAATAATTTGGTGGGAGAAATAAATTCTTTAAACAGAAAAGTGAAGTAAAATATAATTTTGGCAAATCTTCCAATTGTATTTGATAAATTATACTTTTGATTTTTAGTACATGAAAAATATTCATACCAAAGATTTTGTAATTTACAAAAGAAAATATTATCTTTCACTTCAAGGAGCCAAATTTTATTAAATGTTGAAATAAAACAGTTAATATCTATAGATTTTATATTCAGAATCAGAACTTTAAAATTTAATTGATTAACTGTAACTAGTTTATAATAAGTATTTAAATTGTATCTCACAATTAAATAACAGCTTAGCCTTTCTCAGTATAGAGAGCACTGAATAGATATTGACTAACTCGACCTGTTCCAAGGCTAAGGTATATTTATATTTTTTATTACTCTTCATTGAGTTCATAAAATTAGATCTTTGTCATGTGGAAATGAGGTTTCTTGAGAATTCCATATTTTATTTCATTATCAGATTTTTATTGAATTTTATCTTCACTCAGTAATCATGAAAACTTCCAAAATTTAAATACTTTCACTCCAATATATTTCATGAATTTCCATAAAATTATATAACCTGAAAATAATTAACAACAAATTTAAAATTACTTCCTTCCTGCAAACACAATATAGATGAACTGGAAAACAGCTACATTTCTTTTTTTTTTAATAACAACTAGCAAATATTTCTCAGAGTTCAGTTTTATAAGGATGATTCTGCACTTGACACAAAACTTCAATTATATGTAGCGTTTTAATCAATTTTCATAATTTTCGTTAAAAAGAAAAATTGCAAGTTTCTAAAATTTTACATTTTTATTAGAAAACTTTCATTGACAAATACATTTGAAAAATTTACTCATTGATTTCTGAATTTATTTATAAAAAAAAAAACATTGTAAAAATTAGAGAATATTTATTTTTATAAATAACAGTCTAAACTGACACGTTCTTAAAAGTTATAGTCTGATGAGGATTAATGGTCAGAAATCTGAAAACTTTAAATGGCAAAGTAAACTAAAATATTTATAGTAATTTTAGAGTTTTGTTAAAATATATTGTAGACTTTGTAAAATGAAAAAAATTCCATATTAATTTTGTTGAAAATACTAAAAATATTTTTTTAGTCCAAACACCTGAAAAATGTAACTGTTCAGTGTGTGTGTGTGTGCGCGTAGTTAGTATTTTTGGTCATAATTAAATTAGACCAGTAAACAGTTGTATTAAAGTGTTCAAAACAATTATATTGCATAACTTTTGAATATTTTTCATTTGGAAATGAGTTATTTCTGCGACCTAGGTTTCAACCTTTCAGTATCTTCAGGCAATTTACAATAATTGATTTTTTCCATTTTTCAAACGTTTAAACAGATTTTTTTCACAAACACACAACTGGAATTTTCAAAATTAGGAGGAGTTATTTAAGAATCTTCGAACATTTTCATCCATGTTTTTATGATCATAAGAACATTTTAGAATACAAACCCCAGCCAAGCAAACAAATGAAAAACAATAGTGGAAATGAAAACATTATTTGGTTCAACCCACTGTTTAACTTAAAAGTAAAAACCAAGATAGGACAAATATTTTTTAAATTAATCAATGAACACTTCCCAAAAAAACCCAGAAAAATTTTCAGTAGGAATTCAATCAAATTAAGTTATAGCTGCACTAGTAATTTAGAAAATTAAATAAAAAAAAAAAGAAAAAAAAAGAAAAAAACCTAAATAATACAAGGAATCTAGCTGTAGAGACAAAAATAAATGCCTACTTAACCCCTTCTGTATTACAAAGTCCGTTATTTAAAAAGCAGAGGTAGACATAAATGGTCAAAGTAAAACATATTTAGGATCTACCAAAGACAATTTTAAAGTCAGGTGGAATAATCACAAGTCTACATTTAAACTTGAAAACCTCAAATATAGCCAAACTGGCTAGCCATATGTGAAAACTGAAATATGAAAAAGACACTGCCTGATATAACTTGGAGCATAGTAAAAATAGCCAAACCATACATCGGTGATAAAGTATGCAGATTATGCCAGGAGAAAAAATTGGCTATTATGTTGTTCCCAAAAAGGAAAAAAAAAAAAAAAACTAATTTCTGATCTTTCATTTAATATGTCCAAATGTAAACTCCTAATTTTGAAAATTCCAGTGGCGCATCCGTAATTTGAAAAACAGAAAAATCAGTTATTGTAAATTGCTTGAAGGTACCAAAAGGTTGAAATCTAGGTTGCAGCAATAACTCATTTCAAAATGGAAAAAAAAAATATATATATATATATATATATATATATATATATATAGTTATGCCATTTCCAGTTCCATGCTCGTTTTTGTACAATCATTGAGCACAAAAATTTCTACATTATATTTTTCAGGATCTGATTTCTTGCTTTGGTCAGCTAATACAAGATGTAGATTAGACTTAATATTATAATCATAAATCATAATGGCTTTCTCACATTTCTCACATTATTTTAAAAAGAAATAAAATGAAAAATTAGCTAATCATTCATTTGGTGAATCTAACAATTTTGGTTGCTAGATTCAAAAAATGTTTAATGTTTCAGTAATAATTTTATTTTTCCATGTTGAAAATTAATTTCCATTAAAGGAGTTTGTGTTTATTGCATTAAAAATAACTGAAAAAGAGTCAAATTTTGAAAAAAAAAATTTTTTTTTCCCCTAGTTCCTAACGTAATTGTTACTGAAGAAGCAGTAGACAATTTACCCAGTAATTTCTTTTGGTTTGAAAAAATATAAAATGTTACTTTTCTATTCTGCACTTTTCTCTGAAGCCATATTTTTTAATTTATTTTCAAGTTCTTCAATCCGTTGTTCCATAAGTTTCATCTTTTGAAATATTTTCGAATCATCAACTTTAAGTTTATTTTCATATGAATTAAGTCTCTCTTCAAACAATGACATTTGGCTAGTCTGATCTGAAACTTCCTTCAGTTTATCTTCATACAAAGCAAGACGTTTCTCCATAAAACTCATTGTCTGAAATGAGAATAGCAAAGCTTGAAAAAGACCAGAGAAAAAGTTTAAAAAGAGTTGATTTTCATGCCTAGGCAACAATAAAATCAATCAAAAATATATATTTATCAACATACATGGTCACAGACATTTAAGACACAAACATAACTTAATATTTGTTGTTTTTATGATTATATATCAAAACTAATTTGCTGAAATCTAAATTCATTGACTACCATTAATGGAGGACAAATTTATTTTCTATCAACAATGAAATATAATTTTGCTGTTGACAAAGAAATAAAAATTCTATGAATGAAGAAGAATTTTGTTCTGATGTAATTCCAGACATAGAATTTTTGTATAAAAAAAAGTTGATATGTGGGTAATGTAAGTAAAATCAGTTTAAATTGCAACCTAACCTGTTGCATTTATTTTCACACTAATGCTTTTGGGATATTCCACTTTACTGAGAATAATAAAGAAAAGGACTCTGTAAAAATCCATAATTGTCCTTGTCCTGAAAAGGCATGAACATTGGAGTTGATTCATTTCTTCTCTCACTTACCTGAGTAATTATTGTCAACTGGTCAATGATATTTGACAAAGTTTGTGCTACAGATGAACCAACATTGCTCCACTGGGAAAAATTTGCTGAGATGCTTTCATGGCTCTGTAAAACAAAAATAAACAATTGAATTTAATGCTTGTATAATAATAAAATGAGAAAAAAAAAACAATGAAAAGGAAAAGTAAATTTATCCATGTTATATATCAAGAATAAATTCACTTATCTAATACAAAAAGTGGAATTGGCAATTTCAAATTCTGGACCAGTTTGTTGTTCACTTTCACACTAATGCCCTTGAAAAAGACATCACTTCTTGCTCAGCTTTAGGTTATATTGCATAATTGATTTAACTTTTCAGGCTTGTTTACCAGTCATTCTGAAAGAAGGACTATTTTATGAATTAAAATCTGGTGAATACAACAGGAAATCACTCCATTATACTTTCCAACAAATCATATCAATTCTCACACAAAAAGAATCTGCAGAGATGCCACTTAAAAATATTTCCTATTCATTTTTTTCATGACATTTTCATGAAATGAATGACAAATCATTGGAATGTTACTTGGCTGTTCATGACATATCTAAAATCTGAATAATGAAGAACATGTAGATATGAAAAGGTTATGATTCTGAAGAAAGTACTGAAAGCTCACTGACAATAATACTTCAGTATTAGTCACAGTTGAAAATATTTGGAAAGTAGTTACTTATTCTTGACAAGCTTTTCATAAGAATTAATAACTACATTTCATGCTAACAAGATTATTTTATCAATTTTCATCTATAGATGTACAGTACAAGTAAAATCAATACAAAGTTCTTTTCAAAGACAACTGAATAACCATATAAATAAGACATCTTTTAAGGAAAAACATTTGCTTACATTATTTTGACTTTCAAGAACAGCTTTTTTTTGTTCCCTGTTTTCTCTGATGAAGTCTCCATGACATTTCTGTATAAAATAGGCATAGAATTATAAATGTACAATTAATAACAGAAAATAGTGTATAAGAATATTAAAAATTTATACTTTAAAACCTTCACTTCATATATAATACATTATCGTGAGCTTATTAAAAGTAGGAAAAAATTCACTTCAACTGAAAATTACTTCTTTTTCACTCATATTTTGGATTGCTGCTGCTAATTGTATTAACGAATACAAATAAAAATGATTACAAATTAGGATACAGTCAATGAACAGTTCTGAGCATTTTAATTATCTATTCCTGAAAATAAGATTCTCAATAGAGACTAGGTCTGCTGTTAAAAGTTATTTTAAGCAAGTATTCAGTATAAATTTGAATATATGGATCAGAATCTGACAAGATGAACAGGACAAGTAAAGAACAGATAAGAAAAAAGTGTCTTTAATCTAACATTTCACTTTAACTAGCTTCTTCAGAGATTCTTTAAAGACAAATGATTTACAAAACTTTTTAAAATCATTATTCATTCAATATGGTTCTTAGCAGTAGCATTGTTATTAAACTGGTTATTTTTTTGTTTTTAAATCATAGGATTTTTTTCAACTAGGATTTCTACAAACATGGTTGATATAAGCAAGACGTGTGGCTCACACCAAAATGTACACAGCCATTTTCAAACCATGAGTATAAACGAAGGCAACTATTGTAAAAGAGGTTAGTAATAATGCTTTCATTACTTGATAAATCATTTTGTTCAAAGACAATAAAAAATTACTTCATTTAATATTGTGAAATTTATTTTATAATAGAAAGCATCATGGCTATGTCAAGAGAGAGTTGTCATTTTAAGTTTAAAGCACAAAAAAGCCAATGTGACTTGTGAGTCATAATTTGATACTTGGGAATACCCTCAATACTTTCATGATGGCTTTTCATATATTTATAGTCCTGTGTCACATTCTGGCATGCTGCTCCCTCACTTATTATTATTAATATGCGTAATAATAATAATAATAATAACACTACTTAAATAAAAAGATTTCTTCTTATTTAATTGATGTCTTGAATTTTCTTGTTGGGAATAAAACAAAAACTGTCAATAAAATTTTAAAAGTTGTTCTATATTGTGAAAAAAAAAAATATTAAAAAAAAATAGAAAATAAAAAAAAAGGAAAATAAAAAAGGAAAAAGCAAACATAAATGAAAAAGAAAACCAGCTTTGTTTAAATGTTGAACTTAACTGCTTTCTGAAATGGCTTCATGTGATGAACCATACCACACACATTTCCCACATATATACATATATTATAGGTACCCTCAAAATAGAAGCTCTTTACAAAAAAGAAAAAAATTAAATATTTGCCAAAAATCAGAAAATTATTCAATTCAAACAGAATTTTCAGTACTTATTCATTAACTAATGAATTGTAGACTGAAGAGTTAGAAAACTTTGGAGAAATATGTGGGTTCTGTTTCAGCATTTTTTCAACATCTTGTGTTTACTTTTTACTTTAGGGGTGGGGTGTTTGTCAAATTTTTTTACAGTTAGATAAAGAAAAATTCCTGAAGATGTTATTTCTGTAAAAAAATTGTTCAATATCATAATAAACATCTAACTTGATATTTTTAAAAAAATATTTCATTCCGTTGCTGTTTATAAGAGATCTTATTAAATAGAAACATGATTGAAGAATTAAAAAACAAAATTTAATGCCATTTTCAAATGTGAACTTTTTAAAAGAATTTTTTTTTATTTTAAAAACAGTTAATATTTTTGGGACAGATGTTCAAAAAGAAAATTCTGAATTACTAACTCTTTCTCACTATCAGAAAAGTGATATGATCATTCATATAACTCATAAATTCTGAATAATTACAGAAATAACACACATTGGGTGAAATTACATATTTTATGCATCAAACAATGAAAATGGTAAAAAATATAAAAGCAATATATACTCAAAAGTATCATTTCACTAAAAAAAAAAAAATGCTTCTAATGTTATATAAAAATAAAATTATTAATTCTATTAAATTTCATATAATATAGAACAAAAAATTATATTCTTAAACTATTGGTTAGATAAAGATAATTTATTTCTAAACAAATACCAATGTCTTGACTAATGGTAATCTGTAATTTTTAAATTTTTATTTTTCTGTACACTTAAGTCAGGGGTGAGATTCTACACCTTTTATTTTTGACTTGAACCCACAGGTTACTATGTGTAAATAAACATTATTTTCACTTACTTTTAAAAAGTAAACATTACTTTTACAAATTCAATTATTTACTAATTGATTTTGAAACATATCTGGTATAAATATTGGATTTTAATGTTTAGATTTTTCATCAATAATGGCAGTTTGATGAGAAAACATGCTGTCTTAAAAATGCCAAAAACTATATATTGACATTAATTTTTCTTTTAATGTGGATTAGTGTTAAGTCATTATCTTTCAAATAAAACCAAAATTTAACTTCAAAGAAATTATTTAAAATGTGTTTTTTTAAAACAAGTCTGTGATAGTATCTAATATGTTATCATTTATAATAAAGTCATTAACAAAACGTTTTGAGGAGGTTGTAATTTTAAAATTTATTTCAGGAATAGTGAAATTTGAAATGACTCACAATGAATCAACAATCAAGTTGTTTTTAGAGACAAATTTCTCAGAATTATCAGGCAAAATGACAAGTGGTTTAAGCTTTCTATCATGTATTATCAAGTGGAAATGGTTATTAAAGACATATGATGAAATATCTGCATCATGTGATAAGCAATTTGTAATTTTAAAAAAATGTTCTGACAGACTTTGTCTGACTCATGTGACAGTCGTACCTAATCCATAACATTTGTATGTCAGTGTAATAAAAGGTTATTCCCCTTGAACATGATTGTTTTCCATTTAGCTTTGATGTAACTCAAAGAATTTCCCATTACATGTACATTACATATAGCAGCACAATAGCCCTCCTCCCACTAATATTTCTAATCATTGGTTTCAACCAATCCCAGAGATACATAATTCATAAAATCTAACTTAATAAGAGTGTCAGAGTATTGACAGTGGTAATTCAGGTGCTGATGAGAAGCCATAACAAGCTTGCTTTTAAAAAAGTGAAACTGTATTCAAAATCAAAAACCGTTTTCATAAACAAAAAGAAAATCACAAACTGAAGTTGCTAAGATCTATGGTAAGAACAAATTTTCTATCTGGCTTTTATTACTATTTGTTTTTTAACAAAGATCTATGGTAAGAACAAATTTTCTATCTGGCTTTTATTACTATTTGTTTTTTAATTTTCAAATTGTGGCTTATAAATTAAAAATTATCATAGGTATGTACACTAAGTATAAGGAGGAAATATAGTAAATATATGATTTGATACAATCCAAAGTTTCAGGCACCCACTGTGTGTGCGTGTGCGGGGGGGGGGGGGGGGGGCACTGAAACATATCCTTAGCAGATGAAGTTTATGAAACTTTTCAGCCCAACCTTGTAGTGTACTGTCAATAGTTTTGCCTTATCTTTTAATCAGAACTGCAGGATGAACAACTAATGCATTGAGGTCTATTTGTTTTTGTTAGTTTTTTTTATTCCTGACCAATCCTTAAAAAATAATAAAACAAAAAATCTAATGTCTGGTTTTAGAAAGTTTGTGTGCTGAACTCACTTATACATACATATGAAATTTCTATCATATAAGTTCTTTGTTAAAGATTATTTTGTTTGTCTAGACTTCTGAGATGAGGTAGCTTTTACATTATTCGGACTATTCTCCTCATCTTTATTCCGATGTTTACGACGTTTCGGCTGTTGTACACTCTGGCCTTCTTCAAGTACTAGTAATTTTGAACCCAACACTTTATTATGATCATTCTCATTCCATGTATGATGCCATTTCTGGTAGTTATCTAGTTATCTCCCTTTAACTTGACTCTTCTATGTTATTTGTTCACCACTACTGTAGCTTAGTACTGAACTCACAACTCCTTGGGTCAAGTCACTAACCAACTGGGCCATGTGTCCCTCAGCATGTAAATTTCTGGGAATTATAAACCTAATGTCTCAGGACATTACCAGAGTTCATTCTGCAATCTTTGATGCTAATGATTTTTATTAGGGAGATATTCTCCAATTGGGAAAGTGAATTCACAGTCAACATTGGTTCATTGAGTTTTTTTTCTGTATCATTTGATTATTAATGGTGACAATAGTGAAGATTTTTTTTTCATATCAAGTGAAGAGTTTAATTTGTTGGTTTGTTATTAGGTGACATTTAACCCCATTTGTGGCAACTGTGAAGTTTGTTTCTGTGGAATAGTTTAAATGTACTTTGTTCTTGCATTATCATTACTTGTATTTTTTTTTTATCTGTCATTTTTAATGTAGAATCAATTTTCTTTCTGAATATTACTTTATTTGTATATTATTTTTATCATACTAATTTTTAACTGAATATGAGAAAAAGACATTCAAAATTTAAAAAAAAAAGCAACTTACATTTTGCTTAGGTGTACTGATGCGTGCCCTTTCAAATGGGAAGCTTGGTGGTGAGGTTGGTTCGCAAGTATCAGTAGTGAATGGAGAATTATTTACCTCTTTGTAATCACAACATTGAGAATTGTCTTTTTTCTCTCTGTTTAGCACCTCACTTTCATCGAAAACATCAAAATTAGTTCTCCACACCAAAATCTATAAAAAAATGATTAAATCATAGCAGCAAAAAAAATAGTAAAATCAGAAAATTATCACATATGAGAGAAAGAGAGAGAGAGTTGTAAGATTATCATTCCTTTCCCCAGCATAGATGTGCATATATATAACAATATTTTGGAGTGGATCGAAGATAATTAATTTTATTAATTAATTATTAACTATAATGGAAAAATCTTCTAATTGCTATTATAGATCATAAAAGAATATACTAGAAGAAATTTTCTTTATTCTCCGAATATGAGCAAAGGAAAATGGAGGTGATTAATTTTATTAACTAATTATTAACTATAACTGGAAAATCTTCTAATTACTATTATAAGTCAGGAGAAAGCACTAAAAGACATTTATCTTTATTCTCCGAGGCAGGGATGAAAAGATAACAAATGGTATTTCTCTGTTGTTATTTTAAACTGGAGAAAGAGAGAGAGAGAAGGAAGAGGAAGAAAAGAGAAATGGACTTGTTTAATGTCAAAGTCAATTTCAGCCCACCCAAGAAAGCTAGCAATTGTCATTCAAAACATAAGGGGAAAGATAAATTTAATTGTTATTCTTTTTCTGGGTATCAGAAAAGGAGATTTCATTTTGTATCCGATTGTCTCGCTAGCATGAATTGTGAAAAGAATTAAGATAACACTGGTCCCGAAATAATTTAAAGAAAGAAACATTTTCACTGACATTAGGGTAAGACAGATAACAAAAGCATTGCTGTCGCTTGAAAATATAGGTGACTCAGAAAATGGATATTAAAAACACAGGTGAAAATTTTTTATCTGGGTAACAATGTCAACAGAATCGTGTCAGCTTATTTTGGGCAAAGTCAGTTCAAAAAGGTTAATAGCTATTGTTTTAAGAAAAAAGAAATACCCGAAATTGTTTCATGAAAAAGAAAATTTCGAGAGAGAAATTTCCATTAAGTCCAGCCCAGAAAAGGGGTATGGGAAGATGACATCATAAGACGGAGAAGAATTCCATTGGTCCTGTAAACAAGCGCCAAAAGGGGGAAACAACCAACAATTGATGTCATGGAAGGCAGATTAATCCTATTGGGTAAACCAGAGGCAACAAGTAGCAGCTAACCTCAGCATTCTATTGGTCGCCAAGATAGCAACCGTCAGCCCCACACCATGGTATGGGCATAAATACAGGATCCCAAGGTACCAAAATCAGTGAGATTCAGCAGTGGTTCGAGGCAGTTCACAGTTCCAGTTGCCGGCCTAAAGATGTAATGACGAAGATAGGCGCCATGTTGTTGGGCGCCAACCGCAGAGCCTGTCAGCCAACCAGAGTTAGAGAAAGAAGAGAAGTGATTTTGCAGTCAAAGTTTTTGAGATCGACAACTGAATGCAGTTTTCAGTTGCAGTTGAAGTAGCTGCAGCTCGAGTAGCAGAGAGTTCAATTTCAAAAACGTAATGACAAAAGACAGATCCCAGTTGAAGAAGTAAAGAGACAGAGAGATGATTGCCATGCCATTGGGTGCCGACCGTAGAGAAGCCTGTCACCAATCAACCAACCAGAGTTAAGAGACAGACAAGAAGAGAATTTGCAGACAAGTTTGAAATTGCTAACTGAAAGAGAGCAACCCAGCACTTCAGCAATTTCTCTAACATTCCAGAAAACAAGCAACAAGTTGACTAGACTTATAACGAACTTAGACTTCTGTTTGAAGCAGCAAGTTGTGGCCAACCAGATTTCTCGTTATTACTTAGGAGAATAATTTGATTTACCTAAGAAACATCCGTTCCGCTACTTTCCTTTATTACTTAATTGTGTGCACACTTCTCGGTTCAGTTTAGTTCGGCAGAGAGACAGCTAGTAGAGAACTCACGTGACTACCTTGTGATTAATCAACACAACGTGGGACAAGGAAGAACACCATGACAGAGTCAATCTATGACCAGCTATTTGGATCGAAACCAACAGCGACTGGCCGGGCAGTGGCACATATACGTTTTTACTGAAAGTATCTTTTACAGACATCAACAAATAAACATGTTCAAAAATCATCTACAGACATTTTTATATGTCGATCTTGATTTATTTCTGAGCTTGAAATGAGTCCAATTGTCAACTCATGCATTTAGCAGAAGTGTTAACCACTGATCGGGTACTTCAAGGTGTCTAAGTTTCTTAATTACTATATTAAAAACAAATTTAAGAAATTGTCTGAAAATGAAACAATTTACTTTTATTTTAGATTATATTATGTTATAATTTCTTTATGAATCAGCATAAGAAAAGTCAGTCTAGCTGCTTTCACAAGTCTGTGTAGTTTTGGTGTTTCAGAAATATTCAAAATGAACAATTCTTCATAACTCATGACAGATTTGCTTATTCTGGTTTCTGTTCACTTTTTATTTTCTTTGATGCAGACATTTTTTAGCTATTAAAATACTTTCATTCTTTGCTGTTAGTTTTGATAAAATATCAAATATCTATCTATAAAACACTTTTTTTTTAGCTATTTAGGTATGTGCAAAACAAAAACAAAACAAAATCCTAGTTTCAACTAATATATCTCTAATTTCCTTAACAATACCAGAAATTTTTTTGCATACTTACAAGCAGGTGCTGAAAAGGACATTTTGTATTTAATGACACTTCAACAACAGGGATTTATATTGTGTCAAAGGTTCATTTGAGAATTATTGTCCCAAACCACTTTCAAAAATGTAAGCAAATGACCAAACATAACAACATTTTTCTTAGTCTAAGAACTTTTCAGCAGCCACTCATAATTTGACATAATTACAATTTGACATCATCACTGTGATATGAAGCACATTTTTTTTTATAAGGTATTTCAATTTTATAGCCTATTCTCAAATATAGACCTGTTTGCATTCAGTTATTCAAAAATAAAATTTCAACTTTGATATTATTGGTAGCATTATGTTCAGAAAACAAAAATTCTAAAATGTTATTTAAATTTTAAAAAAAAAAAACTATATTTTCATTTGTAAGTAACCAATGTTAATAGCATTAGTGATAGGTTGTGGAGGATGTGCGTTGTGGTACAGTGGATATCGGCTCGGAACAAGAAATCAGGGAGCCGAGTTCGAATTCCAGTTGAATCCATTGTATTCACTTACATATAAATACCCTTGGGAAAGGTATTAATCCATCTCTTCCTTCCAGTTATGGGTTAAATAGCAGGACAGATTGGGTTCTATAGCCTTGGTCGGCATCCAGTCTACCGCAGAAAGCAATGGCAACCTACTGCGGGATAATCTTCTGCCCAGTCAGTCATGTCTCTTTCAAGACATGATCGGCCAAGCGTGTATCACGTATGGCACTTAACTGACTGACTGACTGATAGGTTGTATAAGTGCAATTGTAAAAGTCTTTTCAACAATATTTGGAGCCTATAGCAATTTATTTAGAAAATGTTCTGCAACATATATTCCTCTTTATTTATTTTTAATTTTTATGACAGAGATAATAGTGGCATGATACAACTCCTTTATAGTAGGGTTTTACAATTAAGTATTAGTTTTGTGTTACAAGTTGGAAAAAAAATAGGCAATTTCTTTTTTCTTTTCTTCACTTAACTAAATTTCTGTTAAGAAAATGGAAAAGATAGACAAATAAATATGTGGTAGCATTTGTGAATGATCTCCCTATGAATTTATTTCCAAACATGTAAATAGTCCAACACCTAAAGAGAACTGTGTTTAGGGTCAGCAGAAGTGATAATATTTGGGAACATTTGTGCCATCTGTAAATAAAGAGATCTTCTGGTTTGAATTCTCTTCTTAATCATGGCACAAGCACCTTTAAGTCACTCACACACAAGACAAGCATACATTACATAAACGCATGCAAAGTTCTACGGAGAGTGTGTAACAGAATCTTTTTTTTTAAACTTCATAAACCAAAACCTGTTCATTGTCAATATGTAAAAGCAAGCAGACTTTTTCCACACACCACGTCTTCAGGATCTTTCAATCTGCTTCCAAACAAATTTCTCAAAACAGCTTAAGACATAAAGACAATTGTCTCAACGCAAGCTATCTCACATGTATGGTCTACCTAAGATTCACAAAGACGGTTTTCTGCTCAGGCCGATTGTTAGCAGCCAAGGCTCTGTCTGCCACCTTCTGAGTCACTTCCTTGTGGATATAATTGACCCACTGATAGAAAAGTCACCATCACAAGTCCAAAATTCCACTCATTTCATGAAACTAATAAAAAATGCTTCCACTTAATACAATCAGATGGTGAGCCTGGATGTGGTGATTCTGTTCACTAAGGTACCCACGGTGGAAACATTATCAGCAGTCAAAGACAGACTGACCTTGGACTCATCCCTAGAAGAATGTACCAGTATACAATATGGTAGATGCTGACTTTCTGCACACAAACAACACACTGCGGAATGGGATCAGACATATATCAGAAGGATGAAGGTTTAGCAATGGGCTCAGCCTTATCACCATACATGGAATATTTTGAAAAGATGGCATTAGAATTCACAGCTCTAAAGCCAACTCTATGGTTGAAATACATTGATGACCTTCATACTCTGGCCAAATCAGGAAGAGGTTCAGACACTACTGGACCATGTGAACTCAATATGATCATCAATACAGTCCTCTTTGGAAAAAGAGAACAATGACAAGCTAGCATTCCTGGATGTACTAATATCTCAAACAGAGAGGGAGTTCAAGACATCCATATACCGATGTTTCGGCCATATACTGCAAGCCAACATTCACCAGACAATACCTCAACTTCAACTCCCACCACCTGTAAAGAAAAGGATCATCTGCTGCATGCAACATCAAGCAAAAGTCTCCCAAGTAAAACCCCTAATAGAGGAGAACATGACTAAGGACAGTGTATACACCATTTCATGTAGCTGTGGAAAGAAATATAAAGGAGAAACAGGCTCTTCCCTTAAGGTAAGGCTGCAAGAACAACACAAGGCTGTAACAAGGGATGAGATAGAAAAATCAGGCATAGCTGACCATATATGGAGGGAGAAAGGAGATCACAGCCCCCTATGGGATGAAGTTGAAATAATTGATAGAGAACAATATTGGAAACTACGTAAACTTAAGGAATCGGCACATATGCTGGGCCACAAAAATCTAAGCTGGCCAAGCATAAAGAAGAATACAATATGGAAACCAGTAAAACGGAGTGCTAGAGAAAATCATTGGGGTCAAAGATTACAATATGATCTCTGGTAAAAAATGGTTGACACATAAGGTTTATGTCCCAAAAATTCATACACTGACTTTTCAAGGATACATGGCCCAGTGGATATAGGCATTGGTTAGTTCAAGTGACTTCACCCAAAGAGTTGTAAGTTCAATACCAGACTACAGCAGTGGTAAACAAATAACTTGGAGAGTTACTTTAAAGGGAGATAACTACATGGCTACCAGGAGTGGCAGTGCACATGGAATGAGAATGATATACCCCAGGGATCAAAAAGGCTTTGGTTCAAAATTCCCAACACCCGAAACACAGTAAACATGGCAATAAAGATAAATCGGAATAATGTAAATGCTACCACATCAGAAATATAGACAAATTCTGTTATATATATATATATATATATATATATATATATATATCTGATCTGTATATATTTCATATTAAAAAGCTAGCCACTAATTTCAGGTTTAAGGCCATTTTTTAGTTAATTTATTTACTGGAGGGAGTTACCCACTTAAGAATGATCAAGCTGAATGTAGCTTTATTTCTGGGGAAATTTTAAATATCATTAAAACAATTTTTTTCTTGTTTTGATAAAATGCAATTATGCCAACAAAAACAAAGTTTAACAATTGTCATTAAATAATAATTGTTTTCTAACCTGATTGTCTCCTCCACCAGATGCAAAATAATGTCCATTAGGAGAAAATTCACAAGCAGTGGCCCCATTCTAAAATAAAAGTTTTTGATAAAAACCACAGTTAAAAAATAGTTCTTTTGTCAAAATATCAGAATATAATATATAGAGTAAAATCTGAATTAATCTGCATTCATCAGTGTCTCTTTATGATAGTAATAAGAATTAATTCAGAAAATTAATAGGAGAAAGAAATTGAATTAGAAAGGGACTGTACTGAATTAGTAGTTACTCAGGTATTCAGTGACATTTTAAATCAGATTAAAGGTAACTAAATTTAGAAGAAAAGTCTGTTGTGTCCCTAAAAGTAAAATTTGAGATTAGTTGAAAGAATTTCTAGATGTGCTTGCACTTTTGGTCACAATCATTCCATATAGGGTCATTTAGAGATTTGCAAAATAGATGAACCAAGCCACTTTCTAAAATCTAACCAAACTTCAGAAATTTTTTTAAACTCTTTTTTGATCAAACTAAGAATTTTTCAGCACTCCCTCATTCCATTTCATTATCAGAATTTTTTAACGGCAAACTTACTTCGATTTCAGTCAGATTTATTTTTACTCCTGATTTTATTTGAATGGCTTTATTTATATAAGGAAAGTTGGAAAAATGTCCCTTCTTTGGTGAATGAACTAAGTTCCAGTTTGTGTCCAAAATATGTTGACAAAAAAGTTTTGGCTATGGAGAACTGGCCCTTAAGGTGATCATTCTGACAATTTAATTCTTTGATTACATATAAAAGATGAACAAGCACTACTCCATTAGATCAACGAGTATGTGACATCTGTCAGTCTAGAAAGACCATGTGTGTGCGCGCGCAAAACATTATGCCTCAGCTGATGATGGTGGTACAGCGTCTGTTATGGCTGTACAGGCCCATGTGTGAGTGACAGTCTTGATTGCAATGAATACATGTGAAGATATGCTCCCTCAATGTTGCTGTGTTGTTTTTCTTTCCTTCAAGCATGCTTTCCCCTGACAACAAGCCTCCATCTCTTCTCTCTTCACTCCAGTACTCAGTGTAAATCATGTCTCCAGCATGAGCAATTGTTAGTGATGTCATCCTACTTGTCAGTGTCCATGCCCATCACCCTGATGTCCCTTTTGCAAATTTCCTTCAAGCAAAGGTGAGGTTGACCCCATGCTGATGACCAGCTCCCTTTACAGAATGAACTTCAGAATCCTTCCATCAATAAACCATTGCTTCCTGTTTCTCCATCAGTGACCATTAGATCAATAATGAAGTTTATTATTAAAAAAAAAACAAAAAAAAACTGATCTGTTATTTTTTACATCCTCTGACTAAAAGTACCAATTGATTCAGATTAATGAAAACTATTTTCCCACAGCCAACTATGCATTGTGTACCACTGAGTTTTGCAAAAAGCTACAAAAATAATACTCCAGCCACCCTTCAGACTTAAAACAGTCCAAGAATTGACTTATTACTGGTTGCCTCACTTGATATGAAAATAGACAAAAACAATAGGAAACACAATGACCAACAAACTTTTTGGCAGACTGTTGTTGAAGTGGTAGTGGATAGATCTACCCTATTTTTACAAGCAAATACTTTTATAAAAGGATGTTATAATGACAAAAATAAAAATTCAATATTTATCTAATCAATTAAATTAAGGAAATATGACCATCAAATCAATGGACAGTGCTTCAAAATGCTTCTTGTAAAGAGAAGGGTTCCCAAAATTGATATATTCAAAACTCTGTAAAAGTATTCAGTATTTGGATTCTCTGAGACAAGAAATCTTCAATCAAAATTATTCATAATGTGCATCAGCTGTCATGAGTTTTCTGTCTCCATAGAGACAATACAAACTGCACATTATCTCATCTCATTTTTGGTGTATAATGTTTTCTGGTTGTACAATGGTTCCCAGATTGTGAACTAATTAGCCAATTATTTATCAATATAATCTTTCATTTTCTTTACCAACAAAAAGTGCTCTGTACAGTTTATCTTTAAATACAAGAAATGTCTAGAACACAATTTTCTCTTATGAATGCAAATCTGGTTTTATATGTTGCTCCTTGTATAAACTCCTGCATACATCCAATAAGATTAACTTTTCCTGTAGTCATTTATGCACTAATATAACAACATGAATTGATTCTTTCCTCTGATAACAAAGATCATATGAAAGTACCTACCAATAAGGACAAATACATACAAACTTTATGATATGCAGAATATAAGTAATACATTTAATTATAGAACTTTGTCTTTTTCAATTCAATGTTAATTTTTTTTATTCAGTTTAATATTTATTTGGCATGCCAATATTTACAATATAGACAGTCAGTTATATACAGACTTGACCCATCCCTCTATAATGTATGAATGTGTGTTGAGAAGAGTTTTATGAAGGCAGAAAAGTAATTATGTTAGCTGATATGGTGATGAATTGTATATCATCTACTATCATGACCTATATCTAGTTGAACATTTCTATCCACATTGCCTTTACACTTTTCTCAGTGTGTACTGGAATAACTTAAATACTAACACTGAAATTGTAAACATTACAAAACCACAAAGGCCATTATGCTACAAAAGATAAACTAAGCAGGTCATGTCAAGGATGACAGCTTATCTGCCTAAGGTCCTTCTGTTTGTTGAAAATCTCCATGAATTGGCGAGAGAGTAGTGCACAAAAGAGATATAACAACTCTTTAAAAAAGAGTTTCATCACTTCTGTCATCCACTAACACCAGTGGATAAAACATCTTGTTGACAAGTAAAACATGATGAAAGCCTTCCAGGCTTTCATCATGTTTTGGTGGAAAATTCACAGAACTTGTACGGAAAAGAGCATGATAAAACTAGTTTTCCTTCAATATCTTAATTTCTAATTCATTCTCAACCCATTTCTCAAACTTTCCTGTGTCCACTGGTGCAAGATATATTTGTTCTACATTAGCCTTACCAGCCATCAGTCAGCTTGTACAAAAGAGAAAAAGAAAAATGGAATACTTTCTTCAATCTTTGTTCATAAATCTATGGCCAACAGCAGCATATAGAAAAACTAATCTAAAGAGTTGAATTGTCATTTTAATTCCAATCAACCCATTAACAGTATAAAAATTATTATAATGAGAATTATTCTATGTTGTATCTTTTAAAGATGTTGAAAACAGATGAGTGAAAGAACAGCAACATGTGCACAGATGAGGGTTATTGTAAAGGGAATACACTACAGCAAGACAAGAAATCTGGTGGCAGTGCTTGTAATTGTCAAAGCAAGTCACAAGTATCTCCTGTGCTCACTATATATGGCTACTAATATAGTCAGCCCACATAGGAGATGGGGTGTGTGGGATATTCCATTACAACATTATAATATATACTTTTTATACTTTTGTTGTTCAACTGAAAATTTTAAAGTACTCTTTCAACTTTTCATATTTTTCTTTCTTAATTGAGCCCTGCCTTACTTGCTAGGTAGCAATTTAACACTGCCTTACTTGCTAAATAAGAAAAAAAGCGGTAACAATTAGAAATTGTTCTTTTGAAAAGAAAAACTTACAAATTAAACCTAAATTAAAGTTAGTTATTAAAGATTATAAAGGTAAGTAAAAAAAAAAAAATAGAAGTTACAATTAGATTTACCTGGTGACCATGAAGTGTGTAAAATAAATGACCTTCAATAAGATCAAAAACTTTTAATGTGTCATCATCAGAGGCAGATAGAAGGTAATTTCCAGAACAGTGAAGTGAGACACTATTCACTGGACCTGCATGATCTGAAAAGAAACACGACACAATGAAAATAAAAGGTTTATGTGAACAATTGAACAATTTCCAATGTTATCTTCCTTTTTACAATTTAGTATACATTTATATGACATTTGGGAATTCCCCAAAGTAATATCAACTGTTGAACGAAATTATCTCAATTTGAAATTAACTGTTTTATCAGGACGTGCAATAGGTTCTCACTGTTTTCGAACAGATGGCATTCTCAGAACTGTGTGTGTGTAGTTTCAGATAGTAACACATCTATAAGGAAGTATTATAAACAAGCTTGAAATTCAGTGTATGTCATTTTGCCAAAGTATAAAGAACTTTGTTTTTCATAGTGTTGAAAAGAAAAAAGTGTATTTGTGGGGAATTTTACTGCACTATTTTATTCAAAAGACGTCTACAATCAAAGCACACACAATTTTTGTTGAAATTTATTGTGACCATGCTGTTAGAAATGTTGTTTCTAACAGCATGGTCACAATAAATTTCAACAAAAATTGTGTATGCTTTGATTGCAGATGTCTTTTGAATATTCATGAAAGGTAATGCAGAGATTGGTTGGTTTAGACACTTCAAAAATAATGATTCTGATGCTGAAGATAAAGAACATTCTGGCACACTGAAAAGTTTGAAAACAAAGAATTGGAGGCATTAATTCATGATAACTCATACCAAGCACAAATTGAATTCACAGAATCATTAGGAATTGATCACACAACAGCTTTGAAACATTTGAAAGCATTAAGAATGATTCAAAACCATACAAGTTGAAGCCGAGAGACATCAAACAGCGTCTTGTCACATGTAAACAGCTACTTCAATGGCAGAAAAGAAAAAGTTTTTTCATTGTATCATGACCAGCGATGAAAAGTGGATACACTATGATAGCCCTAAGCACAAAAAATCATGGGATAAGCCTAGCCATGCATCAACATCAGCGGCAAAGCCAAATATCCATAGTTTGAAGCTTCTGCTTTGTATTTGGCAAGATCAGCTGGGTTTAGTTTATTATGAGCTGCTCAAAGTGATCAAAATCATCACAGGAGATCACTATCAACTACAATTGATGCATTTGAGCCAAGTATGACTCATGGTTAGCTTCAAAGAAGTGTCATTTTTCCGAAATGGAATTCAAATGCTGCCAGAAAGATGGGAAAAAGTAGTGGCTAGTGATGGACAATACTTTCAGTGACATGTTTCTTTGTAATTTTTGTAAATAAAACATTACCTTTCATGAAAATTCAGCAAGAACTTATTCAAGGTCTTAATATATAATTTTATTTTCCCTATAAATAAAGTATAATAATAACTCAATTATTTAAAATCATTGTTCTTTAATTTTTGTCAAAATATTTTAAGATCTTCTAATTCATTTTTTTTAACTTCTGTTATGTCAGAAAAAAATTTGATTTTTTTGTTTATCTTTATGTATATTTTTTCATAGATATATTTTCATTATTTCCTAATTCATTTTTGTTGTTTTTTATCACATTCAGCAGATAAGTTCTTTTGCCTTCATTGTGAGAACATTGCATAGATTAGTTAAGGATCACTTAATACTGCGTCAATCATAACACAGTTTATTGTATCTGGATTGAAGTAACAAAATCACAAGAGAATTGAGAGAAAAACAAATAAAATGACTAACACATACACAGAGAGAAAAATATGTATGAAGGAGTGCTGAAAATTAGGTGGGCCAATAATTTTCAGTGTCGCCTTGTATGTTAAATGTTTATATGGAAGGCCTTAATGGTCAAAACATTTTCCTCCAAGTAGTGTTCTAGTGAATTCAGATAAAATCAAATACAAATCAGCAAAGTTATTAAGCACTTACACCAACTTGAATATGGAGAAACGTAAGCATTACAGAAAAATATCCTCAGGTGACATGGAAATATTATTAGAAAACAAATATAGCTACCTATCAAAACAATTATCAATATTAACAGTTAATCATTCAGCATATCTAAGGAATTTAAACAAATTATGATGTAAATTTATATTCCTACAGTTTAACTCAGCTGTGAACAATGAAAAAAGGTGTTAACAATAAACTTAATTTCACAATGACCAACAATATTTTATTTAATTATAACAGATTCAATCAAAGAAACTGCATTAGAGATATTCAAACTCTAGGCAGACAAGATGAAAAATGAGACAACCATTAAAAGAATACAAAAATAAAGAATATCAGAATGGAAGAATATTTAAATTTGAAAAACTCTTCAGTAAGAAATTAATATAGCTAATTTTCTAATACACAAGCATAATGTAAAGTAAGGATAACACATTAAAATAAGATTCAACTTAAATGGCTGAAAGAAAACTCTTCCAGATATTGATAAAAAATAAAAAAACACACCTCCAACAGAAAATTTTGACAACTCCAAGACAATAGCAAACTAATAAATGGCATCCTAAAGAATCAAAGAAGGTATTCCATATTGGTTCATTTTAACTGTAAACTTCATTATGCTATGCATAAAATCTATTTCTGATTGATATCTAAGGCTTTTTTGGGGAGGTATAAAAATAGAAAGCAGTTACTATAAAGATCAGATATGGAAGGTAAACAAAGCACTAGGTGTGTTTGTCAAAGAGCAATTGGATAAATAATCCAAGTGTGAAATTTACTTGATATGAAAACTAATGCTCAAAAAATCTAGTATCTAAAGCTTTCCATATGAAATAAATATTACATATGCTGGTTTAGCTTTCTATCCAACTATTTTTTCAGTCTGCTCCAAATTATTCTCTCAGGTATAAGTAACATCTTGAAACTATAAATTGTATTCCTTATTAAAAATGTCATTAGGCAACACTTAAAGATTACTGCATACAAAAGACACATGAATTAGGTCCTCAAAGAACATTTCCAAATATTGTGATAAAAATTACAGAAATGATAAAATTTTACAAAGCATAAGACATGAGATAATGACTTTTATACTTAACATTACAGATAAATCTTTTTCACAAACAAATGATTCAAATTCTTCAAGAGAAAAGAATAATACACCTTCATTTTCTGAAAATCTAATAAATTTTTATTATTTTTCATGTTTGGTACATTTTTAATTCTTATGAAAACAGCAAGTGACTTACAATGATTATTGCAGATGAAGTAAACTTGTAAACTAAGTTGTACTGTACAGTGTGTGTGTGTGTATATATATATATATATGTGTGTGTGTGTGTGTGTGTGTGTGTGGACATACACACTAAGAATGACCAATTTGGTAGAAAACCAGACTGAATACTAATGTTTACATAGGATTGTTAACAGCAGTCAATAGAAAATGCTCCATTTAAAATAAAGTATTCTTCTTACTCTTAAGTAAATGATCACAATTTTATTCTGTGGGAAATAAGATTTGGAAAAAAAAAAGAAAGATTTATAAAAAGGTAAAGCAATATGTTTATTAGAAAACAAAAATACCTGTAAAATGAAGTAATCGTTTTTTAGTTCGAATATCCCACATTTTGACACAACTGTCACTGCCTACAGAAGCAACTGCCAATCCTGATGGATGAAACTGAAGATCATAAATAAAGCTACAAAAATAAAAATGGATAGATTGTCAATATTTCCTTTGAAATAATAATATCTAAACAGAAACCAATAGACTATTTTTTTAAATATTACTTTATTATAAAGCAAAATATTAATACACAAAATGCTTACTTGGCTAAAAATTATTGCACATGGTGCCTAGTAAAAAGCTTCTAATTCTTTTTGATGGACTTTACTCACTGATGTATTTTGCTAATGATTATTACCCTTCCAAGCATTCCATAATGTCATGCTAAAATTCTGACCCAAATTTAAACCATCCATATTCAATTCTTGTAAGATGTAAAACTGTACTAATAGCAACAAGTTTTAATTGCAATACCAATGGTTTTTAAATATGAGCACTGATTAGATCATCTGCTAGTTCACACTGAAAATATGATTCTTTGTTGATATTTTGTCTATATTTCTGAGATGAGGTAGTATTTAAATTATTTAAATTGTTTGGACTGTTGTCATCTTTATTGCCGTGTTTACAACGTTTCAGCCGTTGTACACTCTGGCCTTATTCAGGTGCTAGGAATTTTGAACTGAACATTTTATTTTTGAGAGTTGAGTTAAAGGGAGATAACTACATGGCATCACACATGGTATGAGAATTATATACCCTTAGTGGTCAAAATAAAAGGTTCAGTTCAGAATTCCTAGCACCTGCAAAAGGCCAGAGTGTACAACCACCAAAACGTCATAAAGATGAGGACAACAGTCTGAACAATGTAAATAATGTTTGTTGATAGTTTAAATAAGTGAACAAGGTAATGTCTACTGATATGATTCTTTGAAGAAATGAACAATGTTTTTTAATAGATATAATTGTTTATTAACAAGTTCAAAACATTTAACAATTTTATCTGTTAAAGGATAGAAATAGCTACGTGAAGTCATATGACACAGAGTGATTAAAAGTAGTAAGCTTTTTAAATGACTACATAGATTAAATTAAAATTGTTCTGTACTTTTAACAAAAAAAAAAAATTCAAATTTATGAAAAAAAAACAAAACCTTTGATTTTTTTTTTTAATCATATCACCCCAAGCAAGGCAGTAATGCCACTCTACATAAGAGTAAAAAGATTAATTAAAAGAGAGTGAAGAGGAAGACGAACCAGTTAGAAAGAAGCAAGAGAAGGATGAGAATACAGGTGTGATGACAGTTGCAAAGGTGGAGAGAAAGGAAAGGATATACGGATGGTGAAAGAACTAGAGTCAAGTGGTTAATAGATGAGTATTGACATTGCATTTAAATTTCTGGAGGTTGTAGCCGTCAGGAAATCAAGAATATGGAAGAGAGTTCCACAGGTGGGAAGTGTGAGAGAAGAAGCTGCAGGAGTAGAATTGTTGTCTGCATTTGGTTAATCTAACTGTGAATGGGTGGGACCCAGTTGCCAATCTGGTTGCACGAGTAAACACCTGTTGCAGAGGCACCAGTGATTTAAGTTCATTGGAGCAGAAGCCATGAAAGTATTTATAGAACAGACAAAAGGAAGCCACATCTCGTCGGTGGGGAAGTGGCTGTAGTCGACCTGCCAAGTCGGTACCTATCACATGACTGATTCTCCTTTGGAGCATGTCGAGAATACTGAGATGAACAGCAAGGGCACCTGACCATATATGGCAGCAGTATTCCATGGTGCAGAAGTAAAGCATATATCTAGTAGGGAGGAGTGTCCAGAGGGAGTGCTTGGAAAGCGTGTGGGGAAGTCCACCACTTGCGTAAGGGATTGGGAAATAGCAAAGTTTATGGCGTGGGTGCCTGCTGAATCAGTAATAGAGTCTTTAAGCGTTAAGATCTCCAAATACAAATATGTGAGCGAATGGGTGGTAGGAAATAGCCTTATCTGTGTTGTCAGAAATGCTATCTAGAAGGGAGCAGTCAGGAGAGGAGGGAGAATGGTTTGTGATTACCAAATGTAATATTTTATTTTTAAAACTTTAGACAGTCAATAAAATGAGAATTCATAACTTTTACTTTAATTTCTGCCAAGAAAACATTTCTTCATATTCTTTAATTATTCCTTTATCTTTGGATTAGAAGTTTTCAAATTTATCTTCTTGTTTTTGTTGATGTCAATTATCCTATTATCTTTATTATCCATTTCCAACTTTCCTTTCTTCCTTATGCTTTATAATAGTAATATATTTGTATGAGAGGTTGCCTGATTTATACATAAAAAAAAAAATACCATAAAAGTTTTACATGATGTATTGACAGTGATAGTAATATAGCTTACATTCGTAAATGTCCTAAGTGACTTGTGAATACCATTGAATACATTTTTAAAGCACATCACAGTATTTTGTTCTATATTTTCACAGAGTTCAAAATTTCTATGCATTTTGAAATTGTCATGAACGTCTTTTTATTACATCAATTTTTTGGCTCTTTTATAACCTTACTCTTCTTTTATTTTACTAATATCCTATCAGAAAGAATCTTGCTTTTATTCATATCCACTACAAGTATCAGTCAAGTGCCATATGGGATACATGCTTGGGCGATCATGTCTTTTTCGAGACATGACTGACTGGGCATTTTTTTGCAGTAGGTTGCCATTACTTCCTGCAGTAGACTGGTTGCCAACCAAGGCTATAGAACCCAATCTGTCCTGCTTTTTAACCCACAGCTAGAGGGAGAAGTGACGGATTCATACATTTCCCAAGGGTATTTGTGCATAAGTGAATGCAATGAATTTAATTCAATTTTGGTTCCCTGACTCCTCATTCCGAGCCAATATCCACTGTACCACAATGCACATCATATCAAATAATAAAATACAATTTTGTCAAGTGACAGGATATGGCATTATAGGTATTTCCAACAGTTGAAATGGCTATTTTTCAGAGAAATTAATGATTTTAGTGCATGGTTTGAATTGTACAAAAAGAAATTTGCATAAAATGAGCACATCGTATCACTTATTTGTAATACTGAATTCCAGATTATTCCATATTGGCAATAATTGAGGCTGTTTATAAATTTTACATCTAGTAAATAATTAAAAGGTACCTTATGCCATAAGAGCTGAATTCAGATAAGTAACAACTGAAAAAAAAAAATTAAGAAAATAAGCTTACCCTGTATCATTAAAAGTTTGAATACTCTTCTTGTACCGTATGTCCCATAAACGCAGAGTTTTGTCATCACTCCCTGAAGCCACAAGTTTGGAATCTTTAGAAAATCTGAAAGGTTAGAAATCAATTTAAAATAACTCAGTTCAAACCTGTTTCAATTACAAGTAAAAATAATGCATACTTTTTACCATACACAAGAACTATTTAATTTTTTTAAATCTTCAGCTGTCTATTCATTTTCAAAGTGAACTGTATTTGGTAATTTGTTTGAATAACATATAATTATATGTCATTCAATAGAATGATATACTCTTATAAACAAAGTTAAGACTCCCAAATTTGTAGAGATTACTCCAATAGTTGTTTTTCCCACTCTAACTTATGTTAGCTTTTTAGATCTGAGGAAGTCTGTTGGCAGAACTGGTTGAAAAACCTGCAGATACAGAAGGTGTGTGTTATAAATGCACTAACTTGAAAAGACAAGATCAGGTTAGTTTCAAATACAATAAGAATAAATAGATTTATTTAGTCAACATTAGAGTTCTTTTTAGCTTTTTCTTGTTTCTATGACAGTGATGGATTGTAGTAGAAATTGGATATATTTCTTCTTTAGCCTTTAAATCAAATTTTTTTTCATTTCTGTTGAAATGACTATTTTGTTAGGGGCTTAAGTTTTCATTTGTCTAGTTCCCATCAGCTTAAACTTATGTCTAGTTTAAGTTCCATAGCAATGGTCAGTTCTTGATTCATTCTATTGCTTGACGTTTGCTTTGTCAAACACATCTACTATTCTTTATTGCTTCCCTTACTGATAATCATTCTTCAATGTTTGTTTTTATTAGAATACATGGCATGGATTTTAGTCTGTTTTCTGTCTATCTCACACCTAACTGTTGAGCTAGGTAATAATGTTCTTTAGATAAAAATTCCCAATAACAAGACAAATTACTTAAATTCATCCATTAATCAATTTTGCTTCAAAAGTGTCTTTGTTCTGAAGCCTGCTTTCAACCTCATAAGTCAATTACATTTGACAGTTTGAAAATACAAATTCCTTTATTACTTCTGCCAAAATTTAAAAAATGTTTGTAGAATTCCAGTTGCATATAGACTGACAGGAGAAAATGGCCAACATTCAACTTTATCAAACATTATTTTAGAGCCATATGGCTTTTTAGAATCATTTTAGGAGCCTCAGCTATGTTTATCAAATTGGCCTTGTGCCAAACACAACCGAAATCCCCACAATTTAAAATATCAGAAGGTTGAAAGAATAAAAGTGTTTCGTTTGTAAAATAAATGGAATTTTATTAACTGAACAGAATAACATCAATTTGAAAGAAGTGAAATACTTAACTATGTAAATGTTCAGAGAAAGTGTAGTACAAAGTTAAAGGAATCAAGAGTTCGTAGTTGTAAAGTAGTAAATTCTAGTTGTATGCATACAAAGATTAACAGGATAGTAATAAAGCCTGTGTTCCTTTCCTTTTTTATGGCTGGCAAGAAAGTGAAAAGTAATGTAAAGCAATAAAGGAAATGGTACTTATTGGCATTAAACTGTTTTAAAGTGAGTTGAAAATGTCTTCTTGTTTCTTTGACGGCGTGAGTGAAGATGAAGAATGACCATATGTTGGCAAGACATGTCAGGTTCGGCATCTTGAAGTTTCTCCCTTACATTGTGGCGGTGTCCTTATCAAGTCTCTGCTCCCATCAGAATGTCTTTGGTTGGTTGAGAAACACGGATAAGTACTTAGATCAGGTCACATGATTGGCTTCAACCACATACCCATTTTTTAGGTGTTAAGAAAATTTGACAGGGGTCATAGTTCAATTCATTATTTCCTGTTCAATTGGAATCCAAAATCTTATTTTCACACCAGCTTGTGAAATTTGCCTTGGTCTGGTTTTTCCCAAATGTTTTCAGTCATTCTGATCTGTTTTTGCGTGCAATTCTACTTTTTGTGTTTCAGTTATTTGTTAGAATGATATAGGATTTGTATCCTATATCATAACACCATGACAATTGTTTTTTGCTTTCTAAATTTTTAGATATAAATTTTTACCACAAAGGAAATATACATTTCTATAAGTATATTCTATGTTATATTTCTCATTCCTTACATTCTGTTCAAGTTAATTTTTAAGTTCAATTCCCAACTATTAAAATTAACTTTTCGGTAGACCTTGGTCTATCAAAAATTTTAATTTTATTTATTTTGATTAATTATCCCTTTCACTTTATTTCTTATTCCACTATTCTTCCAACTCAATTTTTTTTTTAAACTGGTTACTTGAATTTCATGATGATTTATAGTTTATTTGTAAGTAATTTTTTGAAATTAATAAAACAAACATTTTTTTTATTTTACAATTTAAAATAATAATTAAAATAATTTTTCTTCTATTTGCAGAATCTTATAAAATGACATTTCAACAATTTCTCTCAAAAGTATTCAAAGCCCAATATCCAAAACGTCTCGGACTATAAAACAATGGAACCAATTCCATACAATATAGAAGAAATAAAGGCTCTCTTATCACTGACAAACCCCAAAAAGAGAGAAATACCTTTGCAGACTGATGATTTTGTGAGTTATTTAGCAAGTAGCATGTGTGACTGGAATGAAGAGCAGCAGAGGGAAGCATTATTGTCAGTTTACAACAAAGAAATCTCAAGTCCTTATTACAAGTTATTAATTGATATTTATCAAGCAGACAAACACATTGAACATATACAAAGTCATCAAGCATATATAATGAAGACATTCAACAGATTGAAAGTTTATTTTCCAACAGTGAAAGAGTTTCAGATAAAAAAACATGACCAAAGCAAATACAATTTTAAACAAGTCATTGGGTACACAAAAAAATTTGTTCATTCTTGTCCTTGGGAGGATGAAAGTTGGCAAGATGCCTTACAGGACCATTACCATAAGGAAAGTCATCATCCTGAGCATTACAAGAATGAGAACATGCCAAGAGACCATTTAGAAGAATCTGTGATTGACATGATTGCTTGCCACTGGGAAAGAGACTTATATGGAATAACCGATGTGAGCAATTATGAGTTGGCAAATATAAGTAAAATATTCATAAATCGATATACTGATGATGATAAGAAAAAAGTAACAGAATTATTGAAAAATGTTCAAATGGACAATAATTGTAACTGATTTATTGTAATGTTTGATAAAACTGTTCAATCTAGAAGATATATCAAGTATTACATTAAATTCAAATTGAAACAATATCTTCAAATTCTGAGTAAAAGAAATTGATCCCTCATATAAATGCACTTAATGAAAAAAGTACAAAGTAACATTAATGTAGGAAAATGGTTTGTTTTTAAATTTAAAAGAAACATGTACATTTTCTAAGTGCAGTGAAGGTTACAGAAACAAAAATTGGTTTCTCTTACCTTGCAATTCGTACCCAGTTGGAATGTTCATGTAAATTTACTTGAAATTTCTGACGACTAGTAGACCAAATCTGAAAGATGGATTGTGTTAAAATTTGAAAAATGTGAATAAAGTCTAAATTTTTTCCACATCAAAGATTGTAAAATTTTACTCAAAAAGTATCAAAGAGCTAAGTAGCAACAATTCATTGCAAATAATGTTCAATATACAATTGAATAAGATGTAATTGTTATGTCTTGTATAACATGCAGTTTCAGTACTCAATACATGGTACACTGTTACACGTGACATAATGGAGTCACAACAGTTAGCAGCTTAGCACTTAAATGCAACTCAGTTAATTTGCATAGGATACCACACCCTCCTTCTATCAGAGTGGTCATATCCTGTTGTATTTCCTTTCACTATATTTAACTACTCTTGATTTATATAGTTCTTGCTTTTGCTTCTCTCTTCTACCTATTATTGATGACCTTGGTCTTTCTTCATCCTCTTCTTCATCACTTTTTTCTTCCCGACTTTTCTATTTCTTGTTCATCCTCATCACTAAAGTTTTCTCTCTCTTCTTGCGCCTGTGTTTCTCTTTTCTGCTCTGCCTCCTCATTGTAGTTACCTTCCTCTTACCAACTTTGGTCTTCCATCTCCATATTGTCCAACACAATCCTTTTTCTAAATTGATCTGCATGAGCCAAAACATACTGCCCCTTCTTCTTGATCAAAGCTGTGTTATTGCCTCTCTGCAAGAGGAAGTTTACTTCTTTGGGATTTGCCCTTTTGTCTTTCTTGTACCATTCTCTCTCTCTCTCTTGTGGTGAAAGACATGGTAATGAGGCCTCTAACCTATCTACCCATAAGAGCTGATGGGTTCAACTTTGTGCCATGCACTCTATAATTTCGTTGGATTGAGGATGGTACAAAGGAGTTTTATATGGCACACATCCTATACACCTCAACCATGTACACAAATTTTCATCCCATAATTCAGGAGCATTATCTGACACTAACACCTGCAGTACTCCATTCCTTGCAAATACATCTCTCAAAGCCTATTTGATTGTGGATGTTCTCCAGTCTTTAACCTTGATTACTTCTGGCCAACCAGAGTATGCATCCACCATTATGAGAAATGATCCTATGCTACTGATGTGTGCATGGTCCATATATACTCTAAGCTATGGTTGTGCCTCTTTAGGCTATGAATGAAGCTCTTTTTTACTGAATCTTATAATTTCATTGCATTTTGGACATTTATTAACAAATTCTTCAATATCCTTTGCATAACCCCATGCTTGTAATTTTAATTTTCTGTGTGTCACCATGATGCCGCAATGTATGTCATCACATACCCCTCTCAATATGTCTGTCTTTAACATCCGGAGTTACAATTATTCAACAGAGGAGCGACCATTTAAGGAGAAGTTAACAATTGCATATAATTTCATTTCCAATTGTTAATTTCTCCTTAAATGGTCGCTCCTCTGTTGAACAATTGTTCCACTTATTCCTTATTCTTCCAATTTTGCTCAATACTGGATCTTGCTTAGTCTCATATTTTAACCTTTTAACTGGAAGTATATCTGTCTCTAGCCATTGAATTATTCTGTCTTCTTCAGTTCCATGTTCATCATCTTTTCTTTTTACAAACTGTAATCTCGACAAAGCATTTACATGAGGAATGTTATTTCCCTTAACATATGTCAAAATCAAATGCCATGATTTTAATGGTCCAGCATATAATTCTTGACAACATAACTTTCAACAACTTGGGCTAAAAATTATCTCCCATGGCTTGTGGTCTGACTTTCACAGAAATTTCTTACCTAGTAAAAAATTTAGTGCCCTCTCCATACTCCAAATGATTGCTAGGGCCTCTTTTTTAATGTTTGTGTAATTTATCTCTGCCATTGTCAGTCTCCTAGATAAAAACATTATCAAACAATCTTCCTGTGATAGAATGGCACCAATCACTTTCTCACTTGCATCCATGTTCAACATAATCTCTTTCTTAGGATCAAACACCCTTGTTATAGGTTTATTTTGCATAATTACTATTACTATCATAAGAGTGTTATTTCATCTTTGTGTCCATTCAAACTGTGTTCTTTTTATACAACTGACTATATTTCAATTAGTTCACTATATTTCAGGATGTATCTACTGTAAAAATTGATCAAACATAAAAAAGATTCTAATTCTTTTTTACTGGTTGGAGTTGCTACCTCCATAGTCTTTTTGTCAGGTGCTCAGTAGTGATTGTGAAACTCTGAAAGTGGTGGTGGTAGAGGGCATTTAGGGAATGAGATTTTTCTGAGGACTCAAGCAGCATCTTCATTTTCATACTACACCATTATCATATACACAACTTAAGAATGAGTGTTACTTCACTAAATTAAATGGAACAACTTTTCATTCATAGTAGTGAAGTTCTAATCTATTCTTGCCCTCTTTTTCACTCTCAAGCTGTTGGAACACAAGAGAGGTTAATTTCAAAACAAAATCAAAGGGTGAATACTAACGTCAATACTAGCAGAACAGTGTGATTTGTCTGCTCTGATATTTTTCCTCTACAAAACATTTTGGAGCGCAAAAAATAAATACAAAAAAAATCAATCAAAATGCTGTGGGCATTATAACCATACAAAAATCAGCTAAAGAATTAATTTATGTTTTCAGCAAATTTCAACCATACAATCAAGAAGTTACTTTGAAATAAGGCAATAATTTGATTATTATTATTATTTCTCTATGATCTTGAAACAAAACATCAAAAACGGCAGCTGGATTGACATAAACCCAAGTTAACATACATGCTATATTGCTTTGATTTTACTTATTTCTGTAGACTTCAACAAAAGTTAATGTAAATTATTTTACACCAAAATTCATAAAAGAGCAGAGTCAATTTACACTACTACAAGCTCAAAAATGTAAGCTTGATCAAATGGTTGGACTCCAAGTAATTCACAGATTATTTACAGACAGCTAATTCATTCATTAAGTTGACTGTGAATGACTGTTTGCACTTTGATAAAATTACTACTAAGAGTAGGTAAACCCACTCATTTTCTATAACTAACTTTTAAATTGAATTTTTAAGAATATAAGTGTTTTCTTGAAACTTTTATTTTAGTTTTAATTGAAAGATAAATGATTAAATACTCTGGTGTATTTCAAACAGAAATTATATTGATTGGAATCTAAAGTTTTGCGATTTTTAAAATTAAAAAAAATTTTGTCAACAGATTTGTAAACAAAAGTTAATTCTTTGTTTTAAAAATCTTGCCAAAATAAAATATACAGTGACATGCTATTTTTTAAAAATTAGGAAATTTAATGTTAAATTAATCTAATTTACACAAGTATTTCTTATTTAGCATGAAATTTAGACTTAAACTATTTCTTAATCACAGAATGTTGATCTTTCTGACCTTTCCCGTATGTGACAATGAACAGATGTGAGATAAGCTAAGTATCTATGATGATCACAAATTTTTCCCTATAAGCAGAAGAAACTGTTAAACACACGACCTTTTAATGTACACACAGAAATTACCATACAAAAACAAAACAAAAAAACAAACTTAAAATACACAAAAAAGAAAATTAAAAATTATTTAAAAAATATGATGGCTCGTGATTTATAATAAACTTTTCAATTTTTAATTAGTAAATAGTCTTCCCTTGATAGCTTAATGTCTACAAGTCTTTAGTTTTAAGATATTTTTAAACTTAAATTATTATAATTTAAAATGTGTGGTCATTTATTTTAATGTTCTCTCTACCATTCTTTTGCATATTTACTGTAAACACCCTGGCTTCCTGCTGTTCTTCAGGGGAGATATTGTATTACTCTCATTTTTTCTACATGTTTTTCACTTCTATAAATGGTCTTAAAAGGGTTCATTTTTCCACATTTAAGACACCGTGTGCCAGCACCGGACAATTGAATTTATTCTTTTCATGCACCATTCCACAATAACTGCACTTCACTTTGGTTATGTTCAACCTGTATAACTAACTCTTCTCTTGACTTGTTGAAATCTCCAATTAGCTCCAGCTGCTTTAAATAGTCCATACTTAATTCTAAGTTCATATGGCCACCTCGCATGCATTTCAGTAATTTTCGTTTATGCGGGGTTCATTAAGTCCTTCACTTGTTCATAACAGAATCAGCTCGCCTTCAATTGACATGCCTTCAGACACTAGTTTTCCAAATTCCCAATGCTTCCTTGAGTCTGTGTACGTACTGCATAATAGATTCCTTCGACTGCTGCCAGGCTTCTAAAAATGTTGTCCTTTCATCGATAACAAATCTTGTTTTTGGCCTTATGTTTCTTTTTATTATACTGACAACTTCCTTAAAAGACATCTGTTCTAATTCCTGTGGGTATGCCATTGTGGGTATTTTCTTTAATGCCTTGCACCCCCACAGAAGCCATAAACAAGTCCATTATTTGGTTCTGTCCACCTTCCATTCTTGAGTCTGAGATTACACACTCTTGCTGTAGCCACAGAGGCTTTTATTCAAATCTCGACATATTTAGAATCATGGAACCCAAGCATCCTATCAGTTATGCCATGTTTATCTCAATTTCAGTACTCAATATGTGGTACACTGTTACACGACATAATGGAGACAGAAGCTTAACACTTAAATACAACTCAGCTAATTTGCACAGGATACCACAGTAATTATACTTTATTTTTTGAAGAATAAAGTTGATAAAAATAGCAATTATTATTGACTCAACCTAATATGTAAGATGAATTGTATTATTGATCTAATTATTAATTCAAATAGAATCATATTTCAATGTTGTAGATTTGTTTTTATTTATACATGTACAGAGATACATCAATCATTAAAAAATATCTGCATTATTTAAGATACAATTTTTAAATGATGAATAATTAAATAAAAAATAATAAAAATTCCTGATGTTATTTTTTTTAAATACAAGAAAAACAAATACCTTGACGGTTTTATCATCTGAAGCTGTGCACATACTGGCTCCATCATGACTAAACTCAACACTACGAACAGCAGAAATGTGTGCTCGAAGTGTTTTTGAAGACCCATTCCTGTAAAAAAGACACACACTATATAGAAATTATCAACAAACCCAATATTTCAAATTTCAATAATCCTATCCAACTTGTTTCCCTGCAATCTTACTTAATAAACTGCTTCCAGTTTGGCCAAATTGAATTTGAGAAATCTTAAAAATGACTTATTGAGTGTCATAGATCAAAGAAGAATTAAGAAAGAAAACATGGAAACTATATATATACATATATATATATATATATATATTATAGTTACATTAGGTCAATATTTGTATCCCTACCTTATATTTTACAAATACATTTTAGTACCCTAGAGATTTGTGACAAAATATGAGAACAATACTTGTTTTATTTTATTATTTTTGAATACGCAGATTATAGAATAATTTCTTTGTGACCAACTAAAGCCAGTTCTTGGAAAAGAACCTTCCTTTCCTCCACCTCCTGTCTGGTCCTTGATTGTAGGCTATACGAACACTGCCGGTCTAAAGTGCAAGCGAACTTGATATTATTCAATGCATAAACGGCTACTCATTTTTCATATATCCACACGACATAACTTTTAACGGTTTTCATTTTCGCGTGTGTCGGCAAATAGCATTGATATTTGGCTGTTTGTTTTCAAAGAAGTCAGACATCAACAACACTGGATTCGACTGTTGTGCTGTCATAAAAATTGGATGTCACCAAGACTCAAATAACTGAAGAATCCTGAGTGGTATTCTTAAGCCCAAGTCATCTATTCCTGTGATTCATCTGCCTGAAATATTCACCATCATCGAGGAATTGAATTTTCTTTTTGAGTTTTATTTCTGGTACTCTATAACTGATCGACATTGATCCCTACAAATTTGTAAGTTTTTATATGTTTCTATATATTTTATAATCTGTTGTCATTACTGTTTTATATATTTCATTGCCTAGATATACGTTTTTCTCATCGTTTTTTACTAGTATTGTTTTCTTTTTGTTAATTTAATATTTGTATAGTTCGTAAATAAAGTATTTTTATAAGATATTCTTGTCATCTTTTGTTCTGTCTGCTTATTGTTCACTTTCTCACTGCACTTACCAATGTCTAGAATAGGAGAATTCCTCTCCCATTGTTCTTTTAACTTCTTATTGAACCCTGGGATATTCCTTTTTTTTACTTTCTCATTGCGTCCCGGCTATCACAGTCCCAATGAAATCCCGGGTGTAACAATATACATAAGAGAGATAGTGATGTCAAGTCTGTAAATGGTGAGTATAATTCAAAAAGATCTATTTAATATAAAATATTAACTGATAGATCTGTATAGAGAGCTCAATGGATATTATCCTGAGCAATATGATATGCATAAAGGAAAACTCAACACATCATCTAAAGTGGTTATAAATTATAATCCATTTCAATCAACTAATAAGTAGGTCTCTTCAGACCAAATAAAACATGGTCTGAAGAGATAAATTATAATTTATAACCACTTTAGATGATGTGTTGAGTTTATAAAGGAAAACCAAACACATTACAAAAGCAGGCATGGGCTAACAGAAAATGTCTGCTACCAAAACAAGAAAAAATGAAGTACTACATTAGAAAGGAGCTCTTTATGTAAAATATACAATAACTTTGTTTTATTCATATTCTTTTATGGAAATGTGTAATTTATTTCTTATATAATTATAAATGTATTGCAATGAGATTAAACAGTTATTTTTGATGGGGAGAAAAGAGAATATGTCACATCTCCTTTCCCAGAGTATTATTATGTATGTTTTAATAAATATAAATTTCTTTCAAATTTCACATCAGAATTTTGGTCCTTAGACTAATCCAATTTCTTAAATAGTTACAAATTGGCTCCAGATTCAATCCAAAATTTGAAATTTATAGAGAATAACCTACGTTCCCATTGGTTACAAAACGCCCAAAATATATCTTTTTTTAATCACGTGTGTTCATAATTTTTAATTTGTCAGGTCCCAGACCATAAAAATTTTGCTTCTTTTTTTATAAATTTGTAAGCCAAATTTTACAGGTGTATCTTTATTATAAACTGTTAGGCTTTATTTTCGCAGTTCTTTTACCACTTAAGGTTTTTGTTTTTTCACAAATTTTATTCATGCCATTTTTTTCATTAACTGCCCGACTTCATTATAGCTGTTCTTTATAACTTATTCAAGCCATTCTTATTAACCACCTGGCTAGCAGTTTTTTTTATTTGAAAAATACTTGTTAGAAACTTTCTTTTTATAAATCTTTTTTCAAATCTGTCAGTTAAGTGCCATACGTGATACACGCTTTGGGCAATCATGTCTCAAAAGAGACATGACTGACTGGGCAGAAGATTATCTCACAGTAGGTTGCCATTGCTTTCTGCAGTAGACTGGTTGCCAGTCAAGGCTATAAAACCCAATCTATTATTTAACTCATAACTGGAGGGAAGAGATGGATTAATACCTTTCCTAAGGGTATTTGTGAGTAAAATACTCCCCTCAAAAGAAAGTGTAAGAAACAAACCTAATTTATTGTATTATTTTTTTTTTACACTATTTTTATATAAGTTTACATTTTTCTTTATTTATATACATTTTTATAGGATTTTATTTTCATGTAAGTTCAGCTCTCAAATACATTACACTATTGTTTTTATTTCTCACACACACACACATTATATATATGTATTTCATTTGTGAATGTTTACAAATGAAAAATATTCAAAAGTTCTACAATATAATTGTATTGAACACTTTAATAAAACTGTGTATTGGTCTAATTTAATTATAACCAAAAATTAAGTAATTAGTTATTTTGAATATTTTTCATTCTAAGGACCAAAATTCTGATGTGAAATTTGAAAGAAATTTATATTTATTAAAACATACATAATAATACTCTGGGAAAGGAGATGTGACATACTCTCTTTTCTCCCCATCAAAAATAACTGTTTAATCTCATTGCAATACATTTATAATTATATAAGAAATAAATTACACATTTCCATAAAAGAATATGAATAAAACAAAGTTATTGTATATTTTACATAAAGAGCTCCTTTCTAATGTAGTACTTCATTTTTTCTTGTTTTGGTAGCAGACATTTTCTGTTAACCCATGCCTGCTTTTCTTGAAGTAGTGAAGTTAATCAGTAGAATTAGTTTTGTTTCTTGGAACATTTATTATTACAGTCTTCCACTAATTAGTAACTTACAAATATATTCTGTAAAAACAGTTTATAGATCCAGTGACTTTGCTGCATCACCAAAAGTGAGTATAATTTCCAAAACATTGATTTTTGTACATCACAATGTACAACAGCTAAAAATGGAAAAAAATAATTTAACTTCATGTTCAGACTCACAAAATTCTCAACAAATAACATTCAATCAGTAAAAGACAAAAAAAGATTTAGCAAACTAATAGCCTCAAATATCATAAAGAACTTATTTAAAAATTCTCACATATATAATTTGTCAAACTATTATATATTTAATTATTCTGAAGGTTTTATCTTTGGGATTATATATGTGAATTTATGTTATTCAGTAATTTTTACTAATGTGACAATAGGTTTGATATTATGATAAGAACAATACAACTCAGATTGGAGCAAGAAATCACTGAAATTTAAACCTGGATTTAGTGCAGTCAATTTTGATTGATGGAACTGAACTGAAACACAACCCATCTGTGTTGCTTAAAATGTTATTTTGGTAAAAAACTGTGTTAAATTAGCAAAATCAAATTGGAAATTACTTTCTTTACAAAAAACAAAATAGAAAACCTCTCCAAAATCAAAGCTGCCTCAGATGAGTTATCTAAATGTGGATGATAAATCAAAAACATTTCCCTAGATAGGATCAAAAGAAACATTTTATTTAAGTTAGTGAATAATAAATAAATCATGAACAAATCATTCTTTTATGACCTTTTGAAAGTTTTACAGATAAAACAGAAAAAATAACTATTCTAATACTGCTAATATAGATATTTCTATATCACTAAGATATATTTTTTCTGAACTGAAATTTGTTATTATTATTTGTGATTATTTAATAGTTAAGTGCCATACATGATACACGCTTAGGCGATCATGTCTCGAAAGAGACATGACTGACTGGGTAGAAGAGTATCCCGCAGTAGGTTGCCATTGCTTTCTGCGGTAGACTGGTTGCCGACCAAGGCTACAGAACCCAATCTGTCCTATTATTTAACCCATAATTGGAGGGAAGTGATGAATTAATACCTTTCCCAAAGGTATTTGCGCGTAAGTGAATGCAAGGAATTTGACTGGAATTCGAACTCGGCTTTCCAATCCCTCGTTCCAAACCAATATCCACTGCACCACGACACACATCCGATTATTTAATAGACATTACAAAAATATTTTTGTCTTTAGAAACATGATTTATAAAGTAGAATAATCAACAAAACTGATGGAAGTTTATTCAAAATAGCAACATTAATTTGTTAAAAAATGTTATTTAACTAATTTTCTTAGTAAGCAGCAAAAGATATTAGTAGTCACTTACACAGACGGAACCCAAAGTCGGACTGTTTGATCACGAGATGCAGAAGCAATAAGGTTTCCAGTTGGTGCAAAGCAAACATGGAGCACTGCGTCCTAAGAGAAAAATAAAAAACTGACAATTTAGGTGAGTAATTAGTTTATAAACAGAATCAATATTAAAAAGAAATTGTAAGATTCGTTTTCAATGAATTAAAAACATTTTTCACCTGTAAATGAAAAAGGCTAAGATTTGTAACATTTTACATTATGGGCATTTTTCGGAATTACATTAAAAAATAGAAAAAACTATTGGTTTTAATTATAACATCACATGATATTTCTATTGATAGCCATCAGCATCATGTTATAAATTCAATTACAAATCAACAAATATAGAAACAGTATACATACATGCATTATGGTGCAGTGGATATCAGCTCAGAATGAGAAATCGGACAGCCGAGTTCGAATTCCAATTGATTTCCTTGCATTCAACTATGCACAAATACCCTTGGGAAAGGTATTAATCCATCTCTTCCCTCTAGTTATGGGTTAAATATTAAACAACAGGACACATTGGGTTCTATAGCCTTGGCTGGCAACCAGTCTACTGCATAAAGTAATGGCAACCTACTGCAGGATAATCTTCTACCCAGTCAGTCATGTCTCAAAAGAGACATGATTGTCCAAGTGTGTATCACGTAAGGCACTTAACTGATTGATACATAATGACCATTTTTCAGTAAATGCACCTGGGTGCAATAATGTACCCTAAAAGATAACCAGGTGCACCCAAAGTTAACAGAGAAATCTATAAATTGTTTTTATACTCAAAAAATCTGTTTTAAAAAGCTAGAGACATGTGTACATGGCTTCCATGCCTTTGATATTTTAAACTGGATACTAAATTCCTTAACCCTTAAGAAGGGGGTGAATAATCCTTTCCCTTTTGTTTTCCTCAAAGGATTTACATCAGTCATTATCATCCTCTCTAAAAAAAAAAAAAAAAGGAGCTAATTCTTCATAATTCTTTGGAAATGCTAAACCAAAATTTCATGACTATTTTTTTCTTATTAAAGAATGTAGAGTTTTAGTTATTCTACAACTGTACCCTGAAATAAAAACAAGTTTGAGAAACACTGTAATTCAATGAGACAGAATCAACATGTTTTAAATAACTTTAATAAATGTCATAGATAATTTGACATTTGATAGTGTGAGAATTGAAACAAATAAAAGAAAATTTATTCTTCTCATAATTCTTTGCTAATGCAATAGAAGAAAAAGTTATGCTTAAAGGGAAAAATGTCATTATATATATTATATATATATTCTTCTGTCATGATTATCAATATATGAAGAAAAAGTTCCCTCATGTAACATTTTTCCCTTTAAGCATGACTTTTTCTTAATGAATTAAGCCAGATACAGCCTATAACTTAATCTATCAATTCAAAACTGACAATCACCAGGACCTTGCAGTTTCCTTGCAGAAAAGACAGGCTTTTAATTTAAGTCTACAAAAAATACTGACAACAATTTTTAAACAATTTGCTATGGCAAAACAAATCAAATTAAATTGACTTTCCAATGTTTGGTTATTTTTTTTTTTTTGGCTGAAGTCATCCATTTTTAAAAATAACCAGGTAACATAACTTGACCTCTACTCACTTTGTGTCCCATAAACCTGTAGGCCCTCATTCGATCTTTGAAGTGCCAAACCATCAAAGATGAATCCAAAGAACCAGAAACTGAAATTGAAAGTCAAATTCCAAGAATTTAAATCATAACAGATTTGCATGCATGTTACATTAAAATGAAAGTTTTTAAAAATATTACATGCAAACCAAGAATATTGGAAAAAAATGAAGAAACCAATCTTAAATTAATTCAACACATCAATATTATACAAAAAGAAAAATGTGGCTAATTCAAATAATTATCAACATTTGAAAACCCTCTTAACTTATAAGCAGTAGAATTCAGTTTGCATTCATTTACACATTGATTCTTTGACAGTACTATGAAAATTTATCTACTTAGATCTTCTAGTGTTTTCTGTAAAAATGTATAAAACAAAATATTTTAATATTTGGGCAAATAAAAGTGTTCTGTTGTAGGCATAAATTTGCATATTGACTTTAAATATTGTGCAGCAATTTCACCCAATATGTTTATCTCTACCCAGTTTTACAGTAAAATTGTTAATTCTGGATAATATTTAATACTTTTACCATCTTTTGTTTGAGAAGGAACTTGATTACGAGACATTTCAATTTTCCATTTAATTCACAAATGTCATGATTAAAGAACAAAATGAAGTTTCTTTTGAAGCTCATCTGAGGCAATAAATGTAGAAACATTCAAGTAAAACAACAAAGCAAGAAAGAAGGCCTCCATATTCAGAATACAAAAAGGAAGATTTAAGTTAAGATCTGTATATGAGTACACTTATTTCATACTGTAAAAAAAAAAAGGTATATTTAAACTTTTGATATTTTTTAAGCACAAAGCAATTACAAAATTACCATACATTAATCTAAGAATTAAATCTGACATTTTTTCATGTTTAAATTAACAGAATTATATTTCTATGTTATCAGAAGAGTCCACTGTATAAAGATAGTTGAATTACTCACCACTTCAGATGATATCATTTCAAATCATTTCACAAAATTAGACCTATCTATGGCAAAAGTAATTTATATTGGAGAGAAAAGAACAGCTTTGTTGAATGTATCATCCCAAAATTAGTTAAGTTTCAAAGTTTCAGGCATGTATCTCCAATGAATACTTTTTTTTTTTTTTTAATGGTAAGTTCAGGATGATATACTGTTTATTTTAATATTTCTCTTTCACAGATGTTTTTATCACAACCCAACATTCTAAAATCCATCTGAATCCATCAAAGAGTTGTAATGAAAGTCAACTGAAATTGCAGTAGGAGAAATATTAATTAAAAAATTATTAATGATTCTTATTGTCACTTCATGACCTTGGAAAAATAATGAATCCAAAATTACCAATGAGACTACCAATCCTTTAAGAAATGGACAGATGTAAGAAATTGCATTGATTGTATTCAATTTTAAATATTAAATTTTACCCATACAAAAGTAATTGAAAATCTTTGTTACTCTTCTTCAGACATTCTCTATGTTAAACAATTGAAATATTTTTAACGATGTAAAAGAACTATGGCTTCCAAATACAGGATAACAATTCACAAGTTTTTTAATATATTTTTTTTAAATACCTGATTTAGTGAACTAAATGCATGAATGCATAAGAAAATTAAAAAAAAACATTAAGATTAAAAGAAACTCAAATGGCATACCTAACTGTTTCATGTTTGGGTTAAAATCTACTGAGGTGATTGCATCTTTATGTCCCTTGAAATGGCGTTCAAGGCAAGGGTCTTCCTACAAAAAAATTATTTAAGCACTTTGTCATTATTCAGTTCATCAATTATACACATGCAATACAAAATGAATGCATTTATTACAATTCTTTAGGTAAACTCTGGAGAAAGCTTGTAGTAAAACCTCACATCTTTGAAAGAATAAAAAAAATTGCAAAAGAAGGAAAGAAGCAGACACAGAATTTCTAAGGCCAACTTTCTCAATAATTATTAGTCAGGTTTTCTTATTTTATCAAATATTTCTTGGATTTTTTTTTTTCTATTTTTTTATAAGTCTTCTAAAAATTAATAATGCTTTCAAGTTTTAAATCAGTTTGAAAAAGTAATGTTAGAACTGGAGTCAACAAGGAAGAAATTTAAATACCTAATGACAAAAACATGGTTTCAAAGTCAGAGGATTTCCACATCCTTCCAGTTAATAAATTAATCCTTTCAAATTTTTAACATTTTTCAACCAATGAGTTACATTACTCAACAATAATTACATAAAAATAAAAAAAAATGCTTCATGATACCTTTGAAGAGTATACAAGCAAAGTTTCCAGACCAGACAAGCAAAGAATGGACAGTAACATATGATAGTGCATGACGGCTTAGCTTAAAAGAAATTCTTTTACTCATTCACCCACCTTCCTCACCAAGCTAGGTGACACTTACACCTTCCTCCTGAACATTTTTTTTTCCTCACACATACACGCAAAGAAATCACATTTCTTTTCATCTTAAATACAAAGAAGGACTGTAAGAACTTACACACATTAAGAAAAATTTAGTTGTAAAAACATATTTTATAATTAAAAACATTTCTCACCTTTTTCTTTGTTGTGGGTTGATTCAAATCCACAACAAAATTAGTGACTAACTGATATGAGAAATGAAGACACACACCATAACAAATACAAATAACAAACAATACATGTTTATGATGTTTCAGGTGCTAGGAATTTTGAATCTGATGTAGGCCAGAGCGTACGACGACCAAAACGTCATAAACGTTGAGGACAATAGTCTGAACTATGTAAATAGTGATTTTGTTTATCATTTACATTGTTCAGACTGTTGTGCTCATCTTTATTGTCATGTTTACAACATTTTGACCATTGTACACTATGACTGTCTTCAGGTGCTAGGAATTTAAAAGTGAAAATGGTTCGTTAGATATAGGCATTGGTTAATTTTTGGTGACTTGACCCAAAGAGTTGTGATTTCAATATCAAACTACAGCAGTGATGAACAAATAACTTAGAGAGTTAAGTTAAAGAGAAGTAACTACATGCCTCCCGGAAAAGGCGTCGCACATAGAATGAAAATGAAATACCCCAGTGATTGAAATAAAGGGTAAACCCCAATCACATATCCATGACAACACTAACTTAAAGAACAACTTATACTACACCAGTGAACCACCAGCAGGTAAGCAGGATACATTATCTCAGGTAGAAGAGAAAATAATTGAACTGACATTTCTACTCCAAAGCCTAGTGAAGCAAAAAAGTTAGTCTTTTCTTTTTTGTTCTCATTCTTTGAAAAAAGGTAGCCAGAGTAAGTCCCGATATTGGTATCACTATAAATTTAAAACACTGGGGAAAAAAAGTTCATCTATTCTACATCCATGACAAAATTCATGGATTTTTTTTTTTTAGTCAACACAGGAGCAGTGTCATAACATCCAAAACAGGTCAACAGTTAATACCTACATAATATAAATTACAATCAGCAAACATTCAAAATCAACACATACAGCAAGAAACCTCCCACCCACTTTAGATTTCTGATTATGCCATGCTTTTCCTTGGATTTTTACTCAAGCTGATGTCAAGACACAAATACTGTAACAAAACTTGCAAATTAAAGAAGTCAGTCTCCATATATTTCTACTGGAACTGTCTCAGTTTTACCTGAGAATGTAACATACCAAAAGCTTCTAAAATGATTTGGATATCAAAATTACTTTCAAATATCCTGACAAAATGCATCACACTGCAAAGCACTATAAAGACCACCAGATAACCAACCCATTCTACCCTGCGAAGATTGAATCCTGAGAAATATGAAATTGCAAGGCAGAATTTCAACACATGTTCGAACTTTGGATAATACGTCTATCCAAAAGCCCATGATTATCACCACTACATATAGTACCAAAATTATGAAGTATGTAGGGATTAATGATGTGGAAGCACATGTGATAAAAAAAAGATAGGAATTTATTTACAAATTTACACATTTGAAGTTTTCATAACTTATTTCAGGACAAGTAATCAAACATTAAAGGTTCATAGTTTTGATGAATCGTCAAGAAGAGAAAATATTCATATTAAATCATCAGACACAAAGTAATATTCCAAAATGCTAAAAACAAATTGAGAGAGCTTTTTTCTCACATAAAAGTTATACAGTCATATTCAACACAAATAAAAAAGATATATATTAAGGTACTTAGCTTAGGTGTTGAATAAAGGGATATGGAGTGTTACAAAATTGGACTTAATCAAATATAAGTGATAGAAGAGAACACAGCTATGACCACTCCCCTCGGTTCCTTAAAATGTTATTTGGTCTACACAATGCAGCACAATCTTTCCAACGATTAATTGATGGCGTTTACACAGTTTAATTTTTACTTTTGCATACATAGACAATATCTTAATTGTGAGTAAAAATGAATAGGAACATTATGACTACTTACAAGTCTTCAAAAGACAATACTTCAAAATCAAAATAAATGTCAGTAACTGCATATCTAAAGTCAACAAATTTATTTTCCTTGGATAGGAAATACATGATACAGGCATATGTAAGAGAAAATCACAGCAATACAAAATTTTCAGAATGTTCAACTTCTTTCTTGTGTGGGGAAATTGAATGGGAATCTTTTTTCTGAATAATACTTTTCAAAAAAGTGGATATTAGGCAAGTTTATTTACAAATTTAAAAATATAAAATCAGTTAAAAAAAAAAAAAAAAGACAAGTAGCAGTCCCAAATTCCAGCTTAAGACTAAACTGCTGTCACCATCCCTCCCACAGAAAGCTGTAGTCTAGCAAATTTATTCTAGCTTTAAAATTTATTAAAAGAATGCAAACCAGAAGTTGATTCCAACAGTCTTAACTGTATTTTGTTGAAATGGGAACTTTTGATTTTTATTTATGTATTTTTCTTTTCCTTGACTGCTGTATATTTAACTTTTCTAGTTGATCGTAATTCTGAATTTTTCATCATCTTAAATTTTCTCTTATTTTTTGGCTAATTTCATTGTAATTTTCTGATATTACATTCAATTAAAACTTCTTTATGTGGGAAACTGAATAAGAATCTTTTTCTTGGATAACACTTTTTAAAGAAAGCGGATATTAGGATTTTATACTAAGTCAAAACTTAGTAATTTTTTTTTAACAGGTTAATATAAGTAGGATGTGTGTTGTGGTGCAGTGGATGTTGGCTTGAAATGGAAAATTGGCGAACCAAGTTCAAATTCCAGTTGAATTCATTGTAATCACTTATATACAAATACCCTTGGGAAAGGCATGAATTTGTCTCATCTCTCTCCATCTATTGGTTGAATAGCAGAACAGAATGAGTTTTGTAGCCTTGGCTGGCAACCAGTCTACTGCAGAAAGAAATGGCAACTTACTGCAGGAAAATCTTCTGCCTAGTCAGTCATGGCTAAAAAGAGACATGATCACCCAAATGTGTACCATGTATGGCCCTTAACTAACTGAATAGTAGATAGGCTCACCTATCATCCAACCCAAATTTCTTCCATGCCTATTGAACAGGAGTAAATTTCATCCTTTGTTACCTGTTCAGGATATGGTTTGCCAGCTCTTTCTTTTTTTTTCTTCTACCAAGGACACAATGTTCTGTCTTAACTTTTGGACTAGCCAGTGGCTCTGACTTTTCATTGTGAGGGTACCAGGTTAGCAGTTTGCTGGCTGTTGCTTCTGACTAGTTATCAGAAGCCCCAACTCTTTGGTAGAACTTAGAGAGGCTACTCTAATCAACAGTTCAATTTGGAGTATTTGTACTCCTGTCTCACATGAGTAGTATCTCTGCATGTATTTTTGGTGAGTGAGCAATCCTAAGACCAGGCTATGCTTTGGCTGGTTTGTCTTACCATTGACAACTGACAGTGATAATTATGGTGTTTTTTTTTTCTCCTCAAATCAAACGTCATGAAAAACATAAGAAATACGACTAAACTAGTAAGCAAAAACCACCTACCCTCCTCAGCTTTTCTTTCACTAATATTCATGGTATTTGCCCCAACTTGTGCAGCGTAGAATCTTTCCTCTTGGAATGGTCGCTACATATCTGTGAAACTAATTTAAACTCTTCCATTGCTACCAATGAAATCTTAGTTCTAGGCCATTTTCCCCTTTGCCAAAAGGATTCCAGCATTCACATGCATAGCATTGGTGTTTACATCTAGGATAATCTTCTGATAACCAGGGAATTGTCACTCAAGACCCCAGACTTCATGTGCTCTCATCTTCTGTTATGAAACTGTTAGCTATCTCTTTTTCCTTAAATTCTCCATTTCTTTCCAGAACTGCAGCATAGAAAAGGCACTTTATCTCTATCTGCAAACATCTTTGTCTTCAGTGACTTTAACACTCACCATGACACATATATTTGAAACACTCGAAAGGTACTGATGTTGCCAGTTTTCAAGCATTAAATTAATTGCCCAATCTCTTACAAAGATCATGGACTTCTCTACTTATTTCCCTAACAAAACCAAGCAACTGGTTTCTTGATTGATTTCTCGCTTTTGCCGAGCTTCATAACACTGCCTTCTTGTTAACTCTGACAACTCTGCGGTAGCTGTTGATATTGTTGATATTTCGTTCCAATCATCTATTAATCAGGAACCGCCTATTAATAAGACTTCTTTCCGTTACCAGAATGCTGATTGGGACTTACTCCAGGATTTTCTTTGTAATGTCTTTACCCTCCCAAAATGAAAGTTGCACCACTTCTTAGGCCAAAGCCAGCATGAATGTCTTCATCTCTTTTCAAAAGTACCAGGTAAAATCTCAGTCCTTGACATGGTTCACACCAGCATGCTCAGCCACCATAGCACAAAGGAACCACCATTTTCAACTATACCATTACTAAAGCTCTAATCATAACAGGTGCCTATTCCTTGTTGCTCATAATAAATGTATGTGGGTCCTCGAAGAAGCAGTCTGCTAAAAGAATGTGGTATGGCATGGTATCTAACAACTTTGACTCATGATTACTGGCAGCTCGTAATAGGATATTAAATAAGTACAAATTCTCAATTACCACCCTCTTCAATTAATTTAAGATGCTGATTTATCTGCTGATAAAGCTGAATGTTTTGCTAATAAATTCTCCACAAACTCTGCTCTTGACTCATCTGGAGTATCCCTGCCTAACTTCCCACTTAGAATAGCGTGTCTGTTCAGTAATATACATAAAACCTCTTCGATGGTATCATCTCTAACTTAGCATGTGGACCCAATAATATCCCTATAATAGTCATAAAGAAATGTGCTCCTGAACTGGTTCCTGTTCTCTCTAAACTGTATAATAAACACTTTGCTGCCTCCTGCTTTTCTGTCTACTGGAAGACATCATCTGTTGTTCCAGTTTTTAAGAACTCTGTTGAGTCATCTGACCCTTCAAACTATCAGCCTATTAGCCTCCTACCTCCTTTTGGCAAGCTCCTAGAGGCACTAATCAATGCTGAATTGGTTCATCTCTCATTGCAGGAAACTTTTTCCAGACAAGCAATACGGCTTTCATTTCTCCAGGTTGAATGCTAAAGTACTGACAATAATTGTGGAAAAAAATCTCATGTTCTAGATAAAAACAGTGAATCTCAGGCTGTAGCATTTTCAAAATATGTATAGTTCAGGAGTATTTCAAAATGTAAATTGCATGGTTCAAAAGTGCTATTTTCTATAGAAGTTAGAAGTATTTTATTTTCTTCAGATATCTTATTATTTGGGTAGTAGCTACATTTTTGAAAAGCATGTTAATTTTTTTGTGCTTCTTGCATTCTATCAAGATATGCTTGATGGTGAGAAATTGGTTGCAGTGTATACACCAAGGTGTAGTTTCTGGCTTGAGTATGTTTGTGTGTCAGGCAAGTGTGTCCAATTCTTATTCTGTTGAGCACTATGTTACATTTTCAGTCAACCAATGGCTCTATATTATCCTTTTTTATTGTTGGCTGATGTTCATATAGTTTATTGTTTAGGAACATGTCTCAAATTGCTTGCCATTTTCTTTTGATATGTTGTATAATTTTGTTTTTATAATCTGTATATAGGAGTTTAATTTTGGTTATTTTCATTTTTGTTGCCTCTTTTGCCAGTGCATCAGCTTCATGATTTTTTATGCCTATATGGCTAGGAATCCAAACCAATATTATTTGTTTTGTGCTTTATTAACTGATGACAAGTTTCTAGGATTTCTTGAATATAGGACTGATTTGTGCTCTTTTCTTTAATTGCTGTTACACTGGATAGAGAATCTGAGAATATTATAAACTTCCTATCTTGAATTTTCTATCATTTTAAGAATGGTTTATAAACACTTCCAAGCTATAAATAAGCAGCAGTTTCTGCTTTGTGGTAGATAGCTATTTCTTGAATATAGAGATTTGTGTTTTTTTTTTGTTTTTGTTTTTTAATTGCTTTTAAACCAAATAGGGAATCTGAGAATATTCTAAACTTTCTAGCTTTTGAATTTTCTATAATTTTAAGTGCCATTTTAATGTTCAGCTGTATAGATAGATGCATTATTTGGTAGCCTTATTTGTTCATGAATTTGTCTGTGGCTGCTGCACCAATTTTATCTAGGATGTTTGATCTATGTAGAATGGTTTATAGTTACGCTATTTGTCTCTTAATTCTCCATACATATTTTTGTTGATGGTTTCTTTTTTCTTTTCTTTTTTATGCCAATGTTAGGTTTATGTGAAGTTTGGAGATTGTCCAAAGAGTTACCTTATTTATTGTTACTGATGTTACATTATCAGGATCTTAGTTTATTTGTTCTAGTGCTTCATTAATTTGAAGTCCAAGTGAAGAGATGGTTGTTGATTTATTTCATAGAACTGAGTATTGAGGTTCATGTGTTTTTTGGGTATGCAAAGTTATTTGGGTTGGATTGTAGTTTTAGTGCATATTGGAGGGATAATTTTTTTTCCATTTCAGATATATAGGCCATTCATTGACTTCTATATAGAGACTTTGCATGTGTGAAGTCTGGAAGGCTCTGAGATTTAATCACAGTCCTTGATTTTTTTATGTCATGTAGTTTTTTTTTGTTTTTTAAGATACATTTTATGTGAGACACTGTAAATGATGCACCCATAGTCTAATTTTGATCAAATGTGTGACCTATATATTCTGAGCATTACATTTTGGTTGAGACTCCAATTCAGTTTTGGTATTATATTTAGAAGCTGCAAAGCCTTGTTTAAGGTAATCAATGTGCACCTTGAAGTTAAGTTTGCTATCTAGTATGATTCATAGATATTTTATTTGTTGGACTATGAGAATTAAATTAAATTTTAATTCTGGATTAACGTGGTAGAAATACATACAAACAGTTTTTGTTGCGGAAAAATAGAATCAATTTTCATTCATCCATTTTTCTATCTTGTTTAAACATTTGTACATACCTTTCAAAAGAAGACATATTTGATGATGGGTATGATATTGAGAAATCATCTACATATAGGGATTTCTTAATTCCTATATTAATGATTTTAATAATGATGCATATCTTGAGAATAATGTTACTGATAAAATGCTACCTTAAGGTACTATTGCCACCTGCTTGTGAGTGTCTGATCGGTTTCCATTTCATACTTTGAATGTTTGGTTTGACAGGAAATTTTGGATGAATATAGCCATTCTTCCTTTTATTCACATCTTGTGAATGTCTTTTAGGATATGATTTTTCTATGTGGGAGGCTTTTTCAAGATTGAAGAATATTGATATCACATGATGACATCAAACATAGCCATCACAAATAAAGGATTCTAGCTGTACAAGTTGAATGCAAGTTCCTTGGTTTTTCTGGATTCACCTTGGTAGCTAGATTCCAGATACCACATTAGTTGAGCATTTACCATTCTCTCCATATCATCTTGCAGATACAAAGTGTTAGTGCAATGGGTTGGAAGTCAGTTTGGTTGGAATGGTCTTTGCCAAGTTTAAGAATTGGAATGATGACAGACTCAAGCCACAATTTTGAAAATTCATTTGAATACCATATATCACTGATAATCTGGAGAAGTATTAAAAGAGATTTTTATGGCAGGTGTTTTTTTTTAAAATTAGTAAAGAATTTTATTTGTTTTTTTTTTTGTTTGTTTTGAGATTTAACTACCTATCAATCCTTATGGGATAATTTAAGGTCAGAACAAATGATTTTAGGTAAGGTTATATTATTTTTACAGACTTTTGGAAAATGTCTTGCTTTTTAAACTTTTCCATTGCTTTCAAGTTGTATTACTTTTTAAATTTTTCCCCTAGTGAGGATCAGATCTATTTTTGATCTTTGGATCTTTACTTAGATTATATTTTGTTGTATAGTTTGATCTTTTTGAGGAAGGTTAAAATAGTATTAGTTTATTTTTTCGAAAAGATCTTTCAGGTTGTTAACATTAAAGAGGGATTGCCGGATATATGTAAAACCACTGCAGTCGAGTAGAACATGTTTTACTGAATAGGGTTCTTGACATGCAATGCATTCAGGAGGTTCTTCATTTTTTAGGAGATAAGAGTGGGTTATGTGTGTATGATCCTATTCGAATACGGGATATAATCACTTCTTCCTTGTGTGATTTACTGGGTTCTGATAGTTGTTTCTTTAGGATGGGTTTGATTTTAAATAATGTTGTTTTGACAGTTGTTCCAGGTTTCTTGCCATTTCTTTAAAATATAGTTCTTGATTAGGGGTTTATAGTCAGTGTATGGAACCTTTATGTTACTTGTGTTACATTTTAGGGAGTTTTTTGCAGCCACATCAGCTTTATCATTTCCATGAAATTCAGAGTGACTGGGAATCCAACAGAAAATGATAGTTTTATTTTGTGAAATCACATGTAGTCTAAATAAAAGTTTGATGATCAAAGGATTGTTTAATTTTTGGTCCTTTATTGCTTCAAACACTGCTAAAGAATCTGAGAATATAATAACTTTGTTTGAGGTAAGTTTAGGGATGAGATCTAGGGCTAAGTCAATGGCAATAACTTCTACACTAAATATTGATGAATTATCAGGTAATCTTTTTTGTAGAATGATACTTTTACAGATAGCAGCACATCCTACTTTGTTATTGACTTTGGAGCCATCAGTATATATGTGGGTCCAGTTTGGATATTGATTCAATATATAATTTAGTTTTTCTATATAATGAAAGGGATGTGTGCCAGCTTTTATGTGATCAGCCAGTTCTAAAATGACTTTGGATTGTTTCAGGAGCCAGGGTGGATATTCGAGGACATTGAATTCATGTATACTAGTTTCATCTATTGAACTGTCATTAATTGGTTTTATTTTTTCCATGTGAAGGCCAAAAGGTTTGATAACATTTTCTTTTTTGTCAAACAGGTGTTTATAGTTTGAGTTAAATGTGCATTGATACGCAGGATTTGATGGGTTAGCTTTAAGTTTTAAATATTCCAGCACTAATTTTTCACGTCTCAATTATAATGGAGCTTCATGCGCTTCTACATATAGGCTTTCTAGGGAGATGTTCTAAATGCACCAAGGGCAAGTCTTAGACCTGCATGGCGGATGGGATCAAGAATTTTTAGGTAGGATTTCCTAGCCATACCATATATAAAACAACCGTAATCCAGTTTGGATCTTATTAGAGATTTGTATATTTTTAGGAGTGATATGCAATCTGCACATTATTCTGTATTAGGCTGTATTAACTTATGCTGTATTACCCACATAAGTTGTAGTGTTTTGAAACATTTTTGTTAAGTATTTCAAGTGGGGGGGGGGGGATGAATGTGAGTTTCTTATCAAAAATTATTCCCAGAAATTTGTGTTGGTCTGTTATTTCAATTTCTGTTCCTTCTAATTTGAGTGTTGGGTCATTGTGCATTTTTCTTTGGTTCCAAAAATGCACACCCTTGGTTTTGGTTGATGAGAATTTTAAACCATTTTCGATGGGCCATTGGTTTAATTTATTTATGTATATCTACAGTTGACATTCTGAGGTATGCATATTTTTGGATCTATGGCAAATCAGATCATCCACATATAAGGAGCCATTAACTTTGTTGTTCAGGCAGTTTACGATGTTGTTGATTTTTTATATTAAAAAGGGTAACCGACAAGATGCATCCTTCTTGTATTTTTGAATCAGAGAGAGTAGATCCAATTCTTAGTTTAAAGCTTCTGTTGAATAAAAAATCTTTTATCAACAAGGGTAGTCTACCTTTTAGACCCAGATTGAATAAGTCTTTCATAATTCCTTGCCTCCATGTGGTCTCATAAGCCTTTTCTAAGTCAAAGAAAATGGCTATTGCATGTTCTTTTTTTATGAAAGCCTCTCTAATAAATGTTTCTAATTGGATTGTCCCTCTTTTACTTCGAAAGCCACTCTGTAAATTGGAAATTAAGTTATTGGTTTCCAGGTACCAGTTTAGTCTTTTATTTATTATTCTTTCGAACGTTTTGTATAAGCAACTTGTTAGTGTTATAGGTCGAAAGTTTTTTGGGTCTGATTTGTCTTTTTCTGGTTTTGCTATGGGAATCACGATGACCTGTTTCCAGCTCTTTGGCAGTTTTCCCTTGAGCCATATTTTGTTAAAGATATCTAACAAATATTCTACACAATGGTGGGGGGAGTTGTTTTAAGAATTCATAATGAATTTCATCAGGGCCAGTAGCAGTATTGTGTGATTCATTTATGGCATTTCTAAGCTCATTCATCGTAAGAGGCTGATTGTAATCTTTGTTATTAGAATTAAAATTTAGTTTATTTTTCATTTTTTCTGTGTCCTGCTTAATTTTTTGGAAAGGTTGTCTGTAGTTTTTGTTAGAGGAATTGTTTTTAAATGTTTCCGCTAGTAGGTTTGATATATCTTTTGTCTTTGTTATTTTTTAGTGATTTAGAGGAGGAGATACATTCTTTACGGCAATTTTCCTTATCATGTTCCAAACTTTTTGGTTTTGTGTTACAATTTATTTTGTTTACATAGTCTTTCCAGAATTCCCTTTTGGCTTCCTTGATTACTCTACGTGCTACTGCTCTTTTTTTGCTTGAAAAGATCTAGATTATGAGTTGTGGGTTGAGTATTAAATTTCCGTAGTGCTGCTTTTCTTAATCTGATAGCTTTTTTGCATTCGTCATTGAACCATGGTCTTTATTGTTTGTTTGGTTCATTGCTTTTTGGTATGCATACCTTCACAATGGCTATTAAGGTTTCTGTGAAGCATTCAATGGATTTACTGTTGTCTTCTTTGACTGAAAGCTTTTGGTAGCATTTTTTTTTGGATTCCTTCCAATTTGCTTTATTTAGCTTCCATCGAGCTGGGTGGTTTTCAATTTCTTTTGAGCATGTCAGAATAACTGGGAAATGGTCACTACCCCATGAGTCATCTAGAACTTTCCAATCATAGTCCATAAGAGTAGATGGATCACAAAGGGATAGGTCCAGCACTGAGTAAGTGCCTGATGCTGGATGTAAATAGGTGCTGGACTTGTTATTTAGTAGGCATAAGTCATTGAGATTAATAATTTTCTCTAGATTTTTGCCTTTTTTATCTGAGTATATAGATCCCCATATAACATTGTGACAATTAAAGTCACCTAGTAATAAAAAAAAATCTTGGAAGTTGTTCAATTAGATTGTCTAGTTCAGATTCGTTTATGGGATCTTGAGGAGGGATGTAAATGGAGCAAATGTTAATGGTTCTATGTATAGTGGCTTTTGCAGCAACAGCTTGTATATCAGACTTTAATTGTATTTTACTTTGGGGGATATCGTTTCTAATTAGAATTGATACCCCCCCGATGCCTTCTGATTGAGGTTATGTATATAATTATATTGTATATAATTTTCTATTTTATCTTCAGCTTTTAAAAAGGTTTCTTGTAGACAGATAATAGTGGGATGATAATTCATTATAAGAAGTAGCTCATTTATGTTTGGTTTTAAACCCCTACAGTTCCATTGTAAGATTTTTGATCCATGCATATATACTGAAATGTTTAAGAGAGTTTACTTGTCTATATAATGTTTTGTAGTAGAGGTGTCCATCTCTTCTATGCTTTCTCTCTTATTTGCATTTTGATTCTTATGTCTTGTTCCTTGAATTTCTTTTGGTTCTGCTTGTTTATTAGGGGATGTTCCTTTGGTTTTTTTCCTTTGGTTCATTTGTTGTTCTTTGTCTGGAAGCAGACCGTTCCCATGTTTCAGATGAACTGGTTATTCTTGGTTTGGTTTTGTCTGGACTTTTTGAGCTTCTCTGTCTTGATCGTCTTTCCTCTCTCTCTATTTCCATCAGTTCATATTTGTTTTCCTTTTCCATTAGAACAATTTCAGTTTTTGGTTTGTGATGTTGATTTTTTGAAGAAGGATTTGTTTTTGGAGGCAAAGAGTTATTAACTTTGGCAGTGGTAATGGGGAGGATTGGTGTTTGCTGTTGTTTGGATTGCAACTTTCTTTCGATTGTAGCACCTTTGGTTTCCTTGATCTGGAATTGGGGTTTTTCCTTTAGATCTGGTTCCGTATCGGATCTAGGTGTCGAACTGATAAAATTTTTCTTTAGTATCTCCACTTTTTTCTATTTTTTTATTTTCTTAGTTCTTTCACCACTTCTGATAGATTGTTTTGTGTTGTTTCTTGTCCTTGCATTGTGTTGTTTGATGTTCTGGCTATATTTGCATATGTTGATGCATTCAGTGAGTGCTCTTCTATCCTTCTTGCCTCCGGGTATGGTATATTATTGATATGTTTAATTTCAGATACTTTTTTTTCTTTTTTCCAGACTTCACATTCTTTTGAGTTTGCTGTGTGGTTTAATGTACAGTTTGCACATTTTAAAGGGAGTTCACAGTTAATGTGATCCCCAATTTCTCCACAAACTTTACATCTTGGTGATCTGAAACATCTCTCCTTGTGGTGTCCGAACTTTTGACAATTGTGACATCTCAGAGGGTTTGGTATGTATACCTCTACTTTTTCTATCAAATATCCAATTTTTATTTCAGTAGGAGGTTTTGGGGGTGTCAAAATTGAGAATGTAACTGTTTGTTGGAGTCATTTGATTGGGTTTTTTTTATCATTATTCTTTGCGCATCTGTGACCCCTTATTTCCTTGGATTGTTCTTTATTTCCTCTAGCGTGTATACAGAGAGATCTGAGCTTCTCACCACACCCTTTGAGGAGTTCAAGGAGTTGTGTGGGTGGACTTTTATCTTTAAATTGGAAAACAGATTTTGTTTCAATAACTTATTTGCTGAAGTTTTATTTGTAACCTCTACTAACAAGGTATTATTCCTTAATATTTTTGAATTGTAGGTGTTTTTGTTAAGAATCTCATTGTTTTTTCGACAATGAAGGGGGACAAATTGGTGATTGGAGTGTTCTCCATTGACTCCAAGACAATGAATCTCGGAAACTGCTTTTGATCAAATTCATTGTCTGATTCAGGTTCGGAGGCTAGGCTCTCCGAGCTGTATTCAGTATAGGGTGTTTTATTTTTATTTGTTGCCATGAGTTTTATTTTTTAAATTTCACCCTCCTTGCTCCCCACTCTCCTCAGAGCCCAACAGCAGAAGATATTAGGGGGGAAACCCATTCACCCTATTATCCCAAGGATACAAGAAAGGTATACTCACACTAGTAAGAGGCAGTTAGCATTTCAGGTTTCTCTTTGTTTTTCAGACCCATTTTTGATGAAAAATTCAGATTGAAAACCTTCTGTGTAAAAGCTTTTCCTTACTAGTATATTGACCCTTGCCACCGCCTTCTAATACTTACACGTGGTCTATCTCTTATTTGTAGCTGAGAATCAGTCCATTTCAGTGACACATCTATTGAGTTATTTTGTTTGAGTTAGATGATTTTATGCGGGTAAGTATTAGGGCTTGACGTGACTAGCCGATTGATCGGATTGGGCCTCTCCGACCGCCCGTCTAGCCCAGGTAAGGGCCAAAGTGATGTGCTGCAGGAACATGGCCTCTCTGCACCTGGGTCATGACATGCTCAACCACCAGGATCCCATCCCCAAACATCATGGGTCACCACCCACGGCCAACAGGTGGCCCCATTGAGGGACTTTTACCCTCTGCAGAGGTGCAGTTAACGCATTCTGAAGCCCCACCAACAAGGCTAAATTTTATTTAGACCAGTTGCAGAGTTTTTACTTTTGTTTATGGAGTCTTTTAGTTTTGTCATAGTAAGAGAAAATTGTATCCTTCTTTATTTTTTGAAGTGAATGTAAGTTTTTCTTGTTCCATAATGTTCTTATATTTTTAAAATTTGGAAATGTAGAGATTTGCTGAGGAGTTTCTTTGAAGTTCTGTTGCTATTATGTTAGCTATTTCTTTTTTTTTTTTACAGTGCATTTATTTCCATTTGTTTTGGTTAAGTGGACTGTTACAGTTTGTGATGTATTTCCATTAATTTTCATTATTTCCCATGTTTTATTTATTGGGGTTTTGTTATTAAGTCTGGAGAATTAGTTTAGCTAAGATTTTTGGGGATTTTTTTTTTTAATTATACAGCATGCTTTTGCTCAAGCTTGCTTGTAGTTTTGTAGGTTGCATGTGGTTGGGCTGTGTAAGAATATCTTTAGCATTTTTTCCTGGTTTTAACTGTTTCTCTGCATTCTTCTGTAAATCAGGGTTTTGATTTTGTATGTGATTTAAAGGAACATTTTGGTATTGTTTGTCTTGCTTGTAATAACAAAAAAAAGAAAAGATGAATGAAGATGGGGGGGTGGCAAAAGTGCAGTGCAAAGCTTGCCGGCAGGACAGCTGTTTTTCTTTCTTTGGTCACTTCAAGAAAATGGATTTCAGGTTTCCCTTTCTTGGCTCCTGGGGGTGGGGGCCTTACAGGGCAGTTGTGAAACAGACACCAATTAAGCAGCTCCTACTTCTTCTTTGTCAGTTTAACTGTCAATCCACAACCACGACCAAACACACGCAATCCACTGAAAAATTCTCTTGTCCCCACAGCAGCACTGGCACCCACTTTTTATGCCATTCCAAGACAGCCAAAACAAGCATGCATAAATTGTGTCTTCAATAGCAGCCATCTTTCTTTTGTCATTATCTTGCAGGCAAGAGACATTTGCACTCATTTCTAATTCCAAGGTAAGTTATCTCTTTCGTTACATTGCTATTTGTGTTAGTATGTTTGTAAAGGAGACTATTGGTTCTGATTCATTGAGAATTTCATGTTGCTTTGGGATGAACTCAGTTCATTGAATTTACAATTAGCTTTGTGTAGTTACCATTTGGGAATCCTTTCTTCTGGCATAGGCTTGCTTATAGTTAGGAAAATCACTACCACATTGGTCACCATGAACTTTCCATTGAAAGTCCATAAAAATTGATGGGGAAGCATATGGTTAGGTCGACAGCTGATGTTGATCCAGTACCAAGATGTAGGTATGTGATGTGTGTATTTGGTTATTAAGAATACATAGATCAGATGATTCTAGTAGAGATGCTATAATTTTACTAGTTTGATTGGGGCTCTACAGCCCCACATTTTGCTGTATGCATTAAAATCTAGTAGAAAGGGAACCGGAAGTTGGCCAGTTAACCTTTCTTATTTAGTCTTTGTTTTGGAGGAATATAAATTGAACATACGGTTATTGTATGATGAATTGAAGCTTTTACTGCCAAGATCTGTAGATTTGTGTTTAATTACAGTTTTTCCAGGGTATTGATTTTCTAACTAATACTGAAACACCTCCACTTGGCCTATTCTCTATTGTTGATACATTTTGTGATAAATTTCATATCCTTTAAAGGAGAAGTTGTCAGTTTCTTTGAAAAACGTCTCCTGCAAGCAGACTATATTTATATTATAATCTGTAAGAAGTTGTTTGATTTCCTCATAGTTTGGTTTAACACTGCTAGTTTCACTGTATGATGCTTGAGGTCAATTTGTTCATTTCAATAGTAATTATTTTATTTTAGTGAGTAGATCTTAAGGATAACTGTTTTTGGCTTTTGATTATCTCTCTTTATATATTCCATACTTTCTGTACTGTTTATTTTCCTTGTGGACTTGTTCTTTGTCAATTATTTGCATGTTCTTGATCCCAGCCATTGGAACTTATACCAACATGTTGAGAAAGATCAAAAACATCAGCTAGAGATCCCACCCTACAGAGATATCATACAACTATCTCTTGAACTTAAACGAAAATGGCTGTAATTTTCTAGCAACTGTTATAACATACAGAATGAGGTGATCTAATCTTTGTTCCTTTGGCATCCTTCTGAAAGTGTTGTAATAAGGAAACTGACATATCTAGACACAACTGCCTAAGATTCAAGACAGGATAGAAGAGATTTGAGTATAGCAATGCTTGACCATGTAGTGTGGGGTGGGATTGTCAATGAATTTCTGACCTATCATAGGTTGGTTGAAGGATGATGATGTTCTTGATTGTTTAGGTTATTTGCATTTATTTATCTTTATCTGGGTCCTTGCCCTGTTTATTTGCTTTTAATTCTGTTTCTTATGTTTTTTGGATTCATAGTCATTAAGTCACATATTTCTGACAAGCAGTGCCAAATACTGGATTTTATAAAGAAAGAAACAACATTACAAGACTTAATTATCGCTGAAAAATGTGGAATCTATGATACATTGCCAAATGCTTTTTTAATTACTTTGATTACACAAACAAGAATTAAGCAGAAACCACAATGCAACATTTGTAAAATCTTGGAGCCTACAGGAGTGCAAGCTGAACAATTTTTAATCAATCTATGACATGATATTAGTTAAAAGGAGTGCAAGCTGAACAATTTTTAATCAATCTATGACATGATATTAGTTAAAAGGAGTGCAAGCTGAACAATTTTTAATCAATCTATGACATGATATTAGTTAAAAGGAGTGCAAGCTGAACAATTTTTAATCAATCTATGACATGATATTAGTTAAAAGGAGTTTTTGCAACTGAACAATTTTTAATCAATCTATGACATGATATTAGTTAAAAGGAGTGCAAGCTGAACAATTTTTAATCAATCTATGACATGATATTAGTTAAAAGGCAATGAGTTGTACAAATAAATACATAATAGATTTAAGTAGATCAATAAATGCCAGTTTAACAACTCAAACAAAATAAGTTTAGTAAAGTTAAAAAAAAAAAAAAAAAAAAAGGCATAAAAAGTTCTGTCATGGTCACCTAATTTAAATAAATGAAGACTATGAATTGTCTCCCCTAGGTGAAATTGTACATATTCAGTTTCTGTGACTACTTAACTGAGTATCATCCATTGTCATATACAACTTTACAGAAAATTCTGTATTTAAAAAGTTTTATTTTTGGTAAGTCAATGGCTGGAAAAACAAAGAAAAAAGAATATAAGATTAAATGAGACCATCCTTTAAATATATAAACTTCGCACATTTTATTTTTGTTGAAAAGAATATCTATTGATTAAAAAATGATTATTATTTTTCTTTATTTAAAACTATAAGGAAGTTTTAATGTTTATTACTCCTAACAGCAATTGTATTAAATCAATTTTAGGTTTTTATTTAGATTAAAATGCCTAACATAAAAACAATTTGCAAAGAAAAAAAATATTGATTGCTCACAAAAAAAGTGAGGATTCCTATTTTGATTAAAATACTCCCTTCAAAGAGTGGAGTGATGGTAGACAAATTCTTTTATCATCTGCTCCCCTTTTGTTACTTATTACTGCTCTATAAATAACAAAGGTTATGAACATTTACATAATGGACATTAAAAGAGATGTAATTATTTTTCATTCTTATTTCAGCATCTTATAATGCCAACCAAAGTAAAATTCTATAAATTTATCTCTTCTCCCTCAGACGTGGATTAAATAATAGGGTAGCCTTATGTGTTAGCTAATCTAAAAGAAAAACTACTCTGAATACAAAACAGCGGAGAAGGCAATATGAAGTTATGGCAAGTAACAAACACCAAATAAAAAAAGTAACTAGCAGTGAGTCATGACTGCCCACGTCCTGAAGAAATAGGAAATATAAATAAAAGATCTTGAATGGATGAATTATGATTAAAAATGAGAAACAAACAAGATGTTGTATTAAAATATATTTTTTATATAAACGTTAACAATTCTTCATTTTACAAAATGAGTAATGTTCATATGTCTAGTATGAGGTTGATTAGAAAAGTTTAGTAATGTTTTTTACCTCGCAGTAAGTTGCCATTACTTTCTGCAGTAGACTGGCTGCCAGCCAAGGCTATAGAACCCAATCTATCCTGTTATTTAACCAATAACTGGAGGGAAAAGATGAAATAACACCTTTCCCAAGGGTATTTGCACATAAGTGAATGCAAGATATTCAACTAGAATTCAAACTTGGCTCCCAGATTTCTCGTTCTGAGCAGATATCTACTGCACCACAACACACATTCAGTATCTGGTACAAGGTTGATAAAAAGAGTTTAAGAATGTTCTTTGTCTAAAAAGAGTTTAGTTTGTTGAATGTGTGAAGGCAGTAATAGATCAAAATTCGATATGAGTGGAGTGAGAGAGAATTGTAGTTGTTCATGTCTTTGATGTAACTGTTCATTTGATGTTAAATGTTCATTTGTTGTGTCTTCTTTGTATCTGGCTTTACAAAATTTTATTGAAAAAGGAGAACTAGAAAAAGCAGTATGAGAGGATAAGCCAATAATGTCTGCCTGACCTGAGTCGAAGGAAGCACTGAATTAGGTCCTTTGAATAGAGTAGACAAAATCACTTGTACTCATACTTTTTTGGAAGTCAAAAAAGGGTATCACTCTCAAATATATTTTTCTGTTCTCAAATTGGTTAATATATGTATATTTCTTTTAAAATGTTTTTCAACCAGAAAATCTGCATTGATCTACATGTGCAAAAACTCAATGTCATTCTGTTTTAAGTCCTTTAAGAGAACTTCCTGTTCACCACAATTCCTATGTCTAGTATTAAAAACACAATATGTCAGGTTAGTCTATGAGAGCTTCTATATGTACCAGGTAGCTCAGTACAACCTGCTGCATGATCAGGTCATTGACTGAACCATTTCCCCAATCAGGCTTTCCTGGTGAAGAGTGTGGCTTGGCATCCAGTAAGATTAAGACCAAAACCTGTCAAAGAATAAATGAACTCAATGGTCAATAGTCATCTAGCACAATAGAGTAAACTGGACTCCATTGCTATGTATACAGCCAATGCAGTGATGACATAACATTGATAGTTGGAGGACTTCGTAGACTAGTCAATGGCCAAGGCAAAAAGGATCCTTTGATGAAAAATTAATGACCATGGCCAAGACAAGCTTTCAAGTTAGACGAGCTCAGCGGTGGTTTGACCTGGAGAGAGATGTTTTCTGCCAGGTTCACTATGCATGAATGAACACAGATATGGAGAGAACTGGCCCTATGACAACATTCAGTCAAAAGGACTTAGAATGGTTTCTAATGACATTTTAATATTCTTTTTGCATACCATAAAAATAAGAAGTGGACATGCACTTTTAGTCTTTCTTTACCAGAGTGTTTTTAGTTGGGGACTTTAAATCAGATGGAAAGCATAAAGATTTTTTTTTACACATTACACATGTTTATAGAGTTTTTCCGCTTGGTAATGAGCCTGCTTCTAGACTAGCGGCAAAGCAAGGATAGAGAGTCTATCCTATTACTTGAACTGTAACTGGAGAAGAGATGAAGTCATATCTTTCCCAAAAGCATTTTATTCGCAAGTGAACGCAACAGAATCTCAATTTGGATGCTGATTGTACTTTCTATGCCAATTGCTAGTGTACACACTGTACTAAAAAAATTTACGCAACTGAATCAACTCTGACAACTCCAACTGACATTTTTGGATCTGCTATTGGTCAAACTTCAAATAAAAAAAAGGTAACGAAAACTGTCATTAAAAAGTCATGCATTAAAATTCTTAAATTTTATGTCTTTTTTTTTTTCCCCCATATCCAACCCCATATGAAAGGCAAAAGTTGTATAAACAAACAAAAATTTATATGGAAAATGTAAAACACCCAAAAAATATCTATTTTTTGGCAATACCTACATTTTTATCATAAAAATGACAGTAAGATTTTCTCACTCCTGCTGACAGTACCTTCTAAAGAATGCATAAAAAGTTAAAAAAAAGTAAAACAGTTTCCCGTATACTGGAGTGGAGTTTATTCTTTAAGTTATAATTAATTTTATATTTTCTTTTAAGTCAAGTTGTGGTACCGTGGATATCGGCTTGGAACGAGAAACCGGGGAGCCGAGTTCGAATTCCAGTTGAATCCATTGTATTCACTTATGCGCAAATACCCTTGGGAAAGGTATTAATCCGTCTCTTCCTTCCAGTTATGGGTTAAATAGCAGGACAGATTGGGTTCTATAGCCTTGGTCGGCAACCAGTCTACCGCAGAAAGCAATGGCAACCTACTGCGGGATAATCTTCTGCCCAGTCAGTCATGTCTCTTTCGAGACATGATCGCCCAAGCGTGTATCACGCATGGCACTTAACTGACTGACCACCAAAACAAAATGGGTGTTTTTTTTGTTTTTTCTTTTTTTATAATGATATTTTTTATATCGCTAATTAATAATACTGATATAACTTCAGTATACAATTCTTTCATTATGAATAAGTAGTCAGTTTGAATCAGGTAATTCCTTGATTTTTGACAAATAAAACCAGTGGTTGCGATATCTTGCTTTCATTTCAGAAAAAAGGAAAAAAAACATCTATTTTGGTTTGGAGAAAGTTTCTTTAATTTCTTGGACGTTCGATGACGGGCAGTGCTATCTTCGTCATAAGTAAACATACCTGATTTTCAGAACAATTTTTTTCTTAATAATATTGCTTAAAAGTTCAAACATTGCCTGCCATTCATAGAGAAACACCAAAGTGAAATATACAAATACATCTGCTGTAGAACAAAATCATTCCCTATCTCTTCTTATCCTTGGTAGGGCTTTCTCGTCCAGCAACTGTTTGTAGCTTTTGCTGTTCTGTCGTCCTTTCAGCCACTCCAACCATATATTTGCCATATATTTAGCAAAGATCATACCCCAAACCATAACTCCTCCTCCTCCCCCCATCTGTCGTTTGTACAGCAGGCTCACTCGTTCTCGACCAAGTACACCATCCATCGGGCCCATCAAACTTGAAACGCTTCTCATCAGTAAATATAACCTTCTTAAAGTCAACATGCTTTGTTAACCACCTTTTAGCACACTCCAGTCTTGCTCCTTTGTGTTTCTTTGTTAGTGCAATTTTTTCTTAGCCTTTGCATACTTCAAACCAATCCTATGCAGCGTTCTTGTACTGTTCGGACGTTTACATCCAATTCACATTTCTCCTTCACTTTTCTTGCTGTAACTTTTTCTCCAGATGTCAAAAGCCGTGTCACAGTCCTCTTCATTCTCCTTTCAGTCTTCTTGCCAATTGATCTTTTCCATCCTCTCTTCTTTTTCCGCTCGGAGTTTGTCTTCAGCATGTATTCAACCGTTGATTTCGACAGCTTCAAATCCATGGCGATCCTTCTGATGCTGAGGCCATCATCCCGCTTCTTCCATGCCAAACAAACGACTTCTTTTGAATGCATTTTACCTCATTAAACTTAATTGTTTTGCCAGTAAGATAGAACAGATAATTGATTCTAATGATGACAGCTAAGTGTACAAGCAGAAAATTTGCATACAGCAACATATACATGAACTTAACTCTTAATAAAATAGGATTTTTTGTCATGTCCGAAAAATAGTGTCGCGCAAGTTTTCGCAAAAATCACAAAAAAATAAAATTATCAAAACCAAACTAAAAAAAATGATCACACTAGTAGTGGATTTTCACTCCTCAACTACGTACTTACAATCTCAAAAGTTTTTGGCACTAGTAACCCCACCTTGAAGTACTTTTTTCAAAGTGTCCGAAAAATATTGTCGGGCCCCTGTATTTCGTAGCCACAATAAAATTCTTACTGACTTGTTTTAACCTCAAGAAATCATATTTTTCCCACAAAAAAATTTATGTGAACTTACTTTTAATGAATCGTTACCAGGACCTACCCAAAATATTCCAGTTTTATTTTTTCAAGTTTTAAATTTACCAGACACAATTTTATATCGAAATATTAGATTTTAATTAATATTTTTTACCGCCGTTTTTAACGCTTCCATTTTCCCTACAATTAAAAAAAATTACCCGAGCCGAAAAAGAACATGTCCAAACAGATTAAGTTTGAATTACTTTTTTTTATAACCAAGCAGCCTTTCTTGCAACCTTTATTTTTTATTTGCAATAAATTGTCATTTTATATGACTTTTAATTCTTACACCACTTAAACATTCGACCAAACTTTTCAACGTGTTAAAAAGTAGTTTTCTCGAAATAAATAAACATTTTTTCTTCATGTTTGTTATGGAACAAAAAAATTATGTACTTTCATTTTGTACACTGCCAAGTTTGCATCTTTATTTTCTGAGTCTCTGCTCTTAGTGTATTTTTAAATTTTTTAGAAACGACAAGACAACATTTATTGCTGTTTTTTTTTTTTTTGTTTCGTTTTTTTTTTTTTGTTTGTTTGTTTTTTAATCTTGGAAAAACACAAAAAGTAGTAAGTAATAATAAAAATAAGATATTTTGATTGCGAAATGAATTACAGTGAAAGTTTGCCGAAAATTATAAAGAAAATGAAAAAAATCATTCCGAACGTACCGTTCCAGCAACTGCCATTGTCTTGTGTACAAAGAGAAAAACATTAAATATTCGCCGATGAAAAAATAGGAACGTAAAATGCCGTTCAATACGGCTGTTTAGATTTAAATAAAAGCTGTTGCTAAGTTCCTAAGGACAGATAACTCTTTGTAAGCTTATTCCCCTCCAAAAAGATTTTCCATTTATCATTCCTGTGTCAATCTGTGAGTTGTTATCAGGTCAAGTTGCAAGTAAGTAGACTAATAAATTTCACCACATGGGACTTTTAATAAAAGTTGGGATAATAATGAGAAACACTGATTGATAAATGTAATTAGGTTTTCGCACAAATATTGGTAGGTTATGTTATCGTATTTTTTAAAAACCATAATTAATTGGTAATAATATTGACCTTTCCTAATGACTAGAAAACTAAAAGAGTCAAGGTAAGCTTTTAAAAAAAAAAGTCATAACTTCGCCTTGTGGATAAAAAAAAGAGAAAATACTTTCAATTATAGTTCTATTAATCTAAAGTCATGGAAATAATAAATATTAATTTTAAAAAGAGATTAAACAAGAACAAGTAGTTCATGAATTTGGTTTTGATAGTGTAATTAATTGTTCACTCAGTCTTTGGGTTGGTAGAACTAGATATCCCTAGAAAATGGGCTGTGAACGAGAATGTAAAATGTTCATTTGAAAATTTCCTGTAGATTATCCGGATCGACATACACTCGAGGAAGGCCAGACAATACAACGACCAAAACGTTGTGATAACAATAACCAAAAAGAAAAAAACAATAGTCTACATCTAACTAATGATTGTAAAAAATATTTTGTGGCTATCCTCTGTCTTCTCTATTTTCACGGTTTCTGCTCTGGTGAGTTTCTTTTCCTGGTGAAACATGAATTTACTTGTGCCAGTAGATTGGCATCTAGGTCACACCCTTTTACCGTCAAAATAGTCATATGTAATCGTCACGTCTACTCTAATAGTGTCTTTTCTCGCACTTTCCGCTCGGGAAACTCCCTTCTGTATACTTGCTTCTCTGTAAGACTCTTCAAAAGTTTAAATACAACATCAATTGCTGTCTTCTATCTCTCTAAATCCCATCCATGTCTTATCATTTCTTCGGCATCCCCTGTACCTTTTTTCTCTCTCACTGTAATACAGTCACTGCGTACCAGTGCCGGTCCTGTCTTGCTTGGGGTGAAATGATTATATATATATATATATATATATATATATATATATATATATATATATAGTATGAGAGAGAGTTCACATAATCCTTTTTCTTTTTTTGACAAAATCTTAATTCAATTAACTAGCTAAGAAATCTCATATTCCATCTGTAGTAAAAATCTGTATTTTCCTTTCAACTATTTGTCTATTTGGACACAATACGAATTTTTACGCCTTCTCTAATTGTCATTTACTAGCTTTAAATATCAGGCATCCAAAGGGGATTGAACTGACTGTTCAGTTGTAATGATAAAAAACAATTGCACTGACAGTTACACCAAGCCAAGTTTCCCGGGAACCGCTCCAGTTGTCTCCCCTGGAAATTACGGTAATTTTGTTAGTCCAATTTCGTAAATTTTAATTATGAGATCATTCGGTGCACTTCTTTCTCAAACCAACAGGTTAGTAGTTATTATTTGTCGTGAATAGTTTGCCTTTTTTGCGAATTCAAAGTACTGGCTTTTACAGTACGATTTTTTTTTTTTTTTTTTTTTTTTTTTTTTTTTGCTGTTAAAATTTTAAAATAGTCAGTTAAGTGCCGTACGTGATATACTTGGGCGATCATGTCTCCATGACTGACTGGGCAGATTATCCCGCAGTAGTTTGCCATTGCTTTCTGCGGTAGACTGGTTGCCGACCAAGGCTATAGAACCCAGTCTGTCCTGCTATTTAACCCATAACTGGAAGGAAGAGACGGATTAATACCTTTCCCAAGGGTATTTGCGCGTAAGTGAATACAATGGATTCAGCTGGAATTCGAACTCGGCTCCCCGATTTCTCGTTCCGAACCGATATCCACTGTACCACAACGCACATCCTAATAGTAATTTAATTTAAAGTAATTTAAAATAGTATTTTTCTCTAAATAATCTAATAAAATTTCCACGACGTTTTTTACGTGGTTACTTGGCGAGAGAAACAGCGACAAGAAGAAGTTCCATTTTTTTCTGCGTGATAAAATGAAAAAAACCTACTGTTTTTTTTAAAAAAAACAGTAGGTTTCTTCAATAAACAACTACCGATTTGAGTTCAGCAGCATATACACTTGCACGGAGATAGGGATGTTTTGGAAAGATTTGATGAAGGGGTAAAAGAGCTTCGGGGAACAAAACAAAAATTTACCAATTTATTTTTATTGAAAGAAACTTTTTACAATGTGTAAAGAGATCTAGCTAGTGGGTTGTTTTTCTTTTTTTTTTTTTCTCCACTTAATTGGAATAATAAATGCCCTCGCAGCAATCGTGTAATAGTCAACTAAACTTGAGCTACGAGATTGATGAACTTACGACGTAAATTTTTATGGTTTGCGATTATTATTGTTTATTGTTTTTAATTTATTTTTTAGGTAAGTAAAGAAACTAAAGAAAGATATTTCCAGGCTCTCACTCGAACGAAATTATTGTCTTTATATCCTTTCTTTGCCATAAGTTATCTGACAGAAAATTTAAAAATAAACCTTGGAGAAACGGATGAAACGCCACAACTTTGTGTAATCAACAATAAAACACTAAACAGTTTGTTTTTTTTTATTTTTAACTAGCAGTATAGCCCGGTGTTGCTCGGGTGTAAATGAAAGCTTTAAAACTAATCCATGGTCCTGGAGCTCAGACTCTTTGGACGTTGGCACGAAAGACTAAAAAAAGCAATAGTTGTTTCCAGTTAAAGCGAAACCGTAGAGACTGAAAGAAAAATAAATGGATGTAAGTCAAATTTTGATTTCCTGCTATCGATATAAAATTTTCTGCACTATTGTAAGAACTGCAACCTTGAAACTTCTGAATATCGTTTCTTTAAGATTCTTATATCTTTGTCTATGAGTGTATCAAATTTGATTAAAATCGGACCACTCCTTCGATAACCCGATTTTTTCGATTATCGATTTTCGATATTTATTGGGGGTACCTCGACACAAAACCTAGCTAAGAACACTCGCAGATGCTTATAGTACAACTGTGTAAATTTTCAAGATAATCGGTTCAGCCGTTTCGGAGTCTATAGGTAACGGATATACACACACACACACACAGTTCCATTTATAAATAAGTTTAGATTTAGATCTGCAAAAAAATTAGGACACAACTATTTTTTTCTCCGACTAAGTAGGGAAACGGCTATATAGTCTTTCTTTTCTTTACTTTGTTGTAATTACATTAACAAGATTCCCCACTTTGGTCTATTGTTTCGCTAGAGATAAGCCACCTAAGAAAATAAAGTAGAAGTGATGAGTTTTTTAACGATAATTTATTTTCGAACATGGTTCACATCCAGAAGAGGGATCAGAGTAGTTTTATTTTTATTTTTTTTTATTTTTTTTTTTTCAGCTTTACAATTTACCATAGAGAGTAAATTTTGTGAGATTTAAGCAAATATAAGCTTGAATTAATATCTAAGAAATTGTTTTATTTTCCAATGCAGCAGATAGAGAAAATTGCTTCTTTTTTTTTGTTTCTACAAAAATTTAAAAGCCGAGCATGCAAGAAGACTCTCAAGAATGCAGTTGAGTTAGGGATAATGACGAGAAAACACATATTATTTTTAACAAAACAAACTAAGGAATTTATTTACACATTTGAAATTTCAGTAACTTTGAAAAAAAATTTTTCAGGCCATGTAATCAAACACAAAGTTTCGTAGTTTTGATGAATTGTCAAGAAGAAAAAAATGCTCATAATTTTTTATGATAAAAAATTATACAGTTATATTCAACATGAAAAAAACTAAGGTACTTCTTAGCTTAGGAGTTAAATAGAATTATTTGAAATTCCCCTGTTCTCATTAGAGGTTGATAATGTATCAGCATGTTATTTGACACAGGTATTATTCAGACGCGTGTGTGTTTGTCTCTCTCTCTCTCTCTCTAAAAGTGATTTGACACCGGTTTGTTACTTTTCCTTATTTTGTAAACGGCCCCTTTTTTCTATTGGTCAAAATAAATTTTTTCACATAGATCGCTAAGCTTTGCCTTGGTCTTTACTTTAGCCCAGAACCGATCTCTTTTTCTATTGACAAAAATAAATTTTGTACAGGTTTGCAAATTTGAAAACAGTGAAGAAAAGAGTTATTTTTATTTCGTATTTACCACATCATAACCATTTAAAAGATTACACTTAGTGTGTGACTATGCATTTAGAATTCTGTTTTAAGATATGAAATGACTTCTTTTCATAAATTAGCATTAGTGTATATAGAGCTTAGCAATGAGTTCTGCATTCAAGCTTTGATTGAAATTAAATAGATTCAACTCATTTCATTTACTCCTGTATCTGATTAGGTGTGGGAATCTTTCTTTTTACGTTTGTTGGATTGCTATTGTCAAGCGGTTTGTAAAAAAAATAAAAATAAAAAGTTAAAAAAAAGGTTTGTACAGCAGGGAATACTGAAAAGTTCTTAACCTGACCCATTTACAAAAATCTGAAAAAATGATCTTATGATAGAAGAAACATTCCTTTGATGATGATAATTTTTTTTTTATTCTGAGAATGCTCTCTGTAAGTTGAATTTTTTTTATAATCACTGCAACTTACTCATAATTAATGTGGAATTAATTGTAATTTGGGAAAGGGAGGAATAATAATAATTATTATTATCATTATTCAAAATAAACCATTACCTTCTCAAGAAGTTTAATTAGTTGATCACAGAATCCAGTCAAATTGGGAAAAATGTTAGCAAGCTTTATTTAGTTCCATTGGGACTAAAAAGATTGCTAATTTTTAGAATCACCAACTCCTTTTTTTTACAACTTGGTGAGTGGGGATCCATTGATAATAATTTATAGAACAAATTTTCACAATTTTTCAAATTCATCATGTTATTTTTGTTGACTATGAAAAAAAAATGATTAAATACTATTTTTTTTCATTCATGGCAAAAAATTTGATATTCTTCAAACTTATGCATACTTTCTATTTATTTATTACACCCAAACCTAATAATGCCACTAAGACACTAGGGAATAAAAGAAAATGAGAAGACTTCAGAAGGAACAAAAAACAAGAGGTAAACCTCTACGTCTGTTCAAAAAATGAGGAAGGAGTGTTAACTAGATGATAGATAGGACATATCTATATTTCTGAAATCAGGTATTGTAATTATTTGCACTATTTACATTGTTCAGACTTTTTGTGAACCCTTTAATTCATTCACTGGGGTAGAATATTCTCTTTCCATGAAATATCCAGTTATCTCGGTATCAGTTATTTCCCTTTAACTCAACTAATTTTTTTTTCACTTCTGCTGTATCCAGGAATTGAACTCACAACTTTTTAGGTCAAGTTACTAGATGCAACCAATGCCTTTATCCACTGGGCCATTGAGAACATCAGTGTATGAATTTTAGGGAATTATAAACCTAATGTCTCAGTAACTATGTTTGTTTTTTTTTTACTACCTTTATGTTTGTAATTATTTTTCTCTAGTACTATTACTAATTCCCATATTGTATTCACTTCTATGCTTGGCTGGTTTAGGAGATTTTTGTAGCCTAGTATATGTGTATTTTCCAATAGTATTCTCTATCTATTATTTCAGCTTCATCCAAGAGAGAACAGGGATTCCCCTTTTTCCCTCCCTATGTAGTCAGCTATAATTGATTATTCTATTTCCCCTTGTGTTATGGCCTTGCAGTGTTCTTGCAGCCTTATCTTAAGGAGGTAACCTGTTTTTCCTTTGTGTTTCTCACTACAGATGCATGGAATGGCTTACACACCGTCCTTAATCATGTTCTCCTTTATAGGAGGTCTTACTCAGAATAAGTGTCTTCTAAGGTCATCCTGATGACCTATGTACTACAGATATTTTGTATTTTTTCTGATAATCTCTTTACATAGGGTAGGGAGACTGAGTTTTTTCTGAGTGTTGTTATCCTCTTGCACCCTTCCATTTGCATTTGTTAGTTGCTTTTATATACCTAGGGTAGTTTTTACATTGTAGGGTACAACTTATACTGATCATTTTTTGTTTATATATCTCTGAGTCTCCACTTATGACTTTTACTCGATGTTGTAAACAGCAGATGATTTTTTTCTTTACACTGTATGGGTGGTGGGAGTTGAAGTTGAGATATTGTCCAGTGAATGCTGGCTTGTGATATACAGATGTCTTTAATCCATTTTCTGTTCAAGATAATTAGTACATCTAGGAATGTTAGTTTGTTCTTTTTTTTTTTCACCACTATGAACTATATATATATATATATATATATATATTTACTTCACATGGTCTAGTTGTAGCTAGATCTCTTCTTGATGTGGCCAGAGTATGAAGGGGTCATTTACATATCTCAGCCATAAAAGTGGCTTTAGTGATGTGGATTTTAATGTCATCTCTTCAAAGTATTCCATAATACTTAGCGATAATGGCGAGCTCATTGCTAAGCCTTAATCCTACCAATATATGTTGTGAATATGGCAACAAGGATGAGGACAACAATCGAAACAATGTAAATAGAGTAAATAATTACTCCTATTATCTTTGAAAAAGAATTAGCTATAAAAAATGCCTTTTAATATTTTAATTCAAAATTCAAACAGGCATTGTTTTTGGTATCAAAGATATGTCCCAAATAGAATTTCTGTAGTAGATTACTCAAATTTAGTTAAATATCATAAGAAAATAATACACCAAATTTCATAGATTTATTATTTATACTAAATCTATGAAGTTTTATGTATTATTCTTGTATGATAAATATTTGATAAATTTAATGTAAAAATTTTAAATGTCCATTTGAATTTTAACATTAAGATATTACAGAGTATTTTTAATAGCTAATACCTTAAAATCTCTAAAAACAAACTATTTTTTATTTGAAATAAGTGGCATATTTGAAAAAATCACTCACTTTAAGTTATATTATCAGGATACAAAAGCTAAAAGTGATCAAAAATGATATTCCAAGTTAAATTTAAGTAACTAAAAACCTTTTTAGTATTAAATGTTAATGTGAAATTTATGTGAAAATTGAACTTTGGCTCCAATCTACTAACAGACTGAACTGGCTACAAAACTTATAGATCTCATTAAAATATTTAATTTAAAACAAAAATGGTGAATTTCTACCACCTTTTCACTGAGTTACAGCCCAAAAACTCCAATATTGAAAAATATGAATTTACCCCATCTCAGAAATGGTTAATTTCACAGTTTGGTCTGTGAGGGACTTTTACTGCAAGATTAATTTGGAATTATTTCTCTGTTGGATTCACAAGGCCACTTCCAAAGGGGACTTCCTACCCAAATCCTTACAACCCGCAATTATTTTTATAAGCATTGAAATTCCATGATTAAACAAGTAATGAGAAGATGAAATGAAGTTGACAAAACATTAATTTCTAACGATATAGTGTATTAACAAATATTTAACAAGAATACATAATATACATAGGTGTTGAATAATATGTGAAATTGGTTGCTTGTAATTGTCTCCCATTGTCTGTGTAGATATTGCTGTTATGGTTTTTAGTATAAGTTAGAATGTTAATTGTTGTTGAAGGAATTGACAGTGTTAAGAAAATTATGTATGTAAATGCTGCTGAGAGGAATTGTTCAGGTATAATGTTCTTAGTGTTAGTTGTACAAAAGATAGAATTTGTATAGCAGAGTGAGTTGGGCCTTTAGTCTTTTAGAGTTTTTTTGACATGGTTGTTGACCTGTTGAGTGTCTGCTCCAACTGTAATATTTGTGCACATGTCAGTTAAAGAAATAAATAGCATATAATTGCGTCATGCAATTAGTGCGGGTGTGTGAGAGCGAATTAGATGAAACTGCCAACTGCCTTGCTTGGTATTTGTGTCGTAACACATGTGTCTCTACTTTTTATAAGTCCTGGGAAAAATGCGGAAAAGCATAAGAACTTCACATTATGGTTGTGTGTTTCTATGTACATGTGTGAGTGCAGATGTGGATGAACTGTATGGAAATACACATGATTCCACAGGTCTATTCTTTGTTCCCAATAGTTGTTTTGCATATAATATTAAAAGATGTACAACCAGTCATTCTTGTAACATGGTTATTAATGACTGGCTGTGCATCTTTTGAATGAACAAAAACATATTTCTATTATAAATGCAAATAATAAATTCTAATCCACTCAGCAAATGTTTTGTTAATTTTTATCATTAGATTTTTGCCCTGCCATTTCAAGTGTCATAAGCAGCACCATAACTGTCACAAGATGTCTGACCTGACAGATAATCTTTCCATACCAAAGCCATTGATTGCTGTTTGTCAAATGACATCTACTGCTAATAAAGAAGACAATTTTACAGTGTGTAAATCACTTATTGAAAAGGCCAAGTTCCGAGGAGTACAGGTGAGTTGATGTACTTTATTTGAGTTGATGTACTTTATTTTAAGCTCTTACAATTCTCCAGAGTCAAATTTATCTTTTGACAGCATCTTTATAATCCTCGTTTTGTTTTATGTATTTCAGTACATAGGCAATTATGGTTACCCACAGATACTGTTTTTTATTATTTGGGAATTGCTTTAACTTCTTGGTAACGATAGTAGAGTTGTTTCCTGTTACCTTCTTTATGGTCTTATATTTAGTTCTAGATTGGCTGCCACCCAAGGTTGGATGTTCAATGAAGAAAATAGTGCAGGATACAGCGAAGGCAGTAGTGATCGAAGACCTCAAGTTTATGAAGATCCTCTCTGTGCAGTGGCCAGGTCTCACATCCATAGAGAATTGTTCTGACCATGGCCTTGTAGATTCGCAACTTCATAAATCATCTTATCTCCTGGTGAGACCAAAGTCGTTTTTGAAGATAGACAAAGGCAGCTCTAGCCAGATTGATACGGGTGGTAATTTCATCTTTCGCTTGACCAGTGGCTGTAGAATTGGCCCCAAGATATTTGAAGCTTTTGACTTCTACAGCTTCACCATCAAGGGTTATAGCCACTCTGTCTTGTAGCGGGTAGTTCGTAGAGAGAATTTTTGTCTTGGAAGTGTTAATTTTCATCCCCATCATTTTGGCCATGCAACTGACCTCGTTGAGTGCATGCTGGGCCTCTGCGTAGGACTTGCTAAGGATTGCAACATCGTTGACAAAGTCGAGATTGATAATGAAGCAGTTGTGGCCTACTCTGACACCAGCGAAGCCATCCAGGCTTTCCTCTAGGATCCAGTCAATGATGTAGTTGAATGAAGGAGAGCACACATCCTTGGCGGACGCCCGTTTGGACAAGGAAGGAATCAGATTCTTCTCCATAGCACCTCACTCTAGTTCGGGTATGTGCGTAGTACGCCTTGATGAGGTTGAGAAGCTTGGTCGGGAAGCCATCATGACGCATCATGTCCCAGAGGCTTCTGCTATCCACCAAGGCGAATGCTGCAGTAAAATCAATGAAGCAGACGATGGTAGATTGCTGATAAGCTCATCGCTGTTCGACGCCTGATGGAGAAAATTTGATCTATACATCCTCTGGCCCTACGGAAGCCTGCTTGGTTCGGTCGGGTTTGGAGGTCTTGGATATTCTGGAAACGACGTAGTTGGATAATTGAGAAAATTTTTAAGGCAACAGCAATCAAGCTAATGCCTCTATAGTTGCGGCAATCACGACGGTCGTCTTTTTTGTAGAAGAGGTGGAGTATTACATCACTCCAGTCTTGAGGTAGTTGTTCAGAGTGCCACACAGCATCAAGAATTGGGTGTAAGCATCTGGCCATAAGGTCGGGACAGCTCTTGTAGAGTTCTGCCGGAAGACTGTCCTTGCCTGCAGATTTGTTATTTAGTTTTTTGATGACATCACGTATCTCTTCTTCCATTGGCAGATCGCAGTTGGCATCATACTCGGGGGCATTTGTTAGGGTGCTAGGGTGATGTTGCCAAGGGGGGTTATGGTTCAACAAATTTTCGAAATGTTGCTTCCAACGTATCGTGCGGTCTGCCATCTGGGAGATAGGAGTTCCATTTGTGTCCAGCATCATTTCGCTTAGACACCTGTTTCCTTTAGTTGTTGTTTTCAGGGTCTAATAAAGTTTTCGGGAGTCTCCTACTGATGCTGCTTGCTCCATGTCTTCAGCAATGATTTGCCAGTAGGTATTGAGATTGGTTTTCGCAGAACGGGCAGCCTCACGGTGCAGTTGGCAGAAGTCGTCGTTCTCGGAGCAATGGGCTTGTTTGGTTTGATTTGCAAGTTTGATAATGCAGCCAGAGATCCAGTTTTTTGCATGCTGTCTGGTTTTACCCAGGGTTTGTGAGGCAACCTTATTTACGCAGTTTTTAAATGACTGCCAGAAGTCTTCAGCTATGTACTCAATGGTTTGAAATGCTTGAAGACTGGCAAAGCAATTTGATGACTAGAGCTGGAACTCGGCTTTGGTTTGCTGGCATCTGTCGCGAGATATCGTATTTCACCAGGCGGTTGGATGGTAATTTGGCTTTCATACGAAGGCGCATCTTTTATCGAATCATGACATGGTTGGAGCCATGTTCATTGCCTGTTTTGGCTCCCCAGAATGCGCGACAGCCCAGGATATTTGAGGCCCACTGGGACTTGACAAGAATGTGATCATTTTGGTTTCAAGTGACAGCGTCATTCGAGTACCAAGTCACTAGGTGCTGCCGGGGGTGCTGGAAGTGGGTGCTATGGATACCATCCATAACAGCCTGGAGGCTGTCATAGAAGGCAACTTTGGTGACATCATCGGCATCAACAGTAGGGGTGTACACTGCCACCATGGTAATGTTGAACAGGGCACCTCGCAGACAGACATGGGCAAGACATGGAGAGATTGGCTCCCAGGCAAGAAGAGCGTTGTTCGCCTGATCACTTAGGGCCAGTGCTACATCGTGGCACCCAGATCCATATCCATAGCTGTATCCTGTGCATTCGCCTCTCTGCCCGGATCCCCAACTCAGCCATCCGCACTTCCTTGGGTTGGAAGAAACTCTGCTTAAAAGAAAACTCTGGTGGTTTGGCCATGTGCTGCGCCAACCTGGTGATAAATTTGCCTGTTAACTGGTGGTGCCCAACACACCCACTGGTTGGAGGAAGCGCTGAGATGGTCAACTTAAGACCTGGCTCGATACTGTCAAAGCAGACATGGAACTCATGTCCAGTCCTTGCATTTTTAGTGTCCGATGCTGGAGCCATGAATGGCTAAATCATGCACCCGATTCTGCTGCCGTTCGATGAGGGTGGATAACCTTGACGCACGATGCGGTTAACTACATTGGAGCCAGCTCAACCCACTTTGGGTGAATACCGTTACAAGAACAAGAAGAATAAAATAGATACTGTTACAAATATATAGATAACAGCACACACACACACACACACACACACACACACACACAAGAGGCAATCACGTGAATGACCGGTGCCAATGTTGGAATAGCAAGTCAAGGATAGGCGACCTAGATAAAAGCCAGACAGGAAATAAACCAGACGTCTGAAGTTGATCAGAAGGTTGTAAAAGCAGCAGAAGTTAAAATTCACGCCAAAAGAAGTCACGTGAGAAGAGAAAATTAAAGAAAAAAGTTAGTCAGTTGCTTGCTGGGTCTCGATGAAGCAAGAACTGTTTGCTGGACTCTGCTAATGATGAAGGAAGAGAGACGCATTTAGAAATGATAGCATGGATCAGCCTGTTTCATCACAAGTAACTCCGGATAAGAAAAAGGACTGAAGGTGTAAATTCTTATTCATTAAAAGGAGGAGGAAAATGGAATTATGCCGTGTATCGAGAAAGAAAGAAATATAACAATGAAGATGAAACAAAGTTATATTAATATCTGTATGTTGACACATAATTGTCGCAAGAAAACATAGCTATGAAACTGTTGTAATTCGTACGCTGATTTCAGTTTACTTGAAGTAAAGAAAAGAAAGTGAAAACAACCAACTTATCAAAAGAAGAAGAGGAAGGAAAGAAAATATATCTACGAAGCTGTTGTAATTCATACGCTGACTTCAGTTTATTTGAAGTAGAAAAGAAAGTGAAGACAACCAACTTATCGAAAAAAGAAAGGGAAGGAAAGAAAGACAACAATGCAGAGAAGTCATCAGATAACAGAACCTGTATGCTGAAAATAAGCTACGTTGAAGATAGTGAAAACAGAACTATTTAAATTTCAAGTGTGTAAAGAAAGAAAGAAGAGAAGAGACAGTAAAAGAAAGAAAGAAGAGAAGAGACAGTAAAAGAAAGAAAGAAGAGAAGAGACAGTAAAAGAAAGAAAGAAGAGAAGAGACAGTAAAAGAAAGAAAAGAAGAGAAGAGACAGTAAAAGAAAGAAGAGAAGAGAAGAGACAGTAAAAGAAAGAAAGAAGAGAACCGTCATAAAGATAAGTTATTAGACCCGCATTAGAATATGTATGCTTACATGAATACTATGTTCTTACACATACCATACCACATGTCTTCAAATTAATATAATTCCCCATCTGGTTGTATGTTGATATTTTGCATTCATGATCGCCTGTATATTATTCATATTTGTTATTTCATATTTTGACCACACTGAGTATCCAAAAGTAATTTTGAAGTTAAGATCTTTGGACATTCTAATTCCTTAAGATTTCTTTTTTTTTTTTTTTTTGTTATTTTTATTCTTTTGATCTTGATCTTTTGATCCTTTATCAAAATTATGTTGTCTTGACGTTCATCCTTGATTTGTTGTCAGCGCCCGTGTTGAAATAAAGCAAACCTGGGAAAGGATTGCCATTCGATTATTCAATCAAACAGCAATCTTAATTTATTTTCTTATTCAAATAATTGTCCATTTGTCACAATCTGGGATAGACGACCAGCATATATCCACAAAAGTGAAAATGTAATATATCCGAAGTGGCACATGAACATCTTAATGGGCATTGTCGTTACGGGTATGTGACAATACAGACAAACAATGGGATTGGTTTAACCATTATGAAACTTTTAGTCAACTCTGTGTTTATCAGATTTTTAATAAAATTTGAAAACAAATTACATTTCCACAAATTATTACAGTACTGTATCCACAATATCAATGATAACTTGCCTTTAATTAGAATTATATTTCAGTTAAATACTTGTTTACATTTTGTGTGTGAGAGAGAAATTAAAAAAAAGAAGAAATATCAGAATGAACAATACTCACAGAAGATAAAAATAACAAAAACACTATGAGGTAGAAAAACAGTTTGAAAGATGTTGTTGAGTAGTTTGATTACAGTGATTATAAAATATTTGTCAAAATTTAAACATTTTTTAGAATTTGATTTAAAAAGCACTTCAACTTCTGTTTTTATTTTCAGATTTAGAAATCTTCTATTAGAGATTAAGAATTAAACTTACCTTTTTGATATAAATGAAAGGGACATTTTGAAATACATATTTCCATGAAAATCGCAACAGATAAAGGGAGCACAGTAACATCACTGGATAGAGAAAGTCTTCAGTCATCAATATTCATTGTATGTTTTCATCAAAAACGTAGCTTCTTGCATATCACCATCATCAGTACTGAAACACTTTTACTGATTGTTTTTTAAACACTCAGAAATCATAGATGTCATTTCTTCTGTAAGTAGTAACTTAATGATGAACTTCTGTTTTATATTCATTTTGATGTCAAATACTCTTTTGCCAGACTGCCGCTCAGCTTATATCTATAACAAAGCAAAAATTAAATTCTGTATCATTATTATTAGAAAAGTTCGACATCTACTGTCAATATAAAATCAGTGGTATTACTTTTGGCACATGTATTTTAAGGTATTACAATGGTTTCTGATAAATGAAAGGTGTATGGATAATGATTAATTCTTTGTTTTAATGCTTAGATTTTTTAAAGGAATGAAAGATTTTACAAATTTACTGAACTTAAAGGTTTCTCTGTGAAAAACTGATGTTGTAAGCACAGAAACCATTCACTTTACATTAAATATATCAAAATAGGAGAACTTATGTTGAAAACTTTAGCGTATACTGTTAAATTTTAATCCAAATTTCTTTTTCTCCATCTACAGATGGTCTTTCTTCCTGAATGCTTTGATTACATTGGAGAATCTTGGAAGCAGTCTGTGGAAATGTCAGAAAATTTGGGTGGAGATTTAATATCCAGATACAAAGCTTTAGCCAAAAAACATGATCTGTGGTTATCTCTTGGAGGATTTCACCAAAAGGTCTTCAATTTATTTATATATTTTATTTTATTTTATTTTACTTTATTTTTATTTTTTTTTTTTTGTGGTGGTGGTGGTTGGGGGACTTTGCTAAATTAATATCATTGTTATTGTTGTTCTTATACACATTTCCTTCTGGGTCCCAGCCAGAGACCTAAGATCAGAAATGGCCTCTGCACATTTTCCACTGATAATTTTTGTAAAAAAAAACCAAAAAAAAACCCAAGATCACACACATTTTACATAGATAAAGCTCTCCATGATGTGCTTGTGAGTACAGTTGTTTGTATTTCTTTAAGGCATGGACTAACAGAAATCTCTTCAATGACTCTATTGGAACATTTTCCAATCAATCCAAAAGCTCCAACTACAACTGAAATTATTGATGTCTGTCCCTATGTGACATATTTTTGAGATTTCCTCTTCAAGATCATTGTATTTTGATAGTTTTTTTCTTTTTTAAATCTTTAAAGATACATTACAGTCTGCAGGAACTGCCATTCAAATTCTGTTTTTATGGTCTTTGATCACAATGTTTGGCCCTTAGCTTTGTGTGTGTTTTTTTAAAGTTCCATAAAATTTTTACATGTCCTAACTCTTTAACCGAGTCTGGGTAATGCTCATACCAGTTTCTTGCAGTTTCCTTCCTACAAAAGTTGCATATTTTCCATTGGAGATATTGACTCATTTGTTGTTATTACTATTATTTCAATTTTTGTAAAAAGAATCATTTAGTATCAGATTGAATGAAATTTGTTTTATAAAAAATTTCAAGCCGATTTCATGTTAGATTTGATCATAAATATTTAATGGCATATCATTCTACATTAAATTTCAGAACATAAGTTTTAATCTCTCATATGAAATTGAATTTTATTCAGCATTGAACTTCATCAATTACTCTCAGCTAGTGTTTGTGTACAGACTCGGGTTCTCCTCTGAATGTGGACCATACATTCTCATGTGTGCTGTCTGAGAGCCTGCCATTGCTATCTCTCAGGTCAATGTTTATATATTTACTTCTCATATGGTTTTACTCACATACACTTCTCAAGTACAGATGTGCCGGTTATGTGAATCTGCACCAAATGTCACCTCGGCTCAACTCTGCACCTAGTTTCTCTGATGGACACTGAGGGTAAAGTCTATTCTGGCACAACCTGGTATGAGACACAGACTATAAATATATTTGATAAAATCCATTGGCTGTAATTTTCATTGGTGAAGGAAATTAGAAATTTGGATACATGGGATTGTCAGTTAAAAAACCAAAAACAAACATCCTTGTCAGCATTTAGTTGTAATATGAAATTATATCTTGAAATATATGGTTTAAATTTCTCATCCACAAAATCTTTTAAATATGTAATTTGTTTTCAACTTTTATTTTTTTTCTATAAAGATTTTATGATTTCTTTTTGTTATTTATATATAAAACATGTTTTTGTAGTATTTTCTAATGTTAATTTCATATTTTATTATTTTTATTGTTTCAGAATGACTCAAAAACTGTAAAAAATACTCATGTGTTGATTGATAGTAATGGTAAAATGGCAGGTAGCTATGTAAAGTTGCACCTATTTGATGTTGATTTAAAAGAGTCCAAACTGCATGAAAGTGATTATACCTTCCCTGGTCAAGTAATTACACCACCAATTGAATCTCCAGTTGGCAAAATTGGCCTCAGCATTGTATCTTTTATTACCAGTACAAAAAGTCCATTTGACAATAATATTTTATACCATTATTTAACTGATTTTAGCTTAAAAAAAAAAAAGAAAAAAAGTGAGAGCATATTGAATCTCAAAATAATGGATTTTTGCCATTTCTACCAAGGCTGGTAAAGTAGTTATGGGAAAGTGGTTTACTCATGTGCACTGCTCACCTGCTCTGAGATAGGGTGCAGGAAAATGTGGATTTATGCCTTTCTCAGAATACATTAGTGTAAACAAAAGTGGCCTCAGCTGAAATTTGATCTGTTAATCAATATTTGCATCTTTATCAGTAATACTGGGTAGCTCAGTAGATTCTACTACAGAAATTGTATAATAGTTTATAAAAATTTAGTTTTGCTTCATTCAAAAACATTGTTTTTTTATTGTGACAGATCACATATCAGCATGATTTTTTTTAAATTATCATCTTTTTGTTTATCAGCTCTAATATTGAAAATGAAAGAAAATTAGCCACATTCAAACTGTGACTGAAATGAAAAAAAAACATTTGTACATAGTATAGAGAAGGTAGAACAAATGATCAATGTGTCAAAAGTGGTTTGTGAAATTTGGTATTTGATATTTCTTGCTGGATGGTAAGGCAAATTGAGGTTGATAGTGATCAAATCAAATATTACTTGAAATAATAATTATGGGAAATAAACAACATACACAAAATATTCAAATTGATCATTAAAAAATCAGTAATTTGCAAACAATAAATACAATGTTTGTTAGATTTTTACTTGACTTTTGTAGCTCCATTCATAATGAGCAATACAATATCTAATATGGCTCACCAGTTAAAAATAGTTACTCATACCTGCTATAAACTGTAAATTATTTGATTAAATTTAGCAAGTTTAATGAGATAGTTTACAAATGTGTGCATAGTGTGGTGATTATCCTCCTGGAAAGTAGAATTGACATGCCAGATTCAAATTCTGGCTTAATTTGTTTCATTCATTTTTGCACAAATATTCTTGAGAAAGGTATGAGGCCATTTTGTTCTCCCTCAGCTATGAGTTAAATAACAGATTAGACTGGGATCTCTTAGCCAGTCTAAGAGAAGGATCTCCAATTTCCACCTCATAAAACCCTACTTATTATGGAATTATCACAGCAACAACACTAGCATGGTGAAGTTGTAGCTCTATATTCCATGTTGTTAAATTCAAATGTTTAATGCTTCATTGCATTCAGGTGAATGAAGTGTGACAAATGGTAATGAAAAAATATACATTTTAGAAAGATATTTATTTTAGCAATGGCTTCACACATGTGAAATTTGTTGATAGAATAATTAATACATATTATCAACTTATTCAAGTCAATAAGTTGATTACCTGTATATTTATTCAAATGTTAAATATTAAAGATAAAAATGGAATGCATTTAGTTTAAATCAGTGTACTGCTATTGCAATAGTTTATGTATTTAAATTATGATTCTATTTTCATAGCATGTTAATTATTCTAGATCTGTACTACCATACAAATTTTTGAAGTAAGTCTTGTAATTTTAATTCAAGTTTTTTTAATTATAATTCATTATTATTCCAAAGCAAAGCTGGGAAGATGTGTATAAAATCTAATTCTCTTCTCTTGCACTCTTCATAGTTAAATTGCTACATTGATTGACGTTAATTCTTTTTCAATAACATTAGCTGAAAATGGCATCAACACTTGATTACAAAACTTACATGAAACAACTCTCAATTTCTCCAACTTTGTATTCTAGAATTGTATTTTGTACCAATTCTAATTTTATTGAATACCTCAGTTCCAATATGATCAAGATTTTAGATTTGTCAAAGAAGGTATCATAGCTTAATTATACTTACCATTATGTTGATGAACAAATGCTTTTTTCCTTAATGAAAAAGTCTGAAGATACTTTGTATGATACACTAAACAATTCTATTACTCTTAAATTATTAATCCTAGTTCAGTTATCAATATTTATAAGTAAAACATATCTGAGATGTACACTATTTAGATTATTGGGACTATTGTCCTCATCTTTGTTCCTATTTATACAATGTTTTGCTCGTATGTTCTGGCCTTCTTCAGGTGCTAGTAATTTCAAACCAAACCCTTTATTACGATCATGGAGTATATCATTCTCATTCCTCTTTGGTAGTCATGAGTTATCGTCCTCTAACCCTCTAAGTTACTTGTTCACCACTGCTGTAGCCTGTTACTGAACTCACAACTCTTTGGCTCAAGTTACTGGAACTAACCAATGTCTATATGAACTGTGATAAAAAATGGTTACTGAACATTAGTTTTATAAGTCCCAGAAATTCATTTGTTCTTGTCCATAAGGACACATGGCCCAGTGGATATAGATGTTGGTTAGTTCAGAGTTGTGAGTTCAATACCAGGCTACAGCAGTGGGGAACAAGTAACTTAGAGTGTTAGAGGGTGATAACTCATGACTACCAAAGAGGCTTTGCACAAAGTAATGATATACCCCATTGATCGTAAAGGGTTCAGTTTAAAATTCCTAGCATCTGAAGAAGGAATGTACAAATGGCAACAAAGATGAGGACAATAGTCCTAATAATGTAAATAGTATAAATGCTACCTCATCTCAGAAATTTAGACAAATATCTGAGGTGTGTTAGTTTTGTATAGATGCAGTGTAAAAAAACTCAATAACCTGAATAAAAGACACAACTCTAATGTCCTTATATAAGCTTACTATTCTTAAAAAAATAAATCCAATATTATTTTCAAAGATTTACAATATCTGGAAGTCAAAAATGAAAATGTCTTGCTGTAGACTGTGCATCTCCTCCAAGATTTCTATTTTCATCTCATTTTTTTTATGTATGTTTTATTGTAATGTCTTTAGAAAATGCTTGGAATTTTCCTTTATGCATTTAGTGCTATGATCTTCGTTTCCCAGAATTAGCAATTGCATTAACAAAACAAGGAGCACAAATACTGACTTATCCTTCTGCATTTATGGAACCTACTGGAGTGGCACATTGGGAGGTAAGAGGAGAGATTTGTTGATTTATAGCTTTGCTTCTATTTTTTGATAGATAGTCTTTGTATAAATCTTTTTCCTTTTTGAGTTCATTAATTTGTATTCCAATTGTATTGTGAACATTTTATTTTATATTTGATTCTCTTAAAATTGCAAAAGTTATAAAATAAAGACTATTTTGAAACTAAAATGACACTGATTTTCAGACTATATATTATTAAAATTCTAATGACAATAATTTTTAATAAATTATTTCTTTAATGTAAATAGTGTACTTTCTTTTCCTTTTTATTAAATGGCAACTTATGGCATTTGTACCACACATGGCATACCAAGCAATTTCCAGTGGCACACAAATTGTGTAAAACTCAAAATAACAAGTATGTTGCCGATATTAAGCAATTGGCTATGACCATGCAAGGGCAAGGATCCTATTAATAATAAAAACTTAAAAAAAAAAACTTTTAAAAACAATTTATTTCTATTAATGTGGTTTATATATTGTATATATTACTATATAAAATATATTATAGAACAGGTATATTTACATTGACTTGTATAGAAATACATATGCTGTTGGCTCACTGAATGATTTTGAATCCCTAAGCTAGCACATAGTTAGCAAATCAAGTGGTTTGTATCAGTAATTTATGATAAGCAAAATAAATTGCTGTACTTTAATGAAAATATTTAATCAAAATGCACTTTTTATTTAATCAAGATATATATTTTGTTGTACCTATTTTTTACCAATGTAAATCTAAGTTGTTTATCCATTTAAAAAAAAACTCTTACCTTGAACTGTTTAAATGCTTCAACTATTATTCACTATAATAGAATCTTTTATTGTATATGGAAAACTCAGTGTTTAAATTAAAGAATAATCTCTGAGAGAGATGTTTGCTGAATAAGGTTGATACTCCAAATTCTCATAAACTAGGCTGTGCGACTTTTTGAATGGGGAAGAGTGAAGATGCCCAATTGTCTTAGAGCAGAACTGAGCCATCTCTATTCAATAGTATAAGCTTTTTAAAATAATTTTTATGTATACAGTTTTTACAGTATAAGTTGGTTGTAATTGATTTACCTTTTTGCAAAATTGAATGATGCATCTGGTAGACAACTACACGTTAACCATGACCGTTTTTAGATGCAAATGTGGTTTTCAGGAATGGTGATGAGACTGATCTGCATCTAACCACTATTTTGTTCATTTACTGTTTTCATAAAGTCTCCATTTCTCATTGTAAGTAATGATTTAGTACAAGAATGATTCACTTTCAAATCAGGAGATTTGAACATGAAAGATATTTCTAAGTACTTTTATTCTCACTTAATTCATATGGGATAAACTTATCTACATTGTTCACCTTTCCAATAGTTTTTAAATGCTGATGTACAATTGTGTGAGATGTTCCAAGTTCTGAAATTCTTCTGAATATTTTTTTCAGTTTTTGTCTGACAAATGCATTCAATTGATTGTCTTGATCCATTTTCAAGATTCTCTTCTGAATTAAATTTCTGAAACCATCTCCATGTAGTTCTGATATTAACAACTCTACTACCAAATGTCAAGTTGATGTTTAATTTTACTTTTGTGCATTGTGGCCTCATTTGAATTCCTTTATTATGAGAAGTTGACATTGTTTTATTGTTATAAGTTTCTGGAGGCTACAAATAATATTTTATGAAAACAACCACCTATGCCACTACCCGGCTGGTCGCTGTTGGTTTCAATCCAGTCAGCTGGTTGTAGATTGACTCTGTCACGGTGTTTTCCCTTGTCCCACGTTGTGTTGATTAATCACAAGGTAGTCACGTGAGTTCTCCACTAACTGTCTCTCTGTCGAACTAAACCAAACCGGGAAGTGTGCACACAATTGAGTAATAAAAGAAAGAAATGTAACATCAAAGGAAATAAGTGGATCGACAGATGAAAAGTGTTGTAAAATAACGTCTTTACATACAGATTATACACAATAGTCTCTTGAATAATTTCCCATCCCTGCTTCTATCAACTGGTAGCAGAACGAATGTTTCTTAGGTAAATCGAATTGTTCTCCTAAGCAATAACGAGAAATCTGGCTGGCCGCAGCTCGCTGCTCCAACAGAAGTCTAAGTTCATTATAAGTCTAGTCAACTTGTTGCTTGTTTTCTTGAATGTTACGGAAATTGCCAAAGTGCTGGGTTATTCTCTTTCAGTTAACAATTTCAGACTTGTCTGAAAATTCTCTTGTCTGTCTCTTAACTGAGGTTGGTTGATTGGTGACTGACTTCTCTACAGTCGGCATCCAACGGCATGGCAATCATCTCTCTGTCTCTTTACTTCTTCAACTGGGATTTGTCTTTGGTCATTATGTCTATGGACCGGGAAATCAAACTCTCTGTCACTCGAGCTGCAACTACTCTGTTGATCTCTGCAATTCCGACTTCGACTTCAAACTCCGACTTCAACTGCAACTTAAAAACTTTGTCTGCAATATCACTTCTTGTCTGTCTTTAACTCTGGTTGGCTGGTATCAGGCCTCTTCTGTCGCTCTCTCCAACTCAAAACTTTGACTGCAAAATCTCTTGTCTGTCTTTATCTCTGGTTGGCCGGCAGGCAGGCTCTGCAGTTGGCATCCAACAACATGGCGCCTATCTTCGTCGTTACATTTTTAGGCCGGTAACTGGAACTGAAACTGAACTGCCTCGAACCGCCGCTGGGTCCCAACTCCAATCCAACTGATTTTGGTCCCTCGGGACCCTGTATTTATGCCCATGCCATGGTGTAGGGCTGATGGTCGCTGGATTTCTAATCCCCCGTATCGGCAACAAATAAAATCCTGAGGTTAGCTGCTACTCGTTGTTGCCTGTGGTTTACCCAATGGGATTAGTCTTCTTTCCATGACATCAATTGTTAGTCATCTCCCCTTTTCGGGGCTTGTTCACAGGACCAATGGAATCCCTCTCGATCTTATGACGTCATCTTCCCATACCCCTTTTCTGGGCTGGACTTAACCGAATTTTCTCTCTCAAAATTTTTCTTTCTCACAAAACAATTTCAGGGATTTTTTTTCTTCTTAAAACAATAAGTATTAACCTTTTCGAACTGACTTCGCCCGAAACAGTTGACAAGGGTCCATTGACATTGTTACCCAAATAATAATTTCTCCGCACCTGTTTTTAATATCCAGTCTCTGAGTCACCTATATTTTCAAGCGACAAGAATGCCTTGTTATCTGTTTTACCCTGATATCAGTAAAAATACCTTTTCTCTAAATTACTTCGACTTGGAATCAAAACATTTCTTATCTCAATTCTTTTCACAATTCAGGACCAGTGTTATCTTAATTCTTTTCACAATTCATGCTAGGAAGACAATCGGACACAAAATGAAATCTCCTTTTCCTTTACTCAGAAAAAGAACAATAATTAAATTTATCTTTCCTTTATGTTTAGAATGACCATGCTAGCCTTCTCTTGGGTGGCCAAAATCGACTCTATGACATTAAACAAATCCATTTCTCTTTTCTTTCTTCTTCTTTCCTGGTTTACAATAATAGAGAAATACCAGGTGTTATTTTTCGTCCCTGCTTTCTTTTTAAAGATAAATATTTTCCAGATACAGTTAATAATTAGTTAATAAAATTAATCACCTCCGTTTTCCTTTGCTCATATTCGGAGGATAAGGAAAATTTCTCTTAGTATGTTCTCTTATGATCTATAATAGCAATTAATAGATTTTCCGGTTATGGTTATTAATTAATAAAATTAATTATTTCTGATCAGCTACAAAATATTGTTATACATCTCAAAACAAAATACCAAAGAGTTTAGTAAAAAAAATACACTTAATTCTTAATTATGGTGAAAATGGTTATCATGAATAAGATCTTAATGTGTCTATAATTGAATGTCATTTTCTGTTGTCTCTGCATATTTCTGTTTGTGTGAAATAATTTTGAATTCTAGTCATTGCTGCGAAGTCGTGCCATTGAGAACCAATGTTATGTTGTAGCTGCAGCTCAAGTGGGTAAACACAATAATAAAAGGTCATCATATGGTCACACAATGGTCAGTACATCAAAATATTTCTATTAAATTTTTTACATTGTGTCATGAAATTTGACTTTCCTAGCATTCTAAAAAATTAAAGCTTCAGAATTGTTTCTGCTTTAATCAATAAAACCTGATTATTGACTTGTCTATACTTCTGAGATGAGGTAGTATTTACATGATTTACATTGTTCGAACTGTTGTTGATACTATCTGGTTGCATTGGATGAAAGCATCTTTGATTAGTTCCACAACTTGACCCAATGAGTTGTGAGTTCAAAACCTGGCTACTGCAGTGGTGAACAAATAACTTAGAGAGTTGATTTAAAGGGAGATAACTACATGACATCTGGAATGAGAATGATATACCCCAGTGATCAAAATAAAGGGTTTGATTCAAAATTCCTAGCACCTGAAGAAGACGAGTGTACAACAGCTGAAATGCCGTAAACATGGCAATAAGGATGAGGACAACAGTCTGAACCATGTAAATAGTGTTAATTATTGATGTTTGTAAATATTTTAGAAGTATAACACAGATCCTATGCATCTTAATATAATCAGTCTTCAGTCATTCATGAGTTAATTCATTACAATTGTTTTTCTATTAAAAAAAAAATTTAAAATTCATTAAAAATATAAGTAATCTAATGAGATTAATCTGGCCAAAGGTTTTTTACTTTATATTTAAAAGCATCTCCTTAGATACATAGATTCTATAAAATTGATACTGTTAAGCATACTATACCTTTTCAATTTCAAAATGATAATAATCAATTTAAAAATGGACATATTTTCAAGTAAAAAGATTAATCAACTCATAAATGGATTAACCAACATCAAATTGAGAAAATGTCAAAAACCTAAAAACAATCAACTTGAAAATAAGAATAAACAACTTCAAATTGAGTTATTTTTTTTGGTAAATTGAAAATTATTTTTTCAATTAATTTATTCCATGAGTAAGGAAATTGACTGTTCGTCTTCATTATATAGATGAAGAAAAAAACCAAAATATAAACAACTTAGAGGCCAAGAAAGCATTGGGTGAGCCTAGAGTAAAAGTAAGAAGAGAAAGTCCCGTATGGGCAAAAACGATGATTGATGATGATGCTGGAGAAACCTCTAGAAAAGAAGCTGAAGAAGAATTAGCAACAGTTCCAAAGAGGACTTACCTCAAGAAAACTGTGGCTGGCAAAAAAAAAAAAAGGCCCAGATTTTAGCTGCACATGCCACAGCAGGAAATTGGAAAGACCTAGCAAGAACAATTGGTGTGCCTCTGCCAACAGCGTGCCGTTGGTTAGACCAGGGTGCTGATAAGAGTGACTGTAGGGGAGGAGCAAGAAAATATAAAATTACACAAAAGCATAAGAATTTTATGGCCGAATTAATTGAAAACTCTCCTAGGGTCACTCTTCAAGACATTGTAAATAAGTTGATCAAAAAGTATGAGGTTTGTGTGACGAAAGAATGCATAAGAAAGCACTTGGACCCCATGGCCTTTACTTTAAAAGAGGTTCGTTATGAACCAGAAGCTGCTAATAATAATGTCAATAAGGTGAAATGTAAGGATTACACAGTAGCTTTATTAGAATTTTCGTCCCAAAGTGTGCCAATTCTTTATATGGATGAAACCAATTTTAATCTCCATATTTCAAGAAGAGAAGGTCGCTCTAAAAAAGGCAAGAGGTGCACTACAGTCATGGTCAGATCCAGGGGAAATAACATCCATGTTATTGGATGTATTAATAATAATGGATTCATTCATCATAAAATTAAAAGAGGTTCTTTCAGAAAAGAGGATGTGAAAGAATGGACCAGAGAGTGCCTTAGAAAGGCAAATGAAATTTATGAAAGAGAAGTTGTCTTAGTTATTGATAACACTTCTTGCCATACTTCAATTGAAGAAGTTGTGGAGGAGGATGAATTTAGGTAACACCAAATTTTCAGATTTGCTCCCTATAGTCCAATGTTAAATCCTATTGAAAAGGTTTGGTCAGTCATTAAAGCTGATGTAAAAAGAATTATAGCAGACTCAACTTCATATCTGGAATACAGAGATTACTTCCCTCTGTAATTAACTTAGATGATGTAATTTTTTAAATAAATTTCTTAGGAACATTTATATTTTTTTATATCCCTTTTAAGTAAAAATAAAAGAATAAATATTAAATTTATTAGTATTATATTAATTCACAATTTGAAGTTGTTTTCCATTTTGGAGTTGATTAATTTTTTTACTTAAAAATAAGTTCATTTTGAAGTTGATTATTATCATTTTGAAGTTGAAAGGGTATAGTTTTACAGCTAGTTACTAATAAAAGGAGTTAAAGGAGTTTTTTTGTTTTTTTTCTGTGAAATGCCAAATGAAAGTATTTATTTTGCCTTTTGTTCTTTCTCCTAACTTAAGGTTGTTGATCCTTGGGGTACAATTATTGCAGAATGCAGTAAAGGAACAGGAATGTGTTTGGCTGAAATTGATCTTGATTTGTTGGAAAAAGTTCGTAGAGAAATGCCTGTATGGAATCACAGACGATCAGATTTATATGGACAAGTTCTTTCTATTTGTAAAAAACGTTAGTAACAAATATTTTTGAATAGGTTATTTTTCTTAATATTTAGATCTTGAATAATTTTATATTTATAAAAAAATATGAAAACAATTTTTTTATTCATAAATTTCTAAAAACATGGGAACAACTCTAATGAAACCTTTATTATTTACCCTTTTATAAAAGTTTAAATAAATAGGAAATTAACTAATTTATTAGCTGGTATTAATTTTTATTTTTTAAACCACGTTTATTATTATCTATTGGTCTAAATATTCAAGAACTTGTAGATCAAACCTGCATCTTCCTTTGTAGGGTAGAACCACCATTTGATCCAGTGTTCTTTACCAAACAATGTCACAGAAAGCAAGGTTCTATTTTCCCTTGTCATTCGTCACGATCAAGCAGTAAAGTACACAACTGTGGAATGCATTTTCTTTCCTAGGATTTCATAAATCTGCAGGCTGGTAGATGTAATACACAGTTTAATAAATAAAAATAGAGCATCTATTTCAAATACAAAGTATCCACTAGAATAACATCTAAATTCTGCAGATATGAAGCTTTTGAGAAAATAATCTGAGTTAAGAGGATGTGCTTTCCTTAAATAGTGAAAATAGAGCCTTACTTGCTGTGATATTCTTTGTGACTGAGTTGTAATGCTGAGGGAAGCATTTTCTTTATTAAGCTTTCTCAAATGTTTAATAAATAAGAATCAGGTGTCTATTTCAAATATGAAAACCATTCTTTTTAAAACACTGATTTTTGTTTTTGTTAAATTTTATCTGAACTTGAATAAAGTATGTTTGTATTAAAAATGGTTATCCTATAAACTATTGTTCTCGGGATTAAAAACAAATTATTTTCTTACATTTCTTTTTCCAAATTTTTAATTAATTTATAAACATTTAATCTTTACTTATGCATTTCTTTGCTTCTAATCACTTTTGTTTCTCATTTCCTTATAGCTGCAATGAAAATAGATGATCAACCATATTATCAATTTGGTCCTAAACAAATTCATTCTAACCAAGTCTTCCTTCGAACTGAATTGTCATTTGCTTTTGTCAACATAAAACCTGTTGTGCCTGGACGTATCTTTATATTGGAAATGCAATTTTAATGATGAAAATTTTGTATTTGTTATGAGGGTGTGGCTCCTATGCAGGCTGAAATATATTTAGACCAACCAACTTCCCAAAATATAACCGATTGAATAAACTTCAGGATTGCTTTGGGAATCCCTTTGTTAGGTCAAAAACTTTTCAGCACCCCATTGTAGTAGCTGTTACTGTGATAGATGAAATGCATAAAAGTAAAACATGCTTCTTATGAAAATTATGTTGATAGTTGGACTCAAAATTCTCAACACCCCACCCCATCCTGGATTTGCAGCAGCAGTTTCCCAAGTCTCAGGTTCAGTGTTGGTCTATGATGACTTCAAATGATCCTTGAAGCATTGTTTTGGGTCTCCATATAGCCTCTTGATGCTGGCAAGCTCTCTAAATAGAATGCTACGTGGGAGTTGAGTGGGACACATTCTGGACATGTAACCCACCCAGCAGAGGCAATGTTGAAGGATGGTAGCCTTGATGCTGGGGAGAGACATCTAAATAATTCTAATGCAAAGAATTCTTCAGAACTTTTGTTACTGGAAATGTTCCAAATGTTTGATGTCCAAGAGAATCCTAAATAGGCCAACCCGGTCAAGAGTCCAGCTACCACATCCTTGCATCATTGAAGGTCATGAAAGATACAACTATCAAGAACCTACTGACAATGTGTAGGCAAGGACTAAGGCTTTCCAGCTAACCAAGCCTGCTCCCATCACATTAGGATCATCATCGCTGGACTTGCTGAAGAGTGGAAGAAAACAATGTCAAAGATGATGAGGCTTTTCATGTGGATTTGATTTTCATAGACAACTACATGACAGAAGTTCACACACTTAGTCAAAAGTGCCTACCTTGCAGCTTTTCAAGATATTGAGATTGAGACAGGAAAGATCTGACAAACCTGGTTGTATCAGGCTGTCGGAGGCTTGGTCTGTCAAGGTTACACCAAACTAACTAGCATTTGGCCATTGAGATCATGTAGATCTTTGCTTATTTCTCTATTGTAGTCTTTAGAGGTTGGTCATGTTCAGTCTGGTCCCTTCTTTTTGACCTTACTGCTACAGGAGTTGAAACTCTAGACAGTTTTGCTCTTGGGATCACTAGGACATGCAAGCTTTCTATCATGGCAAAGAATGACCATATATATTTTACACTGGAGTGAACCAAATGTACCACTTTGATTTATTATTACTTTAGATGACAATTTTATTGTCATTACTTTAAGGACAATAAAAGCACTTAATGAAGGTGAACATTGCATCCAAATTCAAAGCTGCTACTGTCAATGTGTACATTGCATTCCATTGGGATTTCATAGCTGTTACCCATTACACTAGCTGCTGCATCTCACCTTAGTTGGAGAATATCCCCATTGGCCTGGGGAATATTAGTGCTATGTTACCTGGTCAGACAAGCCATGTTTCTATCTCTTTCAGGCAGACAGTTCAGCTCATGTGAAGAGGAGACTGCATAAGTCTATCGATCCAACTTATTAGCAAAATCTTGTGCAAGCTGAGTGTGTGTTTATGGGCTGTATTTGATTGGTTAAAGAAGGAGAAATATTTTTTTATATATAATTTATATCTTTTCTCAGATTTATTTATTAATTTTATTGTTTTTCTTTTGATATACACAGCTGTTCTTTCTGATATAACATTTTCTTAACTAATGTAAAAAGATGTTTTGGTCAGTCCATTCTCTCCAGTGGCTCATGTCAAGGATTTGAATCAAGAACAAATTTCAGATTTATGGTTGACTGCCCAAAAAGTTTCAACTGTTGTTAAGAATCATTTTTCTGGAACTGCCCTGACCTTTGGAATTCAAGATGGCAAAGATGCAGGACAGACAATCCCTGTAAGTGATCATTTCATCATCACAATATATTTTATTTTGAAGATTGCAATATATGAGAATCCAGACCAAAATAATATATAATTAACACTAGTACAAAATACAGTTATTTTCTTGTAAAATGTTGTACAAAATTTTATTATCCTTGATAAAATTTTAGTAACCAAGCATTAAATAAATAGCTTTGTTTTAACTTTATTTTTAAAAATAATGTTAGAAAAGTATTAAAAAACCTTGCCCAAAGTTTTAATAAATTCAAAAATTTGAATTTTCGCTTTTCATTACAAAATATGGAAATAGTAATTTTGAAATTTCTGAAAAGATAAGGACTATATATTCTTAAAATTAAGATGTGATTTTATGATTTGACTTGTGTATGGAAATATAAAAATATATTTTTATTATCAGTAACATTGAAGATTTTTATAACGGTTTACATCTTGCAATGATTTATGTAAAATTTTCCATTGTCTAAATTTAGAGCAATCATTTTATAAGACAGTTTTGATTGAGATACTATTAATTTTCTCTTTATTGCCAATTCTTTCCCTATAAGACTTCTATTTCTAATTTGTCTTTATTGTAGTGATCACAGACAGACTGAATATTGATTGATTGATTCTGATATTTTGTACTCTGTTGTTACAATTTTGTTGGTAGTGTAGATTTTGTTTATAAATTCAATAATGTTTTTACAATCACACTTTTGAAAAGGTATTCATAACCTTCAGAAAAATATATACTAAAATACAAGAGCTATTTTTAAATTTAAAAATGCATATTACTGAATATCTATATCTGATATTTAAATTTATTTAAATTGTTTCTCACTATCGTATTAAGATTAAGTTCACCCTTTACGGCAATGTTTAAACTGCAAATCTCATGGGTTTGTAATAAAATTTTTTAAAAAATGTATTCTTCTGGGTTACTTTCTATTGAAATATTGATGGTGATTAATTTTGTGGTTTTCGTAATTTAGCTGGGTAATATTGAAAAGTTTAAAGTTCATGTAAACATTTTTTTACAAGGGTATCATGAAAAACTGATCAAATTAAACATTAAAGCAAAATAATATTTTCAAGCAATATTTTTGCAGTTTGCATGCATGTTTGATAAACTTAATGCATTTATTTACAGAGTATGTTCAATGTTTTGAAATTGTTGTTGTTAATTTAATAAAGGGAATTGTATGATTAATTTTGGTTTTAATACATCTGGAAATTTAACTTTTTTTATCATTGGTTCACTTTAAATAAAACAGCCTTCAAGTTCATTTCAACAATTTTTGAGATTTTTTTCTCTAAAATAGTTGTGGTCATTTGAAGGGATTTTAACTGCTAGAAAACCTGTAATATTTTTGAGTTTAATGATGCCATTGGAACATTGGGATTATGCATTAATAATCTTTTTTGTTTTTATCTGTACTTGCAAGATTAATCTTTATTGAACTGTGCATGATGTCTGAGGATATATTTTCATTTTTGCCAATATATTGCACTATTGTCTTTGTAATTAACTGTTATGGATGCTAATTATTTTCTTTCAAAATATAAAAAATACATAGTTCATTAAATACTGTTGCCATATCTGGTTGGGTCCTCCTGCTATTCATCTCTAGTTTCTCAACAAAATCTTAAGAAGGATCTGCAATGTAATCGGTCCTGACTTGGCATCTCAATTTCTGTCACTTTCTCACTGATGCGACGTGGCTTCCTTCTGTCTTTTCTACAAATATTTTCATGGCAACTGCTCTGATAAGCTATTTTCCCTGGTGCCACGTCTACATGGATTTAAGCGTGCTACTATATTGAATGTAGGTCCCACCTTTTACTATGGAAATAGTTAAATGTAATTACCACTTCTACTTGAACAGTTTCTTTTCTCACACTTCCCGCTTCTAAAACTCCCTTCTGTTTACTTGCTTCCCTGATAGTTATAATCTCCAAAAATTTAAATGCAATGTCAATTGCCATCTTTTATCTTCTTGAATCCCATTCATCTTTGATCCTTTCTTCAATTCCCCTGTATCCCCATCTTTTTTCTCACTAGTGGTGGGCTGTGCCTTACTTGAAGTGAAATTAAAAACAAAAGCTTCTTGCAATGGTATTATCTTACATTTTATTAATTGAAATATTGTCAACCATTCTTATTCTTTTATTGAATTGCCATGCCAAATTCTTTTACTTAGGGTTTATTTGTAACACTATTTAGCATGGGTGGTATGGAAGAAATTATATTAGTTTGTATTATTAATTTTTATAGATCGAAAAGAACCAACTGAAGAAAAATTTTTATTCTGTTCCAATATGAACAGAAGAAAAAAAAAAGGAAAAGATTCATTTTTTTTTCTTTTCAAAAGAAAGTTTGCAAATAGACTAAAAATAAGTATGAATTAAAAGATTACAGGTGTAATTGTTTTACTCAGAATAAACCAGCCGGGCCAGGCGAGGTCACAGGGTCAGTTGGCCATTGTTGACAAGCAAAATATTATCTATGAAACAGGATGACTGAGAAAGGTTTTTATTTTTTTATTATACTCAATGACTTGGCTGATATCAAGGTAGAGAAGACATTTTCTAGTCGTGCAGACAGTGAAGCTAATAAGGTCACAAAGTTAGACGGCCATTGTTGTTGATAGTCTGCATGGCTGAGATAAGTTTTTTTGTTTTGTTATTCTCAATGACACAGTTGATATCTAAGTGAAATCAACCAGTCTGCCACACACGAAGGTGATAATGAAATTTTGTATTCAAAACAAAGATGGCCTCCCAGCTGTAATTTCGTGGCTGGTATGAATCAACACCAAAAGTGTCAAGACAAGTGGTGGATGCTATCTTACCCAGAAAGAATGATTGAAGAATAAAAATTTGATTGTCTTTATATTTTTCTAACAAACCCATGCAGAATATAATCAAACAATGGAAACAGAAAATCCTAAAAAATTTTTTATCTCAACGAGATACAAGACCAGAGCACATTTGTGGAATGTCAGGAAGGGTTGTCACAAACAAAGAGAGGGGAATTTTGCATATTCAGGCATCTCTGAGGTTAAGTTGATTGTTGACGGAGAGAGAAAAGGACAATTAATTATGAGAAATGACGAAATTAGGATTTCCCTGAGAAAGGAATTGGAGGCATAAAGGCCCTGCTCAAAACGGGTAAAGAGAAAATTGCCTCATTGGTTGAACAAAGGGAAAGAAGACAGAGCTGAAGTTGTGATTTCATTGGTCACCAGAGCCAAAGACTAGACTTGTTGACCAAAAGGGAACATGATAGAAGTAACATCATAAAAATAGCGCTACTCAATTGGCTACATCAAAAAAAGAAGTCAGAGAGCTGAAATTGTGATTTCATTGGCCGTAAGGGCCAGAAACTAGATTTGTATAGACACCTGGTGTCCGTCATTCCTCTTACCAGTAAAGCAGGGACAAGCATAAATTCAGTGGCCCGAGGGGAACAAAGGCAATTCCAGTCAGCTCAGCCCAGAGATGCAATGATAAAGATAGGCACCAAGCCATTGGGCGCCCACCACAGTGCCCGCCACCTCCCATAGAGTTCCTGGATGAAAATGTACAGAGACAATTGACACACTGTTGGGTGCCAACCATAGAGAAGCCTGCCTCTGACTGACTGAAAAGAGTCTTGAAATGGCCAACCAGAGTTAAAGATAGACAAGAAGTGATCTTGCAGACAAAGTTGAGTCCCAGCTCACATCCAAGAGCTAGTCCGAAGTACCAGCACCGTATGGAAACGAAGACATTTTACTGCCGTTGTCAGCCTTACCTGAATTGTCACAAACTTAAAACTCCGATTGGAGTGAAGTGATATTGCCAACCAGAAACTTACTATTCAGCTTGATAGAAACAGGGTTTGGGAAGAAGATGATTGGTAATTGTTTTACTCTATTTTCTTTTTGTATATAAAAACTTTTCTACAAGTTATTCAGGCGTCATTCTATTTATTTTTGGTGCCATTTCGTTTACCCAATTGTGTGCGCACATCCAGCTTGGTTTGACTTGGCGAAGAGACATCTAGTGAGAATTCCAAGTGACTTCCTTGAGATCAAATTTCACAATGTTCGCAAGGGAAGAGTCAACTTGAAGACCAGCTACTGAATTGACGCAAGGCATCACATATTAATTCTAAATTAGATTCTTTGTGCATTTGAAGTAATATCCAGAATTTATATTTAGAGGCTGTAAAGAAAGGTGAAAATGCAAAGTTTATCTTGAGGTAAGGACATACTGAAGGAAAATGATCTGCCCATGAAAAATAGGAAAAAACTTTTTTGTGGCTAATTTTTGTTGATCATTAGAACTTCCACATAAAAATATTGAGTTATCATTTTAGAAGGGGGTCTCCTGTTTATAATATACTGTGTCAAATTGATCCCATATTCTTAGAATTTTTTATTTACAAATGTCAAGTGTGAAAATGTCATTGATAAATGCATGCTACTGTATTTGTATATATTTCTGAGATGAAGTAGCATTTACATCATTTGAACTGTCGTCCTCATCTTTATTGTCATATTCACATCATGAACATGGCAAAAATGAGGACAACAGTTTGAACAATGTAAATAATGTGCATACTACTTAACATTTTATAAGGGGAACAACCCTTGAAACATGTGACCTTTTAATAAGTCTGTTATAAGTTTCCATAGTAAAAGAAAATGTACAGTTTAACATAAAAAAAATTAAATTATTTAAAAACTTAATTATAAATGATTTGTATTAATCTTTTGAATTTTTAATTTGTAAAGTCTTTACTAAATAAAGTAATAACCAAAGACACTAAGTAACTGAAAGAAATTTAAAAGATGTTTGAAAGTTTATAAATCATAATTAGTAAAGAAAATAAACAAAAACAATTCTTATAAAATTTATTTATTGGAATTTGTTTCTTTTTTCAAATATGATAACCTTTAAGTATATTATTTATAAAAATCAATTAAAAGTTTATCTAAATTAAAAATGGCATAGTTTTAATGTATTTTTTATTTTAATATTTGGAGCAGAATTTTGGAAAAATGGTCTTGTATATAAAAATAAAAAAATTACATGATTAACATTCCCCAATGAGCTCTACATTTAACTCATAAAAAAAAATAGTACAGATAATGTATTTCTAGAAGTTTCATACAATTATTGGAGGTGGGGGTAACAGATGTTAAAAATAATATTTTTACAAAGATTTTCTAAAAATAATAATTACATAAATAATTTAATTTGTAAATAAGTCCTGAAGGTTCATTAAAATCAGATAATTAGTTGATTTTTGCAAGAATTTTACATGAGTAATATTATGTTTTTCCTTATGTGAATTGCTGACAGAAAAAAATATTTGAAATTTCAAATGTATTAGAAAAGATTAGAAAATTTTTAAAAATAATGACAAAATTGGATCTTTCCTCTTAATAATAACAAACATTTTGATAAAACTTTGTTTTTATTAAAGTTGAACCTTTTAACATCATGCTATGCTGTTTTTTTTTTTAAAAATTGAGTGGAGGTACCAACAATAATCAGTTTCACAAAAAACAAATGTGAATGGCTGTTCTATCACTCATCTTCTATAATAGAAGACTAAGTGATGGATTCAGGAAGTATGTGGCTAATAATTATTGTTCAGCTGTGTATGTCTGCTATATGATGTTTAATGGTGGTCAGTATAATGACATACAAGAAGGAATGATTATTCTTATGTGGTGCATTTAACATATTTTACAATCTTTTGAACACTTAATCAGTTGAAAAATTAGACTGCATTCAAATCTCATTACATTTGAAAGTATAAATTCAAGGGAGATAAAAACCAATCTTGAGTTAAATACTCTCTGCCAAGTTGGTAACATTTTTAAAACTGCAATGTAAAGAAATGCTTTTCGTTCTACTTAGCAAATTTTAATCATGCATAGATTTTTTTTTTCCAGCATGTTCATCTTCACATTCTACCAAGAAGACCTGGAGATTTTTCTAACAAGGATCAAATTTATGAAAAGGTAAATAAAGTGATAAGGTCTTTTCATTAAATATTTTTCAAATATGATTTTAAAATTTAGATCATAATTGATTTTGCAATTAGGTTTAAATTTTAATTAAGAATTTTTTTAATTTAAAATTGAACATTAAAATTCACTTTAAATTGGCACAGTTTATGAAAATATCAATCTTGAATTATTAATGATGAGCAGTCATTAAAATATTGCCTTACCAAGTGGGCGATAAACTATTTTTAATTGAATTCAAAATGTTTATTTTACTAATCTCCTAAGATGATCAGCTTAGCTGAAGTTGAATAACTTGGAGTTATTGATTGTCATTTTATTCATTGTAAACACTGCAAATAAATAAAGGTATAAATGTTTTAGACATTTCTGAAGTGGTGAATGCAAATTTAACTGAAATAGAATGAATTGCTTTGATGTTAGAAGTAACAAAAATATTAATAAAAGCTCAAGATGGAGTAAAAAGGTTTAGATAAAACTCACTAGCATTTATTTTAGAAGCCTGTTTAG